>CM035420.1:77411387-77966387 GCA_020310875.1 Ceratopteris richardii | reverse complement strand
ACCATATATTCTTATGTCGCTAGATAGTTATGTGGCGGACTAGGTAACAAAGGGTGATTGAGCCATTGATTATTAATACTGCCCTGGCGCTGACCTTCCCAAAATTGCGTCCAGGCTCTATGACGGGGTAGTGGACAAAAAGACGGGTTTACTTGAAGCTCATAAGGTGATGCCTCCCATTGTATGCGTAATGTAGGATTCTTTTCTAAAAGCTTTCTTCTCCATATAGGATCCGCCTTCTCAACCTCTTCCTGTGTATAGTTGAAAGTATTGTGCTTGAAATGGAGATTGTAGTCCGGATCTATATTTGTCGTAGACTTTATATAATGTCGCGTATGTTCTTTAAGTAATCCGTATGGTACATTGAAGGGCTTCAAAATTTGCTCTAATTGCTTATTCTCTATGTGAGCTTCTTTCATGATCTTGATGATCTGATCTTCAAAATCCGTAGTGAGTTGGGACACTTGTAGTGCCCTTTCTGGTCGGCTCAATTCTGCAAGTTCTCGAGTGTTAGGTTCAATGTGAACCTCCTTTTCCTCCCTTATCGGTGAATCATATGAGGGGGGAGAGAGAGGACGTACCTCATTCTCCACAGTAGCCTCTGCATCTTGTGGAACTATTGGTGTCCCCTGCTTTGCTTTTTGCTCTAACTGTTCCTGAAGCTGTTTAATGCATTCATCTCTTTGTTTGATTTCCGGAGTGGCCTTTTCAATTATTTCTTTATGCTTGAGAAGTTCTTGTGCCACGATATCCATATGATCAGTGTCTTCTTTACATTGTAGTAGATAATGATTCTCTACTTTTTTCCACTTATTTCTTAGGGTAGTTGTGTCCTCCATGTATCTTTTTTCCCAATTAGTAATGACTTTGTGCTCCTGTCTGAGTCGATCTTCCATTTTAGTTATCTTTTCTTGTAATACCTTGAAATTCCCTGCTGAATTGTCAGTGGCCATTATTGGCTGATCACTTAGGAGAGCTTTCATGAGCTCCTTGTTGCGGTTCCTTAGGTTTTCCGCTTCCTCCATGCAAACTTTGAGCTGAGATTCCAAGATTTTGCTCCTCGCCTGCATTCTTGCCTTTTAATTTTCTCTAGCTTCATATTTGCTCTTGATTTCTTGCAATTGTAGTTGTAAACTTTCGTTTTCGGATATTAACTTGCTGCACTGCGTTTTAGCTTCTTGGACTTCTTTTTCTTTGTTTCTGGTGTGCTCTCTTTCCAATGCCAACTCGTTCAAAAGGTTCTTATTCTTTTCTTGAAGCTCATGTTTGTCGTTCATTGCTTGGTCGTAGTCTTCGTCCACTTCAAGCATGAGTTGCTGCGTATGTAGAGCGGTTCTAATCATATCTTGTACCACAGGCTTGAGTTTAGCCATGTCTACATTTAACCAAGTCCTGGGTATGCTTGGAGCTTCGCCTGCTTGCACATCTCTTCCCTGCTCTACCTGGATTGTTTCATTGTGCGGTTGTCTAATTTGCAGCTGTACCTGTGGTTCTTCGTCTTCCTTATCCACTTCAATAGCTTTGGTGGCACTCCCTTGAAATGTTACATCCATGGGGGAGGGTTCTGCCACAACCCTTATTGGTGTGAAGGGTTCCTCGTCATCTGTTTTCTCTTCCTGCGTATCCTTCTTGGGTATCTTTATGGATATTTTTCGAGGTGGTGTGGCCTCCTTGATTTGGATGTTGGAATTTTCATTAAGTTTTATATGATGCGTACCTTCCTGTTTTGCACTCTTACTCGTGATATTTTGCTCCACATGTGTGGCTTGGTCATCCGTCTTGAAGCCTTCTTGATCTTCGTTGTATTCAATCTCATTTAACTCCGCCCATTGTCTGTCATCTTTTGATTCGCTTTGAATATCGACATTAAGTAATGAAGTTTCTGGTTTCTCTTGGGCCTCCAATGAAGAACTAGAGTTATCCAATCCTATTTCTCGGTACCTATGGACTTTTGTAAGTTTGCTTTTTGTGTCCATTGCTTGTCTTGACTGCTGATAGTGATGACCTTGTACTGGTAAATTAATTTGCCCTTCTGTATATTGATGGGTCTCTTCCAGGGCTCTCGTTAAGTCTTTTTCCGTGATTTTTGCTAGGCCTTCAATTGTGGTTTTGGGGAGCACATGAATTCTCTTTGTCATTGGGGCCTCCTCTTCAGCTTGCTTGACTTCTCGGAGTCTCTTCGTGCCTTTCATTTTGGGTTGAGAACTGGTTTCTGCCACTTCCACAATCTTTGCCCCTTTTTTCTTTTTTGGTACAGTGGTGACTTTGACATACAGAGCCATAGCACTTGAAGACGGCATTTCCTGCAAGTGTTCTCTTATGCCCAAAGCGTGGTAAATCAAGATAGTTAGGGCCATAGTACCATAGAGGAATTTCTTATTATTCCATTGCTTCTTTGCCTCGAATAGTCGTTCTTGCACATAGGGAGTCAGATTAACTTGATTGCCGATTTGCTTTATAGCATGAGACAATAGTTGAACAATGAGTTTTTGGGGAGTCGTGTATCGATTCATGTTTGGGAAGCAGAAGTGTTGGTGAATCAGTCTGACTTCCTCTTCTATATCTACTTTGTTAATGTCGACAAAAGTTCGTGCGTTTGCTCCACGACTCTCTTCTTTTATCATTGTGACACCGTCCTTTTCCCATCCGAATGCTTCCTTAAATAAGTAATGTGTAAATTGAATGACAACCCACTCTCCTCCTTTATCCATAACTCTGGATTCTAGCACTAAAGGATCATGCAGTGCTGGCTGTAGTGTGTTCATGACTTGCGTGCATCTTTGGAAGTGAGGTTTATAGATGGGCAATTCAAAATACTTGTGAATTCCTGCTTTCTTCATTATGTCGATTGTGGAGGGTAATTCTTGTAATACCCTAAAGTCCTGGGACATAATCGGAAAGTGATGCTTTGTATCCATGATCTTTATGTTTGCCAAGAATAGATACTCCTCGACTGGTTGCTCATCTCTAAACCAATGCCCCTTCGCTTTGGTGAGACTTTGGGGAGGGAATTCCTGCACCTCCTCTTGTACTGTTACTTCAGAATCTTTAGAAGCCATTTGCACTTGTAACGAAAAGTGCGTTAGCTTCAAAGGAAAGTATGCAACCATTCAATGCATTGTAGTGATTATTATCGTTTTTCACTCCGTCTCCCAATCATTCCATGAGTGAGATCTCTTACCACCTCTTTTTATAACTTTTCCTAAAAGAAGACAATCGTTAGTATAGCCGAAGCATTTATCTATGTACATAGTATGTCCATTCCTATCAGAGTGAAGCTAAGATCTAATCTCTCTTGGAGAATGTGCAACACTAGTTTTATAATGTACATCATGTGCCAAATGCTTGGCCTTGTATCGTGGCCCTATTATGCATACTTGAGGTGCATTAGAGACTTCATGAGTGCAATGGGAATCTTTGTTTCTTCGATCATCCACTCCTCGCAGTTGCTTGGGTTTCTAGATCCATTTCATGACCACTAAGAGAGGTCGTTTTGTTTCTTTGATCCTTCCAGCTTCATGCATTTTCTTTGCTTCCTCTAGTGTCCGAGTGATATTGGTATTGCTTCTCCAGTTTCATGGATAAATCTTATGTGGCTTTGTCATTCGCCTTGTCTCATGTATTGCATCTTCCTGAGTACTTATAGCCTGTCTAGCTGCCTATGTGACCTTTTTGGGAATCCATATCTGATGTCGCGATCTTTGAGCTTCAATCAATGGTTTGGGGATCCATATCTGCAATAGTCCTTTTGGTGAGGATTTAGGCGTAGTTGTCTTCGTGATCTTTGCTTCCTTCTTAAGATTGGGTGCTGACTTTGCCTGGTTCTGCATCTGATCCTTGCATACCCACTTGTATTTGTGTTGTCCTTGATATGAGTATCTGCTTGTTGTTTTCCAATGTTGCAATCTTTTGGCTTGTTGAAGAGGTCCATTATAGTTGGTTTCCTTAGTGACTGGCTGTTCTTCAACTGAATGTGGTGAGTGCAACTCTTCTGTGGACCTCGTATGGTCAGAACTTTCTGTTTCTTCTAGGTTTGTTTCTAAGATATTAAGACTGGGATCATTCTCTAGTGTTTTTTCCTGGCAGATCTCTGAACTCTCGATCACGTTGGGTGGGAGCAAAGGTTTTTCTCCTAATAAAATAAAAATTTCCTTGTGCCCTATCTTGGCTGAAATGTAGCCTTGAGCTAGATGGATACACACCTCATTTTCAATGATCCAGTCTTGTCCTAGAATTAAGTCTTCTATTAGATCCTCATCTTTGCACACTAAGACTCTCTGTTCCATGGAGGAATTGCCTAGGTGGAGGGATACATTTGTTGTTCCAATACATTCTAGGGTTTGACCTCCAATTCCGATCAATCAGGCTTTTGTGGGATTCAAATTCAATTGCATCTCTGTTATGACCCTGTTTCGTATGCAACTGAGTCTTGCTCTTGAGTCTATCAAGGCATCTATCAGCTTGTACTCTGTCCTTCCAATCCCTAGATTTAGGTAAGGTTGCGTCTTGCACACACCCGTTGTATCATGATTATTGACTTGGTAATTAGCCATAGGGATGGGCTCTTCTCCTTGGAGATAGCGTTCATCTCATTGCCTAATCCATTCTTTCCGTTTCCTAATGCGCTCCAATGCTTCTTGTCGAGCTTCCTCTCTAATTTGTTCCTCTTCCCTCTTCCTGTTTTGGGCACCTAGTAATCGTGCTAGCATTTGATCAGTCAAAGGCTCCATGAATCGTCTCACTCTACATCTGCTGATGTAGTTGGGTAGAATGTCGCCATCTAGGGTTGCTAGATTGACTGCTCCACCAGTCGAGATTCGATTTATGATCAAAGACCCATATCTGCATTTTTGCAACTTCTTGGCGTGTTGTTTTAAGGTGTACACTAAGACTAAGTCACCTTCTTTAAGTCCCTTGTCTTTTATATGTGCATCATAATATGCTTTTTGTCTCCTTTTAGCTGCATAAATTCCTGCCACTACTTGTAACCTTGTCTCATGTAACTTCTCGATTTGTTCTAGTTGTTGGGATAGTTCATGTCTGTTCCACTCATATTGTTGGGCCACTTTCAGTGTTGGTACTAAAAAGTCAATTGGCAAAATTGCATTTTGCCCATACACTAAGTTAAATGGGGTAGTTCCAATAGCCGTTTTATATGAAACTCGGAAGGCCCAAATTGCGTGATGCAATTGTTTGTCCCAAATTGACCTTCCATTATTGACAATCTTTGTCAATACTATACACAGTACCTTATTGGAACTTTCAGCTTGTCCGTTGGCTTGAGTATGGTATGGGGCTGATTTTTTATGAATCACTAAAAACTCATTCATTAGTGACTCGATTACTTCATTGAGAAAGTGCATTCCCCGATCACTCACAATCTCGATAGGTAATCCAAAGCGGGTGAAAATATGCTCGAAGAGAAACTTAGCAGTAGTTTGAGCATCATTCTTTCTAGTGGCTTTTGCTTCTACCCATTTGGCAGGTGGATTGATAGGTCCTATGAAGTCAATACCCCATTTTGTGAAGGCTCTCGCACAGACCATGGGTCTTAATGGCATGTCATCTCTCCGAATTGGGTATTTAGCTCTCTGACATGTTTCACAACTTCATACGTATGTTTTAGCATCCATATGTAGAGTTGGCCACCACAAGCCCGCAAAGAGAATCATTTTGACAGTTCTCTCTACTGAAAAATGACCTCCTACAGCACTTGCATGTGCCATTTCCAATATGGGTAAATATTCTCCTTCATGCAAACATAATCTGAGTTGGTTGTCTTTTCCTCGCCTAAACAATTGTCTTCCCATGAGTATGTAATCCTTGCTCATTTCTTCTAAGGATCGCTTCCTTGCTAAACTAGCTCCTGCTTCATGTTCTTTTGTTTTTAAGAATTTAACTAATGTCTTGCTCCAATTGGGCGTTATGGTCGAAAAAGGTAAAGACATATGATCTTCTGGGGTCGTCTCTTGGCATTCTACACAATCACTTACGTGGTCATGAACATTCTTGGTCATGTCAGGCCAGTACACTCCTAAGCTCTTTAGTTCTCGGATTGTTCCATGAGTCCCTTGATGTGTTCTCCATTTGTTCACATGTGCTTGCTCGATTAGTTGCTTTTGTTCATCCTCCTCGACACATCTGAGTAACACTCCATTGGGTTCCTTATAGTACACACTTCCTACAACGATGTGTAAATTCCTCGATTGAAGAATTTCCTTTTTGCTATTCTTATTGATTGAGTGTTGTGGGCCATGGGTGAGTATAGGAATTAGTCTCTCAGCCCACTTTGGACATACTTATAGATTAAACAAATATGTATCTGGCAGGTCGTCGGGTACTCCACTTGGTGGTTCTCCGTGGGTTAGCCTAGAAAGGTGGTCTGCTCTCACATGTGTGTTTCCTTTTTTCACTATTACTTCAAAATCAAACTCCATTAGTAGTAAGAACCATCGTACCAACCTTCCTGTGTTACAAGGCTTATTGACTAAGTACAACAAAGCTTGATGGTCTATGAAGAACTTGAACTTGTTGGCTAAGAGGTAGTGTCTGAATTTCTTCACTGCATAGACCATTCCTAAGCCTTCTCGTTCAGTAGTGGTATAATTCCTTTTCGCTTGATTCAGTTGTCTGCTTGCATAGGCAATTGGATGATCAAGCTTACCTTCATCAGCTGGTTGGGCTAGGATACATCCAATGGCATAGTTAGAAGCATCAACATGAATATGAAATGGCTTGCTCCAGTTTGGTGATTTCAGAATTGGGGCTATGCTAAGCCTCTTTTTCAACTCGGTGAATGCCTTCTTGCACTCTTCTGTCCAAGTAAATTGAGTCAAGAGACCATACAGGGGTTTTACTATTATGGCATACATGTGAATAAACCTACGGTAATATCCACAATGTCCCATAAAGGCTTGCACTTCCTTTGCATTCTTGGGTCTCGGTAGGTCTAAGATGACTTTAATTTTGTCCTCATCCATAGATATTCCATTTCTTGAGACTATGTGTCCTAGGATTTTCCCTTGTCTTACCATGAAGACACATTTTTCTGGGTTTAAACAGACTCTATACTGTCTACATTTGTTGAATATCTTCCTCAACTCGGGGATGTGATCGTTTCTTTGATTGGAGTATGTGCAGAGGTCATCTACATATACTTCCATGCTTTTTTTCAAAAATTCCTTGAAAACATGACACATCAATCGTTGGAAAGTAGCAGGTGCATTAGTGAGTCCAAACGGCATCACACGGAAAGCATAAACACCCCATTCGGTGGCGAATGCGGTCTTATGTTGATCTTCAGTTGCAATAGCTACTTGATTGTATCCAGAGAATCCATCCAGGAAACTATAGACCACTTTTCCGGCTACCCTCTCCAACAGATGGTCCGTGATGGGCAATGGGTAGCTATCATGTATGGTGGCTGCATTCACCTTCTTCAAATTTATGCACACTCTCAACTTTCCATTTTTCTTAGGCACAACTACTAATGGCGATACCCACTCGGTGTGTTCTATCTCATATATGAATCGTGCCGCTAGTAATTTGTCTATTTCTTCCTTAATTTTTGCTGCATAAACCTCATTATACGTATAAGGGCATTGTTTGGATGGTTTTGCATTGGCCGTCATTGGTATTCGATGGGAACAAATAGTGGGTTCTACGCCTTTGAGATCCTTGTAGGTCCATGCGAATACGTCTCGGTACTCTCAGATCAGGTGTATGAGTTTGTTGCTCTAGCACAATGGTGAGTACCAACGTGAGGAGATACACCTCGTAAATGTCAATCCGTGGAGACGTGAGGACTAGTATGAAGACTATGAGCACATGATGGTACAAATACGTGAGTGAAAGTACACAAGCATACACACACACATACACGCACACAAGGAAGAGACAAGCAAGACACAATGGAAGGTGGGAAATTAGCTCTATTACTCAAGAATGCTCTTACAAGCTCCAACTAGCTCTATGCTCACACTAACCAAAATGAATCGATGCAAAAATGAGCTCTCTAGCTCTTTTTATAGTTTCTAGACTAGTTTTGACCGGTTTCATATCTAGTGACCGGCCTAGTTAAAAAATATGTCCTAGAGGCTATTTGGAAGGGTAAACGATGTCTAAAAATAACGAAAATTGGTACGCGCATTCTACCTAAGCTCCTCAAGCTCGAGGACTCCTCGGCTTGCACAAAATGGAGCTATGGATTACAAAAATGGGGTTTTGTCTATATTACATATGTTACAAGAGTGATGAAAATCACTGTTGAATGTTTTGAAGAGTGATAAAAGACATATTTGTTTGAGAAATTGATCCGACTGGCTCCCTGCTCCGTTGTTACATGCTTCCGCGTCGTCTGTGCCTCTGACTGCTTCCAACACCCCCCTCCCTCTCGCTTCTGTCGTCCCTGACAGAAGCTTGTTGTGAGGTCTGCCGGATATAGTTCTGTAGGAGGTCTTGAGCGAGGGTGTGCTCCGATACTCGAATGCCTCGGGCCAGATCAGCCTCGAGCTTCTCCCAATCGATCGGTTGTGGTTCGTCGGGTGGCGGCAGTTGATAATGCGTGGAATAAACCATTCGCTCACAGGCAAAAAGTTGCAATAAATGTGTGGGCCTGCTGATGAATACCTCGGAATGGTATTCCCAAAACCCGGTGGTGAACATCTCTTCAAAGGTTTGTTTGTAGCATGCCGGGAGGTATTTTATTCTACAGTGCCAGGCATAACACACCCGGAGCGATGGCGTTGTGCTCATGTCATATACTAGATCAAAGTTACCATGCTCCAATCCCGGGGTGTTTACATGCGGTGCCTTGACGCGTCGGAAGACTTTAAATATCATTTGCATCATGTCAAAAATTTTGACAGTCATGTGCGCTGCAATATCGTTCATATGCTTCAGGCGAGGGAGCCAATGACGGATAGTAGCCATCATATAGCCGACAGTGGGCAACTCTGTAGGTGGCTTGAAATAGGGGTAATTCAGCCAATCCTGACACTGCCTATTGTTTTGTACTTTGATAGCAAATGCAGTCCAGGAGCGGCGTCGTGGTACTGGTCCCCAGCAAGGATTATACTTTAAGTGTAAGGGTGCTTTCACCCATGTGCTCATCATTTCTGGGTACTTCTGGAGAAGGTCCTTGCGCCAATCTGGTTGATGGATTTCTCCCCTTTGCGCATTTGGTGGCAAGTCCGCCGGCTCGAATTGTGTAGCGTGCGTGGGTTTCATGCCGGTTTCTTTCTCTATAGCGAGCTGATATTCAGCCATTAACATGAAGTATGGCTTATACTGCAGCTCATGCCCAGATATATAGCGTCGGGGGGCCAAATGAGAAAAGAAAGGGGATTGTAAGATTCTCTCTTCAATCATGGCCATGGCATGTAACTGTGCCTCTACTCTGGCCGAATGTGTCGTTCCCAGTTCTTCGATCGTTTTCATCCACGCAGGGGTAGGAAGTTCATAGGTCATCTGGCCTTCGGCCGTGACTTGTCCGCCTGGGATGGGTATCGGCTCGTATGCTTCTTCAAACGTTTCCTCCACCGCAATGGTGATGTTCTCGTCGTCAGCTGGGATCTCTGGTGGGGAATCTGGCCGTGGTGGTGCTTCGTATAGATCTATGCGTGATTGGAGAGTTATTACCTGGGCCCGTAGTGCGTTGAGTTCCTCTATGAGTTCAGGCGAGGGGTCCACAGGTTCTGGTACTTCTGCTGTCACTGGTAGTTGTTGTGGTACCGGATCTCTGAGTTGTAGTAACTTGTGATCTTCTTTTAGCTTCTGATGCGCGTCGTTCATTCGATCATAGTCCTCTAGCAGTCGAACGTGGTCGTCTAGCAACATTCGCATCGATTCAGATGGGATTGCCTTGAATCTGCTAGGACTTAATGGTTGTTCGGGATGGTCCAATGCCGCTTCCAAATTTTCTCTATTCTGCGCTTGGAGTCTCACGTTCTCCTCTTGGGCTGCGGCTAGGTGTCTCCTGAGTAGGCCCATATTTCTGGTCAGCGTCGCGTTCCTAATTGTTTGGGCTCGAAGCAGGTTGTCCAGATCAGCAGTGGCTTCTTTTGTCTTCTCTTCACATTCTAGCTCTAGCTTATGATATGCCTCTCTTAGTTCTTGGTGTCGCATATTTAACGAGGCATTCTCGATCGATAATGAATTAAGCTGCGACTGTAATTCATTTGTCGTCCTCTGCAGCTGTTGATAGTTGTTGCCAAGAGATGCAAACTCATCTCGTACTTGTGTCATGCATGTGAACATTTGTCGAAGTGCAGTGTCTATGGTGGGTGATGATAGTAATGAAGTGCTCAGTGAGGATGCAGTAGAAGTAAATGCAACGGGAAAGGGGAATGGGTTTGGGAAGGTGGATGATGTAGTGACTGTTGAGAATTGTGATGTGCCTAATAGTGTTGGTGCCGTGAGTGAAGTAAGCGATGGTGCAGTGGGTGGTGAGATGTCCATGTCAGTGGACGTGTCTAGTGCGGTGACCGTGAAGAGCGGTGTGTAAGTGGGTGGTTGTGTAGGTGTGAAGACGGGATTTACAAATGTAGAATAATTTACAGGGGGGATGGCTGGAGTAGCTTGGTGAAAAGGGGATATAGGGGTTATGGTGGGTTGGGGAGGTGAAACTGGTGAGAAGGTTAATGGCGGTGGAAATGTGAAAGGGGGTCTTAAAGGTGGGGGAAAAGATGGGAAGGATGAAGGGATGAGGGGGTTAACACGTAGGTGAGGTGGGGTAGGTGCAGACATGGTGGCATGAGTGGGCAAGGCGAAGGCTGTGGCTATGTTGTCGTGGACTGTTGTGGATGTGGAAGGAACAGGTGGGTGTGCGGGGGATACAGAATGGGTCGGTGAAACATGAGGTGATAGAGGAGTAGATGGTGTGGATGTTATTTCAAGGATAGTGGTAGTATGTACAACAGTAGTATGTGGTGGGGAGTCGACCTGGATAGCTTCTTCGGTGATGGATCGTTCCGGACGTAGGCGTGCCTCTTGTGCCTGGTGGGATGATTGAGGACCTACCGGAACTCGAATATATTCACCGGGCTTCGATAGCAGGCGGACTCTGCGAGGGTCATATTGTGGGAGTGGCTTCCTTTGTAAATATCTCAGTGCTTTGACCGGGCCGATGGATTGGACCAGTTCTCTGAACCCTCTGATGTATACTTCTTCAAATCCTCCAGAGACTAGTTCTTGTTCGATTAGGGCCTGGCTCTCTTCTTCAGTTAATTTCTTCCGTGCCCAGACTTTCTCCATCGTACGATATAATTTCTTGATTGCCAGCGTGTAAGCGGCTGCTTCGAAAGTCTCCTCTTCGTGCGTGCTGGTGTCACCGTGTGCATCGGTTTGTTGGCCTTGGGCGTCTGTCTGTCCTTGTTCTTGGGACTCAATTGTGCCCTGGCTGGCTTCGTCATCACCTTCGTCATCGTCGGTGGCTGTTCTTTCGTCCTCAGAGCTCGACACAACTTGTCCTTGTGGCGGATCCCACGGTGTGGTAGGGTAACTGGGGCGTTCATATTCTTGGGAGAACATCTGTGCCTCTGAAAACTAGAACTCATTTGAGAATGCATCCGGCATCTCAAAATCGAATGTTGTGTTTAATGGTTCTGCCTCCATGTGTGGTATTGGGAACGAAAAGGCTTCCGCACCAATAGTGGTGGGAGCTTCTGCTATCGTAGCTGCCTGAGGTGCAACAGTACTAGTAGTGCCCTCCGTTACCACTGGTCTAGATAACCTTATACGAATAGGTTGCACTGTGGGAGCGGCTTCTGTCGGTGAGTGCGCTGGAGAGGGTTGTGGTGATGGTGACTCTGGCACTTGAAGGCATGGGATAGTACCTCTCATGCGTTTACCTGCCCGTGCTCTGCTGGGCTTCCTGGCTTTCTTCGTCGTTCCTTTGAATGCCTTCAGCTCTTCTCCTGTTAATGCACGTTCAATTGGCAAATCATAGGCTAAGCACATATAAACAATTCTTGTGAGCGCACAACATCCATTAAGCACTTTCTTTCGTTCCCATCTGTGTTGTGCCAAATACATTTGATCAATGATCCAGCTTGCCAGATCGACAGTCTGAGGTCCCATACATGCCAAATACAATCCAAACCATATTCTTTTATGTGGCATGGTAAATCTGTCCTGAGCGGGGAATGCGAAGTGTTGCATGCATATCCTTAGTGGCTTGGACAGCTCTGGTGTAATTGCTGAGATATCCTCCCACTTAGTTACATCACCACGCTTCATCTGCTCTGGGACTAGCCGTTCTTTCTCCGTGGGAGTGTGTGTTCCATGAATCTTGATGGACGCTCTGATCAAATCCTTTGAGAGGTAAAACCTTTTGTAAGGTGGATCATCCACCAAAGAGGGCAAAATAAATGTTCCTGGGATGACCTTATTCTCTGAGGCCCGTAAAGTAGTGATTAAATAATAGCACCTGTAAAAGTCCGGTTTGGGCAGAGAATCACTGAAATACTCCGTGAAGCCGGCTCTGGCCCAAACATGAGTTAGGTCCTGAGTGTTCTGTAGGCCTTCGAACTCTCTGGAGAAAAATTGGTATTTTCCCCAAGTGCGGTCATCAAACGTCAAATTAGATTCAAATATAAATTCCGCGTCCGCTAAGGGTCCTGCAAGTCCCTGAAACCAGTGAGAGTTTCTGTGTATCTTTTCTGTGTAGCCCATAGGTGGGTTGTCTATTGGCATGGGTCCCGGAAATCCTTGGAACTCTGGCGGTGGAGCAGTCGGGTGGGATTCTGCTCGTAATACGTTGAGGGGCACCGCAGCTACGCTGGGGCCTGCTTCTGATTGTCCTGCTTCGGTTTGCATGATGATTGATGCGCAAATGAGAAAGATCTGCTACAAAAGATTAACACATTAACATGGAAATTAATTATGATCCCATTAAGGTGAGACCGCAATCCCTTTCCATAACCGATGTGTAACCCGTGTAGCCAAGTGTCGTGAAGTGATTGATGCAATGATCCTTTTATAGAGCTAATGCAGGTCTCTGGACACCTACATGGTCAGAGTATGCATTCATTTCTTGATGAGATGAGATTATGAGTGATGTGTGATGATGGTGGGTGAATTCATCCGAGGTTTAAAGGTTAGTGATGTATTACAAAGTTGTATGTTAGTCGGGGGGTATTTAGACAATGGGTTAGGGGAAAACGGTTGGACAGGCTTCGGTATCCATTTCCTAAGAGTCTTTGAGTGGGTGGTGGGTTTCTGCTGAGGAACAAAAAGCGGTATCGGGTTCGGTGGTTTTGAAGGATGAAAAGGTTTCTGAGGGGTATATATTACATGGCTTGAGGGTTGAGATATAATACATTGTTTGGGTACCCAAATCTGCGTGGGTGTGGGTCTATGGGTAAGATATTTCTTGGCGATCCAAATTTGTCGAGTATTGACGCTTGTAGAAGAAGATCGAGAGGACTTTGTCTGCTGACTGTGCTTTTGTTGAAACTTTGTCCTGCTTTCTTCTGCAGTGTTGCTGATAGGCTGTGGTTGCTGTCCTTTTGGCACCCATATTTGTCTCGTGCCACTTGTTCTATGATGTTGAAACTGCTGCTGTCTTTGCCTTATCTGGTGGTGTCGTCGGTCTTGGTTCCTTCGTCGTGGTTGACTCTGTTGTGGTTGAGGTCGAGAGGTCGGATGGACGCTCTGCTTTGGAAAAGAAGGGAGATCCAACACTTGCGTGACCTGGCCATTAGGAAGTGATGCATTCTTTAACTTTAATCTAGGCCAGTCCGCAACAAGTTTGGAAGGATGAGCACCGCAGGGTGTCGTGCTCATTTGGCCGCTGATGCAACCCACCTGACCGCTGATTGTGTCCATCTGCCTGTTGATGCACCCCACCTGACCGCTGATAGTGTCCATTTGCCCTAGCGGTTGGGTAGCTGCCTCTTCGAGTTTGCAGGAAGTCCGAGGGAAGATCTCCTGTCGTCCTTCTGATAGACATCTGTCCATAGCCAAGCCCGAGTGGGTTGGTGTAGACGTAACGTGACTGATCTGAATCAAGATCTTCTGGTCTTCCATCGCATGTATTTCATAGGGTCTAGGGTTACAAACCTCAGTTGGAATGCCATTAGGGAAGTCTAGCGGTATCATTCGCTTCTGTTCTAAGGTTCCAATTTGCAAGGAGCCTTGTCTAAGATTTAGTTCCACTGAGTGATCGTATAGCCAATCTTGGCCAAGGATTAGGGGTTCTATCAAGTCGTCATCATGGCACACTAGTAGCTTCGCTGTCATGGTCACATCCTTAATGCAGATAGGAAGGTTCACTTCACCCATACAAGGGGTTTCCATGCCTCCTAGCCCTATGAGGTATGCCTCAATTGGCCGCATTTCTATTCCTGAATCCTTATAGTGGGACCATCTAATTGCACTAGTCGCAGCACCTGAGTCAATTAAAGCCCTGAGCTCTTGGCAAGGGTTGCCTTGCTCTAGCCTAACTGTAATGAATGGTCTCCTGTCCACTATAATAGGATGGGTGGTTGACTTTTCTTGACACATGGCCATGGGGTATCTGGGTGTAGTTTCCATATGGTTATAATGTTCTCTCTCTAGTCCTTGTCTTCTTAGCTTCATGCGCTTAATGCGTTCTATTGCTTCTGCCTGAGCTTCTGCTCGTATTCTATTTTCTTCCTCCTTACGCTTCTTTGCCACCGTGAGTCGTCTAAGCATATCCTCAGTAAGAGGTTCCTGATATAACCTGACTCTACAGCCACTAATATAATTAGGCATTATGTTTCCTTCTAAGGTGGCTAACTGTACTGCTCCACTTGTCGAGAGTCTGTTAATGATCATAGGTCCATAACCTCGCCTTTCTAACTTCCGTGCGTGTTGTTTCAGCGTATATACTAGAACTAAGTCTCCTTCTTTTAGGCCTTTATCCTTCACATGTGCATCAAAATATGCTTTCTGTCGCTTCTTCGCTGCATATATTCCTGCTGCTGCCTTTAGCCTGGTTTCTCCTAATCGTTCCAAGTCCATTATTCTTGTTGATAACTCATGGCCGGTCCACTGATGTTCTTGTGCAACCTTAAGGGTCGGTATCAAGAAGTCCAACAGAAGCACAACATTCTGACCAAAAACCATCTGAAAGGGAGTTGCATTGAGTACGGTCTTGTAGGCCACTCGATATGCCCAAACAGCGTGGTGTAACTGTTTGTCCCAATCTGAACGTTTGTTGTTCACAAGTTTCGTCAGTACGTTACAAAGTATCTTGTTAGTGCTTTCAGCCTGACCATTGGCCTGAGGATGATATGGTGCAGATTTCTTGTGAATCACCATAAAATCCTGTAACAAATATTCAATGACTTGGTTTAGAAAGTGAGTGCCTCTATCGCTCACTATCTCTATAGGCAATCCATATCTTGTAAAGACATTTTCAAATAAGAATTTTGCAGTTGTGTGTGCATCATTCTTTTTTGTGGCTTTTGCCTCTACCCATTTGGTTAGATAATCTGTGGCCACAATAATATATTCCGCATGTGTACCTTTTGCAGGGGGGTTAATGGGTCCTACAAAGTCTATACCCCACTTAGAAAATGCACGTCCGCCCATCATGGGTTTCAATGGCATTTCATCTCTGCGAGTAGGAAACTGAGTTCTTTGGCACACATCACACCTCTTGACATAGGTATGAGCATCCATGTGAAGAGTGGGCCACCATAATCCTGCAAAGAGGATGGCTTTGATTACCCTATCAGGTCCAAAATGACCTCTTGCAACACCTTGGTGTGCAGTCTCTAGTATGCTCAGATAATCGCTTTCATGCACACATTGTCTTAGATATCCATCTCGTCCTCTTTTGTATAGATTATCGCCAATAAGTGAATAGTCTTGAGCTTCCTGCTCCAGACTACATTGTCGAGCTAAGGTCATTCCTTGAGGGAATGTGTTCGTCCTCAAGTATGTCACTAAAGGTTCACTCCAGTCCGGTGTGAGAGACACATGATATAACGTAGCATGCTCCACTGGTGGTCTTTCACAACAAACGTGGCATTCTTTACACAACCTGTAGACATCTGCTTCCATTGAAGGCCAATATACTCCTAGTCTATGCAGAGTCTGTAATGTTTTATGTTTCGAATGATGTTGCTTTAATGCACCTATGTGTGCTAATTGCAACCAATTCGCGTGTTCTGATTCATCTACACAACAAGCCAGAATCTTTTGATTATCTTGTTTATATATGCTTCCTGCTAAGATTTGATATCTCTGAGACTTGGTAATCTCTCCTTCTTTGATCTTTATCCTAGGGTTCTTGGGTCCATATGTGAGAATAGGGACTATAGACTTAGCCCATTCTGGTGCTATCTCAAGATTAAACAAATATGCATCTGGTAGATCATCCATTACTCCTTGAGGAGCTTCTCCTGATGTTAATCTTGAAAGGTGGTCAGCTCTAAGATGTGTCTTCCCTTTCCTGACTACTACTTCAAAATCGTACTCCATGAGCAATAGAAACCAACGTATCAACCGTCCTGTGTTACATGGTTTGTTGACTAGGTACAATAGGGCTTGATGATCTGTAAAGAACTTGAATTTGTTTGCCAACAAGTAATGCCTAAACTTCTTTACTGCGTAGATCATCCCTAATCCTTCTCGTTCCGTCGTGGTGTAATTTCTTTCTGCTGCGTTCAATTGTCTGCTCGCGTAAGCTATGGGTAGATCTATGTTACCTTCACTCGTGGGTTGTGCTAACACACATCCTATGGCATAATTGGATGCATCCACATGTACATGGAATGGCTTATTCCAATCTGGGGTAGTCAATATAGGTGCTGAGCACAAACGTCGTTTAAGTTCCTTAAATGAATTCTCACATTCTTCTGTCCATTCGAAATTAGTTAAAAGAGAGTACAATGGCTTGGCTATGATTGCATACATGTGTATGAATCTCCTATAATAACCGCAATGGCCCATAAATGCCTGTACCTCTTTCACATTAGTTGGTCTAGGTAATTCTGCAATTACCTTCACCTTTTCTTCATCCGTAGAGATTCCATTTTTTGACACAATGTGTCCTAGAATTTTGCCTTGTCTGACCATGAAAACACATTTTTCTGGGTTCAAACAAACCTGATATTCTCGACATTTGTCAAATATTTGCCTTAACTCTGGGATATGTGTCCGTCTTACATTAGAATGAGCACATATGTCATCGACATAAACTTCCAAGCTCTTGCGTAAGAATTCCTTAAACACATGACACATTAGTCGCTGGAAAGTGGCGGGTGCATTCGTTAAGCCAAATGGCATTACACGAAATGCAAATATGCCCCATTCAGTGGCGAAAGCCGTCTTGTGTTGATCTTCTGGAGCAATGGCTACTTGATTATAGCCTGAGAATCCATCAAGAAAGCTGTAAACTTCCTTGCCCGCAACTCTTTCCAATAGATGTTCTGTGATAGGAAGAGGATAACTGTCTCTAATCGTGGCGGCATTAACTTTTTTAAGGTTAATACACACACGCAATTTTCCATTCTTCTTGGGCACTACCACAATGGGGGATACCCATTCGGTATGCTCAATTTCGTAAATGAATCCTGCTTCTATCAGCCGGTCTATCTCCTCTTTAATCTTCGCAGCGTAGTTATCATTGTACGTGTATGGTTTCTGTTTCGTAGGTTTTGCCTCTGGAGTCATAGGGATTCTATGAGAACATATATCTGGATCGACTCCTTTTAGGTCCTTGTAACTCCAAGCAAAAACATCTCTATATTCGCGCAATAGGGCAACTAATTCTTCTTCTTCTTTAGGTGTCAAATCATGCCCTATGTAGGTACATTTTTCTTCTTCTCCTTCAATAGCAACTATTATTTTCTTGGTTTTCTCTCGGTTATCATATACTTGTCCGTCATTCGCCTTTCTATTAGGCATTCGTACCATGATTCTTCTATCTTCAATTTCATATTTCTTGAAGTTCTCGGGTACCTCAAATAAAGATTCTTCTTTCTCTGACATGGTTTCTTTCTTCTTTCTTTTCTTGCCTTCGCTTTTGCTAGTCACTTGAGTGGCTATTCTTACGTCATTCATAACTTCCTCGTGTCTCTGAGGGTGAGTCTCTACCTCGTAGAAATATTCTTCCTCTGATGCAAAGGGTGGGTCCATGACAATTGATTCTAAATCGAAATCGCTTGCATCCTCAAATGCATCAGTGTTAGGTTCACACTCTTCTAAGATTGCATCGCACATGATTGGCTCTATCGTGAAAACTGAAATGTCATATCCATCCTCATCACAGTGGGGTGTCCATTGTTCTTCGTTGATGGCTACATCCATGGTTGCTAGGATTTCCGCCCAACCATGGGGTTCAAACTCTTCGTCAGGGAATACTACAGGTGCGTAAGCTGGATCTTGAAGGCTTCGTGGATGTTGTTCTGCACCTAAGGTCCTTGCTTCTAATCGTTCTTCCTCTTGTTTTGCAACCTTACACATCCATAAATGAGTATCCTCGTGCCACCAAGAAGGATCTGATTCTAATGAGTGCACGGATTCCGTCTCTACTTGTGTCTTATGGATGGTATTCCATTGTATTGGGGGTACATCTCTATGTGAATAGTCTTTAAGATTGACTTTGGTAGTCACTCCTAAATGTTGCAAGTACAAAGAATTAGTTCCCCAATCTTGTACAATTTGCAACTGACGCATGAATGGTCGTCCCAATATCATCTCATACGCATGGTTTTTACTAAAATCACAAATGGCAAAGGTATGCTCAAATTCTACACCACAAGTGGTGAGAGATATTCCTTCTAGTAAGCCTAATGGTTTCTCTATGTGTCCGTCAGCCATTTGTAGCTTCATCCTGGTAGGTTTGAGTGCTGGCTTACCCCAACGTTTCCATAAAGCGGTGGTAGCGATGGCTACTCCGGCTCCTGAATCTAAGATGGCTTTCGTGGTGTAGCCCTGATGGGTTATTGGAAGATATGTGTTACCTTCCTCTCCTTCGCTTACATCTCCGATCTTTTCCACGGGTATCTCTGGTACCTTCTTATGTGATCCTATTTGTGAGGGAGTGGTAGCTAGCTCGGGGAATTGATTTGCTACATGCTTCCACAATTCTGGTTTTACTTTTAACAACTCCTCTAGAGTGAGATTACACTGTACCTTAGTGTTCTTGATCACTTCCGTGTTCCTAGGGATCACTGATTCTTCATTCCTCACTATTATCGTGGGTGCTCTCATATTAATAGACTTTGCTTCCCAAGGTCCTGTGAACTGAGGTAATTCTTGTAAAGAGTTAGATTCAAAGCCTGTGTGTTCACTCAGTTGTTCTTCCTCTACATCATCATATATAGAGGGGATGTCTTGGGGGAATTGCTCCTGCAAATCATCTATTTCCTGAATAGGAGGGTGAGTTCCTTGTTCTTTTCTCCATTTCTCTTCTTGGATTTCTCTCAAAAATTCATGTGAGAACTTATGTATAGAAGACATACTGTCTTGACTTTCAGCATTGGGTACTTGAGATAGGGATGGTGCATTCCTTCCCTGTGTCTCTGGGATGCTAGGTTTCCTATGCTGTTCCTTTTTCTCTTTGCTCTCTATCAAGTATTCTAGCCTCTCCATTAGTCCTTGGAAGTGTAACTCCGGTTTTGCCATGTTAGTCCAATTAAGATATCTAGAGGCTTCGAACAAAGCTTGTGCTAATTCTACCATCTTCATGCAAAGTTTAGTTCTCTCAATTTCCAGATCAGCTCGAGGGTAGTTCTTACTCATTTCAGCTACTTGAGGTCCCTCTTTTAATCTAGCCTCATATGCACGAAACATCATGTCTAGATTCTCAGGTATGGGTTCCGCTAAAACTGATCCTGATTCCTGAGCTGGATTCTCTTGATTCAATTCCTGTGAAGTTAACTCTTGGATTTTGGCTCTAGATTCCTTTAAACTTCCTTCCAACTCAGTTATCTTTTTACTCCATTTTCTCTTAATTCTTTCTCTAGAATCTTTCCAAGATTTTGTCTTTTTACTGCTAGATTCTGCAACTTCACTAGTTCCAGCTACTTTTTCTTGATTAAGCTGTTGGTTCTTTAAGAGCGCCTGGGCTCTTGTTATAGCTTGGATAGGCACGTAGGTAGGATTGGATCCATCTGCATTATTTACAATACCTATCACATTGATCGGTGTCACACTCGAAGCATTAACTGGGTTCTTAGGATAATCTTTGATTATGTGCTCTTTGCCACAATCAGCACAAAAGCCTTGTATGTTATAGTACTGTGATTGCCTTGCTATTGGGGGATGTGGACAATCCTTTATGAAATGGTCTCCTTGGCACCTAAAGCATGGTCCTCTAGGGCCCTGTGGTCTCTGTTGTCTCAGTTGGGGCCGTGGATTTGGGTTTGTGTTCATCACATGAGCATAGTCTGGCTCCCAACTTGGTTCCACTGGTGGACTATCATAATGATAAGTCTCCCCGTGTTCTGGTGACTCCGTGTAATATGCGGGTGGGCTATCCACATTCATAGAGTCAAAACTGTTTGAGTGTGGGTCACTCTCTGTGATCAAAGGTGAAGAAGGCACTAAGGCCCTACTTAGGTTTTCTTCTGCAGCAGCGTATTTGACTGGGATAACATTTGCTGGTGGTGGTGGCTGCTGAGCTAAGACAGGTTGAGGTCTCTGTTGAGCCTGGTATGGGTAGTTCTGAGGAGGTCTATAGTAATAAGGCTGAGCATTGTATTGGCCTTGATACCTACCTGACTGCGGGTATGCTTGCGGATAGTTCTGTCTCACAGTTTGTTTGTTGTATGGGCAATCCTGAGCCGTATGATTCGTGTATCTTCTTTCAATTGTACAGTATTTTCCACTAGGATTGGCTTGTGGTTGTGGTGCATTGGGACACACATTTGCCATATGATCACCACCACAGGTGTAACAACGCTTGTTTATTAGTGCCCTAGGTTTACTAGAAACTCCTAGTTTCTGGGCCACTTTTTCTGCTAAGTCCTCTATCGAATTAGACAATTTTGTAGATGCTAGAGAAGAACAATCTGAGTCCTTATAGATCTTTGAGAGTTCTAGTTCATCTCCTAAGTTGTCCTCAATGTCTATGCAAATTCTCACACATTCCTCCAGCGTTCTTGGTTCTTTTAGGTACACATAGGAGCGTAGTTTAGAGCTCAACAAGCCATCTAGGAACAATGACACTTGTTTAGCTTGTGAGGGTAGCTCTGGCATTGGACATCGTTCAACATATTGTCTAAACCTACGTCCTGCGAGTCTAACTGTTTCTTGAGGGGTCTGTTTAAAGCTATGAATCAACGAAGACGTATCATGTCTAATCCCACTTTTAGAGAATTCAGTGATGAATGCCTCCAAAAGGTGATGGATGTCTCTAAATTGCCTTTGTTGCAATGGTTGGAACCAAGTTAAAGCGGTATTCTTTAACGTTAGTCCAAATGCATTGTATTGCGTAAACATGTCTTCGACTTGTTCTGCTCTTAGTACTTGCTTGAATTCTGCGACATGATCATAGGGATCTCCTGTCCCATCAAAATAATTTTTCATGGATTTCACTAATTGTGTGGGTCTCAACATTCTTGTGTGTTCCCGTGGTCTAGGTAGAGGAAAATCATCTCTACCACCTGGTATTCCATGATCTCTTTGTCTATCCATGGTTGTTCTATCTCTCCCTACGGGATGAGTGAAGCTTACTTCGGGTCTTTCTTTATTCTTTTCTCTTTGATTTCCAAAGGCTGATGATGTTCCAGCCCCTTGTTGACTTGTATTCATGTTCATTCTAGATGGAGGGAATATCAATTCACCTCTCCATGTATATGTGTTTTTAGCGTGGTCAGGCACCACAAAGACTCTTTCTGAAGTCTCATCCAGGTATACGACCTTTCCAGGTGTATCTGGGTCCTTGAACTCGTAGATTGTGATGATACCTACCTCACTAGGATGTTCCTTTCTGTACCTCCAAAAGGCTTCGTCTGTCTCTTTATTTACCAACAACTCGATGCTTCTGTTGTCCTGAGGGATCCACTCTGGGATGAGTACTCTTGTTAATACGGATTTCCCTCTAGGAGTTCTAGGCTCTTCTATTGGTTCTTTTCCTTGAAATTTCGCTTCCGTCTCTAATTGAATTGTGCCAAACTCATTAGTATTGTTTGGCTGCGTACTTAGGATGTACATGGTTCCTTCTTTGTCTATGTAAGCGTCCCTCTCAAATTTCACCACTGGTCTTTCCAATCCAATGGGTTGATCAGGGTTGTGCAATTGCACCACCTGTCTTCGCAAACCATCCTCATAGATGCGAGCACCTAGTCGGTTGGTTCGGAGAAACTCTAATTGCGTTCTATAGGGTCCTTCTGGTCTTTCTAAGTATGCTACATTAGACCCTCCTTCTGGTCTGTCTGTGCTAAATGCCATTTCTGATTCGCTGGTATTTGAGCTCTCGTTGGGGTAGCTAGTATTCAATTGCTGAGCCCACGATCAAGCAGTAGTTCTTACACTAGCCTCTGATGATCTAAGGCTTCGTCGGTCTGACTTACCTATATGTTTGCCCGATCTAAGGTTCATTAATTTTCTCCCTTGCTCACTCAATTACACACTTAGATCGTCACTGGTTCTTTGTTATTACTTTCTTGATTCTTTTTAGATTTCTTTAGCTTCTTGTTCCGATGTATGCGTCAGGAATTCGTCTTCCCGTTATAATTTTGAGTTATCGTTCCGTCAGACTTATGTTCTTTCCTTTAGGTTTTCGCGTCACACACACCTTTACTTGTAGTCTTAAACTTGAAAGAATTAAGTATCTTGAACTTGAGGCGTTCCTATCGTCTTAATTTCAAAATACTAGCGTTTATCCTAAGCTATGAATTGACTGAGGGGGTTGAGTAATCTTCCAACCTCGAGTCTGCTTTTCTGGTTGCTCTGATGCCCTGCTGCCCAAGAAGCCGCGCTTCCCAAGCTCTGCTGTCTTCACTCCCTTGCTTACTTGCCTTTGATTGCCTTTGCTAGACCTGGAAAATTCCAATGTTAGACCAATTCACAGGATGATCAAACACTTGAGTATATACACCTTTTCAGTCTCTTCCCCTTTTTGCCCAAATTTTCAATGTGTGCCCGCTGGCTTCCTAGTCCCAAACTGAGTGAACCTCAAAATATCTTATCCAAAATTAGATGTATTCTTTATGAAAAAAACAGTTGAGGTCACGTAGTACTCGTTACGAGCTTTCTAACGAGCTATTAAGCTCAAAAAATGGCCTTCAGATGAAAAAGTTATGAGCGTTCAGGCCCTGGGGGGTAAAAACTGACAATCAGATTTTCCTTTAAATAGAGGCTAAGGGGTCTCTTATGAATCTAATGGTCCAAAAATTTCTCAAAAATACCCTCAAAAATTAGTCAAAAATTGGAACCCTAAATGTGCGATGGTCTGAGACAATCGCGATGGTCTGAGACCGTCGCGATGGCGTGACCTAACACAATCGCAATGGCGTGGGTTCACACAATCGCGATGGTCTGAAATGAGACCGTCGCGATGGCGTCAGGTTACACAATCGTGATGGCGTGAGTCAGGACCGTCGCGATGGCGTGAAGTTTGCACAATCGCGATGGTCTGAAATCGGGCCGTCGCGATGGCGTAAAGTTGCACCGTCGTGATGGCGTGCACTTAGACAATCGCGATGGTCTGAAATGAGACCGTCGCGATGGCGTGAGTCAGGACCGTCGCGATGGCGTGAACTTACACCGTCGCGATGGTCTGACCGCGATGGTCTGGACGCGATGGCGTGAGCCAATCGCGATGGTCTGAAATTTTGCACTGTCGCGATGGTCAGAGACCGTCGCGATGGTCTAGCTGCCACATGGCACCGTCGTCGCGATGGCGTGAGCCAATCGTGATGGCGAGACACAATCGCGATGGTCAGTGACCGTCGCGATGGTCCGGCCAGGCCGTCGCGATGGTGTGACACAATCGCGATGGTGTGACACAGTCGCGATGGACAGTGACCGTCGCGATGGTCCACCAAACAATGAATTTTTGAAATGCAAGTATGGTTTCCTACTCATGCAAGGGTCGCCTACCTCGTGGTGTGGTCGCCTACAAAAAATACCGAAGGTTGCAGACCATCGCGATGGTCTGAGACACTCGGCAGATCTTGGACAGAGAGTGAAATTTTACCTTTTCCCAAGCTTCTTGATGCTCTGAATCACTGTACCTGCAAGAAAACTCAAGAAAACGCAAGCACACACAAGCACAAAAGTTCTCTCTCGCTCTCTCGCATGCACAAATGAGGGGAAATGAGGTGACTAGGTGGATATGGTGAATTTTTTGACTTTTTTGGAAATGAAAATGATGATGCGATGATGAAGATGGAGTGTGGGGGAAGTGAAAAACACTAAAAACTAAGTAAAAACAACAACAGAAACTGAAATTTTTACCTTCCAACGCCACTTCTTGCTATACTCTTACCGTCACACGCTCGTCCTCCAAGCTCTCTCCCCGGCAACGGCGCCAAATTTGGTGTTGCTCTAGCACAATGGTGAGTACCAACGTGAGGAGATACACCTCGTAAATGTCAATCCGTGGAGACGTGAGGACTAGTATGAAGACTATGAGCACATGATGGTACAAATACGTGAGTGAAAGTACACAAGCATACACACACACATACACGCACACAAGGAAGAGACAAGCAAGACACAATGGAAGGTGGGAAATTAGCTCTATTACTCAAGAATGCTCTTACAAGCTCCAACTAGCTCTATGCTCACACTAACCAAAATGAATCGATGCAAAAATGAGCTCTCTAGCTCTTCTTATAGTTTCTAGACTAGTTTTGACCGGTTTCATATCTAGTGACCGGCCTAGTTAAAAAATATGTCCTAGAGGCTATTTGGAAGGGTAAACGATGTCTAAAAATAACGAAAATTGGTACGCGCATTCTACCTAAGCTCCTCAAGCTCGAGGACTCCTCGGCTTGCACAAAATGGAGCTATGGATTACAAAAATGGGGTTTTGTCTATATTACATATGTTACAAGAGTGATGAAAATCACTGTTGAATGTTTTGAAGAGTGATAAAAGACATATTTGTTTGAGAAATTGATCCGACTGGCTCCCTGCTCCGTTGTTACATGCTTCCGCGTCGTCTGTGCCTCTGACTGCTTCCAACAGAGTTCCTCTTCCTCCTCTTCAGATACATCTTTTCCAATATATGTGCACCGCTCTTCTTCGTCTTCTACTGTTACCACAATTTTTTTGGTTTGTTCTTTGTTGTCGTATGCTTCTCCGACTCGTGCCTCTCATCTAGGCATTTGAATGGCTACTTTTCTCTCTTCTACTTCGTATTTTTTAAAGTGTGCAGGAACTTCAAAAAGATCTGGGTTCGGCTCTACCTTACTCAAGTCTTCCCTCTGCTTGTGTATTGCCGGAGCAACTTCAATTGCTAAGATTTTTGTTGGTTCCTGTTCCTTCTTGTTCTGAATATTATTTAAGTAGCTTTCTTCGGAGTCAAATTTAGGTTCCATTTCTATGCTTTCATATTCCTCTTTCCATTCCTTTTCTAGGATTTCCCCTTCTTCTACCTCTTGAAGAACAACCATATAGAGATTTACATCATAGCCTTCCTCATCTATGCATTCGTTCATCGTCAAAACTTCTTCGTTTACGCACACATCTAAGGTTGCCAAAATTTCCATCCATCCATGTGGCTCGAAAATCTCATCAGGAAAGATTTGAGGCATGTAATTTGGGTCTTCTACTGATCGATAGTTAGGGTGTCCTATCGGCCATAGTGGTTTTTTACACTCCTCTCTCTTCGCTTCTTTATACATCCATAACTGGGCATCTTCATGTATCCAAGATTGGTCACTTGATCTAGCACTGTGAATGGATAGGTCATCTTCTTCCTTGTGTAGTGGATTCCATTGTAGCGGAGGGACATCTCGATAGGCAAATGTGTGCAAATTTATCTTGGTGGTGTTTCCTTGATGTTGCAGGTATAATGAATCTCTTCCCCAATCTTGTACTACCCGCATTTGTCTCATGAAGGGTCGCCCTAATATCATTTCATAGTTGTTCACTTTCTCAAACTTACAAATGGCTAATGTATGTTCAAATTCTACTCCACAGGTGGTTAGTTTGATTCGTTCCAATATTCCTAAGGGTCTTTCCACATGACCGTCTGCTAATTGGAGTTTCATGCATGTGGGTCGCAAGGCAGGTTTCCCCCACTTTTCCCATATCTCCTTGGTGGCAATTCCTACCTCGGCTCCCGTATCTAGAATAGCCTTGGTCATGTACCCATTGTGGGTGATAGGTAGACACGTATTACCTTCGTCTCCTTCACTAAACTCTCCCACTTTATCAATTGGAATTTGTATCGTTGATTTCCTTTCCTTTTCATTTCCTTTTGTTTCTCCTTTCTCCGGTGGTGGTTCTAATTGGTTTGCTAACTGCCTCCATAATTGTGGTTTAAGTTGAAGCAACTCTTCCACCGTCAATTTGCATTGCACCTTTGTTTTCTTTAGTTCTGTTAGATTGTGTGAACTCTCTTCTGAGTTTCCTTTTCCCTTCCCATGTACTATGGGTGCTCATATTATTATAGACTCCCTTTCGTATTCTCCCATGTAATTAGGCAATGTTGAAATGCTCAAGGTTTTCTCTCTACCTCTATCGAGTCTTGATAGTTCCTCATATGCTTCCTCCAAGTTGGGATGGGGTTGACAATCTTCCACACCTATTTCATCAAAAGGAGGCAGGCTGAATCCATTCTTCTTCCATTGCTCTTCTCTCATTCTATTCCACAAGTCTTCTAGCCAATCTGCCTCTAGGTCTGGTATCATTGACACCGGTTCATCTTGTGCTTTTATTCGTTCACCTTGGTCATCTTCCCTTCTAGGTTCCTTATCCTTGGATTTGATGCATTCTTCGTATAGACCATGTGCAATCCTTCTCTCTGGTAAAATTGGGATAGTCTTTTCTAGGGTTGCTTGTGCTACCTCGATAAGTTTCTTGCATATTGCCAATCTTTCTTTTTCTAATTCCCCTTGAGGGTAGAGTTTTTCATGTTGCTCTGTAGCTGGGCCCATTTTGATTCTAGCTTGGTAAGCTTTCAACCACATGTCCAAGTCGTCTGGCTTTGGATCAGCTAGAATTGATCCTGGCTTCTCCTTCTCTGAGCTAATTCGTGGTGGCTCAGGGATCTCCTTATGAGTTTTTTGTTCTTTTTGCTCCTTCAAGCCCTTAGTTTGTCTCTTATTGTCTTGACTCTTATTCCTCGCCCATTTGTCTTTGAGTTTTTCTCGTCTTTCCTTCCACTTTTGTACTCTTGTGTTTTGGGAGTTCTCACGTGGGTTCTCAGAATCCTCTACTACCTGAAATTTAGAGCCTATTGTTTTATTGCTCTCTTGTTCCTCTTTTGGTTGTTTTCCTTTTTGTTGCTTCGTTTGGGCTCTAGTAATAGCCTTTAGTGGTACGGTGTACTCCTTATCACTTCTAGATTCTTCTATGACCTCAATCACATTGATTGGTGCAGTATCTTGAGTTTTTGCCGGATTCTTAGGGCAATCTCTAAAAAGATGTTCCTTTCCGCAATCACTGCAATATCCTTCCCAGATCCTAGGTGGTGGAGGGTTGTAAGGTCGAGGGCATTCTCTAATGAAATGGTCTCCTCCGCATCTATAGCAAGGTCCTCTCTGCATAGGTGGTCTCACAGTAAGTTGTGCTTTAGGAGCCGTATACATTAAGGTGGTCGTCTCTATTCCATAAGTCTGATCATAGCCCTCATATCCATAGTAAGCAACATCATATGCGGGTTCATATTCTAACATGTTGGATTCGTACGAGTAGTACTCTCCTGGAGGAGGTTCATATCCTGGGTTTGTGGATTCTACATGGGTCATTGTCGATGCTGGAACTATGGCTCTCTTCAAGTTTTCTTTTGGTTGAGCATACTTTACCGGTACTACTTGTTGAGGTTTTGACAGTTGGGGTCCTAGCACTGGTTGTGGTGGTGGATATGGTGCCTGTTCGTATGGCCTTGATGCTTCTACTGGTGTGGGATAGGGGTTGTATCTTGGTATCTCTCTACCTGGCTCCCTAGGAGGGTATCCATATGGTCTATACTGTGGTGGTTGAAAAGGGCGTACTTGCCTATTGAAGGGACAGTTCTCAGTAGTGTGGTTGGTATATTTTTGTTCTATGTGGCAGTACCAAGAAGTTCCTTGTTGTTGCTGTCTATGGTATGGATACATAGGTTGTGCACCAGCCCCTGCTCTGACACACAAGTGTGTGGGGTGCTCTCCTCCACATAAATTACATCTGTGTAGCATAGGCACTCTTTGAGCTGGATTTTGGTAAGCTCTTTGCCCCTGGACTCCTAGTTTCTTTGCTAATAATTCTACTAATTCCTCCATGTTACTAGAGTTGGATGTGATAGTGCTCCTTAAATCTTCTGATTTAGTGAGGTCGGTTGTACCTTTGAGATCCTCGGCAAGGTTATCTTCCAAATCAATGCACTCTTGAAGACACTCACTCAATGTTTGTAGCCTCTTCACATACACCAGTGTTCGTAGAGTTGTGTTAGTGAACCCATCTAAGAATAATGAAATCATCTTTTGTTGAGTGGGTCTCTCAGCAGTTGGGCATCTATCCACATATTGATTGAATCTTCGGGCAACAGTCTTCACAGTTTCATTAGGGTTTTGTTTAAAGCTATGGATTAAAGATGCAGAATTATGTTTAATCCCTCTCTTCGTGAATTCCCCAATGAATTCTTGAAAGAATTGTTCCATGTTTCCAAATTGATTGGGATCTAAGGGCTTGAACCAAGTTAGAGCTGTCCCTGTGAGGGTGAGTCCAAAAGACTCATACTGCACAAAGAAGTCATCTACTTGCTCCGCTCTTAGAACTTGTTTAAATTCAGCGATATGATCATAGGGTTCCCCCAATCCATCATAATGGTTTCTCACACATTTAGCTACTTGGATGGGTCTCAGTCTTCTCATTGGTTCAGGTGGTCTGGGCATTACAGGGAAGACTGGGACAGCTGGTCGAATTGGAGGTATTCCAGGTTGTCCTCCTACTGGTGGTCGTGCTCTTACTGGTGGTCGGTACTCATTACCTATCCCTGCATGGGACTGATTGTGTGTTTGCACTCTTGGAGTTGCAAACTGTACATGAGTGCAGTTGGGCACACTTTGTTGGCTGGTCTATCCTGATGTAGTCTGTTCCATCTCTTATTGATTCCCAAAAGGATTTTGTGAGGTAGTTGCCTGATCTCTCTGAGGAAATACAGGTGCACCCATATATCTTAGTCGAGCCCTGTCTAAGGAACTCACAGGCCAATATCTCCTTTGATCCTTGTCCAAGTATGTGAGTCTAGTTTCATCATCCGGATCTTTCAGCTCATAGAATGTCATGGGGCTTTCTTCTCTCCCTGGAGTAGGTAAGTCGGTTTGAAGCAATAGGTCTGATCCGTGGATTGATCCGTGGATCATATAGACTTCCAACAAGTAGTCGTCTTGAGGTATCAAATCTCCTCTCAAGACACGTGATACTTGAGACCTGCCCCTAGGGGTAGTCACAAACTCTTTAGGGTGTGTTCTTTCGGAGTTGTCTGGGTCCACAAACTCTCCCCTTTCGTTGATCCTCTCAGGAAATTCAGTCAGAATGTAGATATGACCAATTTTGTCTACATACACACCTCCCTCGTACTTGACAGCAGGTCGGGGTACAATTGTGACATTCGGTTAAGTTACCATCCTAGCCACAGATCTATTTAAGCCATCCAGGTAGATAGGGATCTCCTGGGCATTAGTGGACACATACTGTAAGGAGGTACGGTAATCTCCTTCAACAGTAGACATGAAATTCCTATTAGGTGCTGGACCCTGCATGTCTTCCGAAGCCATGGGTATTTCCTCCTCTGAATCACTAGAAGTCTCTGAGTAGATGGAGTGATGACTAACCTGAGCAGCACTTCCCACAGAAGATATGACACTTCTTCGGCTACTTAACACTCTTCCTGACCTCAAGTTCATTCACCCTCCTAAGCCTCTCTATATGTCCCAGATATTCTCCTTGAGTGGCTCTCCTAATGCCCCAAATTGCCAGACAAAGTGTTGGTGCAAATCTAGACGATATCACTTCTAGGCGATACTGCACTAGGCGATACTACCTCGGCCACGATACGATACCTGATGTTAACACAATACGATATTGTCTGCAACCGACGATACGATACCGGAAGACTGCCACGATACGACACCAAAAGTGGTATCGCGATAGGATTCCTGGTAAGGAGACGATACGATACCAGAATTCTAGGCGATACGATACTATGGGTAGTCGGCGATACGATATGGCACTGGGCTATGATACGATACTTGAATTCTAGCTGATACGATACTATCTGCAACAGACGATATGATACCAAGACAAGAGGCAATACGATACCACCTGCTTGCACGATACAATATCAGGTAAGGTGTCCCGATACTTTACTAGGCAATCGGGCGATACGATACTCGGTATGGTATTGTGATACTTCACTAGGAAATAAGGCGATACGATACTTGTAGGGGTCAACGATATGATATGAAGATACAAGACGATACGATATCTCGATTCACACGATACGATACCGCAGAACCCAGACGATACAATACTTATGACGGTATCGCAATACTGACCAGGTGAGCGGACGATATGATACCGAAATGGTGTCACGATATTAGTTGCCAAGTAAGATGATACGATACCACCGTAGGTAATGATACGATACCATAGCAGTAAAGTGTGATCGTGATACCAATCCGGCGACACGATACCAAAATGGTATCGTGATACCAGCACTGATACCGGTGATACGATACTACGGCAAGTATCGCGATACAAGGGAGTTTTGGTATCGCGATACCAAACCTCAACCGATCGTGATACTCAAGCCAAAAATCATGAAATTTCACTAATCTTTGCACCACACAAAAAGACTGTAATGACACTAGTTCCCTCCCCCCCCCCGCGATACTCCGCATATCCTTAATCACGTGTTTATGCATGTTTAGTGAGTTTTTGGCAGATATTCTTTGTAGAACCTCACCTTGGTTTAGTCCTAATTGCACCTTGTGCACACAAGTTAACTTTGAAGGCCTCCTCCCCTCAATACACCATGCGCGATACCAATCGTAGCTCTTCAGAGGATACCAGAACACCATTCAGTGTCAAAGGAGCCAATTTTTTTGGTTTTTATACTTTTTTGGACAAAATTTGATCCTAGCTAATTTTAGGTGATTTTTTCGACCTTTTTGGTGGTCTTGGCCTACTCCTACTTCACCTCTCTTCACTCCTCCTCTCTGTCTAACCTAACCCTAACTCCTCCTTCTCTCTCTTCCTCCTAACCCTAAACCTAAAACTTATCACACACACCTCTGAGATGTGAAGTAACAAGTGCTGAAGTGCTTGACTAATTGCCACATGACAAATTCACTTCTACAAGTAGGATTCTATCACACTCGATCTATAACCATCACGAAGGCACCTTGGTTGAGTGTTCTCTGGCAACGGTGTCAAAAACGTGTGTACCTAAGTTAAGATGACTCAAGGACTTGTGCCACTGAGACTATACCTCAATTGCAACACAAGTGCGTATAGTGGGAAATTAACACACATTTAAATGTCAATCCGATCGAACGACCGAACCAAGTGTATGAAGACGTGTGCACACATGATGGAAAATGAGGTGGTTCAGCTTGCATGCATGAGAAAAGACTAATCCACCTTTCACACTCACTGAAATGCTGAAAGTGTCTGCCACGATACCTTTTACAGGAGTTTTCAGAAAATCAAGGATTTCTCCCAGCTTCGAACTCCGAATATAGTCAATATGGTACTCTTTTCAAAGCTCTCCACGAGACGCATCTATTGGAAGTGGTTCCACTTGATTCTAACAACTCTGATTCAAGTTATGGCCAAAATGGTGAATGGCAGGAAGCACCCATACTCACGCCACAACTCCTACAAGCTCACACACACACTACAGTAGCTCAAAAACAATGGGGAGGGGTAGACAACAGTCCTACACACACATTCCAAGCATCACACACACATACAAGATCAAAGAGAAGATAGAAATCTGCAAGAAAGAGGCAAATTTGAAAATTCAGAAGAGCTCCTTCTTCACAATGGAAAAAGTCTCTACAAAGAGTCACCAAGTGACTTATATACATGTGCCCTAAGTTTGGTCCTTTCACACAAGAGACCGGCACTTTATTACTAGAAATGTGAATTTCCTACTAATTTACAAGGGATATTTTACAACAAATTGGGATTATGCAACTAGAGGACTCCTCTAGTGCATTTACATGGCTTGAGGGAATTCTTGAAGACCTCGAAGAAGAAAAAAATATGCTCATCATTTTGAAAATTTTGGGACTCTCCTCTTATGCTCCTTTACTCTGCAACAACAACCTTTCCAGGTGTATCTGGGTCTTTGAATTCATATATCGTGATGGTACCTACCTCACCAGGCTGTTCTATTCTGTACCTCCAAAATGCTTCATCAGTTTCTCTATTCACAAACAACTCTATGCTTCGGTTGTCCTGAGGGATCCACTCTGGAATGAGTACTCTTGTTAGCACCGATTTCCCTCTAGGTGTTCTAGGTTCTTCTAATGGTTCTTTTCCTTGTGCTCTTGCTTCCGTCTCTAACTGAATTACGCCAAACTCGTTGGTATTGTTTGGTTGCGTTCTTATGATGTACATTGTTCCTTCCTTATCTATGTACGTATCTCTCTCAAATTTCACCACTGGACGTTCCAATCCAATGGGTTGATCAGGATTGTGCATTTGCACCACTTTTCTTTGCAAACCATCCTCATAGATGGGAGCACCTAATCGGTTGGTTCGGAGAAATTCTAGTTGAGTCCTCTAGGGTCCTTCAGTTCTTTCCAAATACACTACATTTGACCCTCCTTCTGGTCTTTCTATGCTAAATGCCATTTCCGATTCACTCGTGTCTGAATTCTCGTAGGGGTAATTGCTATTCAACTACTGAGCCCAGGATCGTGCAGTAGTTCCTATGCTTGCTTCCGATGATCTAAGGCTTTGTCGGTCTGACTTACCTATATGTTTGCCTGATCTAAGGTTCATGAATTTACTTCCTTGCACACTCAGTTCACACTCAGATCGAAAATGGTTCTTGTTTTTAATTGCTTGTTTGTTTTTAAATGTTTTTAAGTTCTTGTCTTGTCTCAATGAATGCGTGAGGAATTCGACTTTCCGTGGTACTTTTGAGTTCTCGTTCCATCATACTTAGGTTCTTTTCCTTTATGTTTCCGTCACACCCCTTTATCTTTAGTCTTGGACTTGAAAGAATTAAATATCTTGAACTTGAGGCGTTCCTATCGTCTTAGACCCACAATGCTACCGTTTTAGCCTAAGCTAAGAATTGACTAAGGGGGTTGAGTAATCTTCCAACCTCGAGTCAGCTTTGTTGGTTGCTCTGATGCCCAAGAAGCTGCGCTTCCCAAGCTTTATTCCCTTCATTGCCTTTCCTTGGATTCCCTTGATTGCCCTTGCTAGACCTGGAAAAATCCAATAGTAGAACAATTTCACAAATGGATGATCAAGAACTTGAGTATATACACCTTTAAGGCTCCTTTCCCTTTTGTCCAATATTTCAATGCTAGCCCCCTTTCTGTCTGAGTCCCACACTAGGTCAACCTCAAATTAACTTATCTAAAAATCAATGTATTCTTTATGAAAAAAATAGTTGAGGTCACGTAGTACTCGTCACGAGATTTCTAATGTATAAAGCTCAAAAAATGGACTTCGGGTGGAAAAGATATGACCGTTCAGGCCCTCGAGGGTAAAAACTAACAAACAGGTTTTCCTTTTCCTATGAGCTAAGGGGTCTCCTATGAGAGCAATCCACCAAAAATTTGTCAAAAATAGCCCCAAAACTAGCCAAAAAATCAATTTAAAAAAATCCGTTTGGGGTGGACAATCGCGATGGTCTGGAACTGTCGCAATGGTCCAGGCGAACCATCGCGATGGTCTGATGTGCACGGTCGCGATGGTCTAAGTGCAAGCAATCGCGATGGTCGGGGGTGAGGTGTCGCGATGGTCCGATAAAGTGAACAATCGCGATGGCGTGAAGTGCGAACCGTCGCGATGGTGTAAGGGTATCGTCGCGATGGCGTGACTAGCGAGCAATCGTGATGGTCTGACTTGACACATGGCACTATCGTGGTGATGGCGTGAGCCAATCGCGATGGCGTGGGGTCGATGGGATCATCGCGATGGTCCAATTGAACCGTCGTGATGGCTCAAGTGAGCCATCGCGATGGTGCGAGATCATCGCGATGGTCCGGTCAAGCCGTCGCGATGGCGTGAGCCAATCGCGATGGTCTGAGTCAATCGTGATGGTCCACCAAAATGAAAATTTCCAAGATGTGTCTGTGGATTTCTATGTGTGCAAGTGTGCTCTACACACTGGTGTGGTCGCCTACCTCAAATTCCAAACTTTGCAGACCATCGCGATGGTTTGACACAGTCGGAAATTTCTGACAGAGAGTACATTTCTTACCTTTTTGCAGCTTTCCTGATGCACTGGAGCTCTCTACCTGCAAGAAAACTCAAAAACACACAAGTACACACAAGCACAAAAGCTCTCTCTTTCTCTTTCGCACATGCACAAATGAGGGGAAATGAGGAGAATGGGTGGATATGGTGATATTTTCTGATTTTTTTGGAGTTGGAGATGATGATGCGGTGATGAAGGTGGAGTGTGGGGGAGGTGAAAAACACTAAAAAATAACTAAAAACAACAACAAAAACTGAAAATTTTACCTTCCAATGCCACTTTTTGCTATACTTTTACCATCACACATTCGTCCTAGACTCGATCCCCGCCAATGGCGCCAAATTTGGTGTTGCTCGAGCACAATGGTAGTACCACGTTAAGAAGCTTCACCTCCTTGATTGTCAATCCGCAGAAGAGGTAGGAGTGATATGAAGATGGTGAATGTGAGATGAAGTGAGAGTGATGGTGAGAAGCATAGAGATGCACACACACATGCACACACACAACGAAGAGACAAGCAAGACACAATGGAAGGTGAGAAATCAACTCTATTGCTCAAGAACACTCTTACAAACTCAAGATAGCTCTAAGTTCTTCTCTACTCAACAAGTTAACCTCTAAAATGAGCTCTGTATCTCTTTTTATAGTTTCTAGACTAGTTTTGACTGGTTTCACATCTAGTGACCGGCATAGTTAAAAAATAGGTCCTAGATGCTATTTGAAAGAGTAAACGAAGTCTAAAAATAGCCAAAATTGGTACGCTCATTCTACCTAAGCTCCTCAAGCTCAAGGACTCCTCGGCTTGCACAAAATGGAGCTATATATTACAAAATGGGGTTTTCTATGTTACATATGTTACAATTAGTGATGAAAATCACTGTTGAATGTTTGGAGAAGTAATTATAAAATGTATTTGCTTGGAAAACTTGATCCGACTTGCTCTTGCTCCATCTTTACATGCTTCCGCGTCTTCTATGCCTCTGCCTGCTTCCAACACCATATTCCAGCAGTTTTGCTAGTTTATCAAAGAAATGTGTGTCCCAATGAGAGACGAGAAAGTGGTGGAAATTGGTGTGTATGAACTGATGCATAAGATCACTTATCTTGTGCATGTGAGTAGTTAAAGGAAGCCAAAGAACATCAACAAGTTGTACATGTAGATAAGAAACTGTGTGATTTTAGAAGGAGGCTTCCTTTGCTTGTAAAATGGGGAAAAATGGAATGAAAAAGCTACATGAGAAATTTCCTACTACAAATGCTAGTACTATAATCAAATTAGAACCAATGGGGGCTACTAATAAAGAAATTGAAAGAGCTCAGTCTCAATCAGGTTACTCAATTGAAGTATTGGTGACATCAGGAGATGTGATCATGTAGAAAACTACCTGGAAGTCTCCTTCTGGACAATTCTTTCTCTACTCTTACATTGCCAACGTTGAGGAAAAGAGAAGGTGAGATGGAATGCAAGAGGAAGCTATGCCTAAAAGAAGAGTTACAAGAAAGAAGACTAGAGAAGATAAAGAGAAAAATATAAATAATGAAAAGATAGTGTAGTTTTAAGAGTCTGCAACGCTGCAAAAAGAGGCGGAAAAAAAAAGAGAAAGAAGAGAAGGAAAAAGAATATGAAAGAGAACCAAGTTGAAAAGAATCAATAAAAAACTCAAGTTGAAGAAAAGTGAAAGACTACAAATAAGAATAAGAATAATCAAGAAAATGAAAAACAAAATAGGAAAATTAAGAAAAGACCAAAAACGATACTAATATCGTAGGTAGACAAGAAGAATGATGCAAAAGAATTTTAAATGATATTTTATTCAAAATTCAAGAGACAATGTCTTTGAAATAGGTATTTTCAATCCCAAAACCTAAATTCAAACATAGTTATATAAAACTTGTTAGAAGGAAGAGATTACTTCTTTCACAAGACGTCGAGATGCAAGAATCATATGATGTTACCCAAATCATGAATGGTGCACCCACACTAGGTGTAAGATTCCACAATGATTTTCCACAAAAGAAACAAAAAGATGTGTAGGTAATAATGAAATTTTATGTTTAGGATATTCTGATCATGTATGCAAAATTTTGGAGCAACAAGTTTTTACATTCTCTCTCTAAAAAGTTGTCGCATGAAATTTGTTGATATATTTAGGTAGTGATGTGTGTGAACACTCTAGGACCACTGGGGCACCTTTTTCCCTCTTTAGGAGGCTTTTTCCCCTCGTCTTGTATATATGTCTATTGCCCTAATAGACTACTTATCTTTGTACATTCTCTAGTAATACATTCAGTATTGTGTGTTGTGTCGAGAAAAGATATAGTTTCAATTCATCCTTTAGATCTTTCCATAGGGAAAGATCTCTGACCCTCTTACTTCTTAGGAGAAGATAAGGATAGGAATAAGGATCTCATCTATACATTCTTGGAAAATTGGCAAGATGTTCACCAACTCAAGAATACTCTCAAACATGTGAGGATAGTAGAAGTTACACTTTCTTTAGGCCTTAAAGCCCACATATGGTTGATGAGTAACTAGGAGAATCAACAAAACTCCTAAACTTTGAATGGATTTGCTAACCTCTTCAAGAAAGAGTTTATCTCCGAGAATGAGGAGGAACGAAGCTGGGAAGTCTGGTATAAGGTCCAACAAAAGAAACACCCATTATCTATTTACATTTCCAATTATCGTGAAATATCCCAACAAAATGTAAAGGAAAATCAAAGTCGGTGGAATGCATGCCAAAGAACCACATGTTTTTTTAAACGTGTTTTGCTATAACTCTTGCTGAGCTCCTTCATTTTTGGAGTTTGAGTAGCACAAGTCATAAGATGAAGGGCGTACCTGGCTATTAAATTAGAGATAATGCATGAAGATACATGGTGCTATATAATCCCAACCATGTATCTATATTTAAACCTTCTCTTTCATTGCCATCTAGATATCCTCTTAGCTCCACACATGAGTGCCACGTGAAGCCCAAATATATTTACATCTAAGGGTGGTCCACAGACTCCTTTTAAATGATCATAATATAATATTTCCTTCCCCTTAAGTCCATTTTTTCCTCAAAAATGATGTTGGAAGGTCCAAATGAAAGAGACAAAGACTCTAGAATATATACTCCCACTAAACCCCATGTATCCAATATACATGATCGTATCTCCATGGTGTTTCCTCTTATCCTTCCTCTTAACAAGACTCTTTGGAAGGTAAAATAAACGTGGGAGACTGTCTTTGAATGGTGCAAACCCACTCCCTTGTAGCATTATCTTCTGAACTATATTTACAATTTACTAGGCACTCTTTATATACGTGAATCCTCATCCATTTCTCTCAAGTGCATAGTATCTTCTCACGCTCATGTGGAATAGATTGAACAAAAATAGTCTCTACTACTACACTTAGGATTGAAAACAAATAGATTTATATATTTTTTATTTTGCTTGCAAAAATGTGAAATGGTGTCCTCTCTACCCAAACTTGAGGTATCTTGCAGACATATCTATGGTGACTCTATTTTGGGTAAAATGGAGCATTCTTCCTTCGCAAAAGATGGTTAAATTTGAGCTCCTCATGAATTGCATCTTTTTCATAGTGATCTCTATTGTCTTATGCTAACATCTTCAATATATTTAGGTAGTGATGTGTGTGAACACTCTAGGACCACCGGGGCACTTTTTTTCCTCTTTAGGAGGTTTTTTTCCCTCAGCTTGTATATACGCCTATTGCCCTAATGGGCTACTTATCTTTGTACATTCTCTAGTAATACATTCAGTATTATGTGTTGTGCTCCAAGCTTCTTCTTCTTCCTTGTTCTGTTCGCATGCTTCTGCAGACATCTAACTTCAACAATTGGTATCAGAGTAGCTCACCGCTTCATCTAGTGCATCATCTACACCTCGTCAGTCTCCAATGCCAAAATCACGATCTGAGCTCGTTTTGGCCTCCGAATGCATATCATAGTACTTGTGCAAGCCAAAGATATATAACTATTTTGGTTTGCTAGTATAAGCATCTCGAAGTCTGCTACGGGGTTAGTAGGACATGTCTAGGTAGTTCCATTCAACTTTTTGAGATACAATCAATTTTCTACATTAAGGTATTCTAGTTACTAGGCATGGCTGAAAGCAATCATGTATTTTGTATGTTGGCTATTGAGGATAAGTTGGATGGTACCAACTACCCATTGTGGGCTTATATGATGCAACATGTATTGGTTGCAAAAGGACTATGGAACATTGTGCAGGGTGTTGAAAAATGTCCTATCACACTTGCAACTGTTACAACTGCATGTATTGAAGTTGATACAGAAGGTTTCAGAGATGATGATATTTTGTGTATTCTTGTTCGTGCTGTAGTTCGTGCTATAGGTATTGCGGAGAAAATTCATTGGGATGGTAGAGATGCCCATGCACATGCATTCATAGCTTTTTCTATCAAACGTGTCATTATTCCTCACATTCTCTCTTACAAAACAGCTAAGGATGCTTGGGATACACTTACCACATTGTAACAAGCTAGGAATGAGGCTCATGTTGCTTACCTCCGAAAATAGTTGTAGAGTGAGCACATGAATGAAGATGATTCTATGGACAGTTTTCTAACAAAGATCAAAGACTTGAAGGAATAGTTGATTTCTACTGGTGAGATTATAGCAGATAGCTCATTTGTGCATATCAATCTGAATGGTCTTCCTTATTCATATAAGAGTTTTGCTTCTACTATTCGGTTGATGATGAAAGGAAATCCAAATGCCTTGTCATTTGTGTTGTAGGAAGATTAGTCCAAGCAGAACAGGTCCATTATGCATGTTGTAGATCAACCTTTCCTAGCTAGTCAGAAGGGCAAAGGAAAATGAAGCTAATCAACTAGTAAGTAGAAATCTGCTAATTCCGCACAATCAAAGAGGGAAGACAAAGATGAAAAGAAATAAAAAAAGGAGAAATTCTTTTGCAAGTACTATAAAGGAAATGACCATATCATAAAGAACTGTCCAAAACTAGCTGCTAAAGAGGCAAAAAAGAAAGAGGCTGGAATGGTTGTTGCAGAAGTCTCTACACCAAAAACAGAGTCTGGTAATCTTGTGCAGGAAGAAGAATGGGTGTTTACTACTGTTTGTAGTTTTGACCCATCTTCTCATGAGTAGTGCATGTCTGCAGTAGACTCAGATGTTTGCTACTTTGATAGTGGGGCGACCAAACATATTACCTTTAGCATAGTTTTTTCTCTTCACTCGAGCCTACCCCTATAGGGAATATTGTTACATGCACCAACAACTCCTCTTATCCTATTATGGGAGTTGATAAGATCATTTTGACTACTACTGATGGTAGTTCTTTCACTTTGTCAGATGCTTTGTTTGTGTCAGGGATCAAGAAAAATCTGTTATCAGTTTCTGCATTAGCCAAGATTGGCTTGGTTGTGAAATTTGTTGATGACAGATATATAGTTCATGATCTGTTGTTAGCAGCAGACAAGGGAGTCAACGACGATCTGGAAAGTAGGCCAATAATTTTCTTCATGAAAGAAGCAAGTATGAGCATTCACGCAGATCTAGCACTAAGGCAACCTTTAATTTTTCAAAGTCCCTAAACAAATTAAAAGTGATTCTCATCACTAACAACCCCTGTAAATACCATGTTCACCTTTTTGTAGCTCCATTTTGTGCAAGCCAAGGAGTCCTCGGGCTTGAGGAGCCTTAGAAGTACCTACATATCAATTTTCGTATTTTTTAGACTCCGTTTAAGCCCTCAAATAAGCCCTGGAACCTAATTTTTAACTAGGCCGGACACTAGGTCTGGACAGGGCCAAAGCTAGTCAAAAACTATAAAAGGAGCTAGAGAGCTCATTTTTGGGGGAGATTATAATTGAAACAAACTTGTAAGAACTTTTTGAAAGTAATCTAAGAACTCCATTGCTCCTCACTATTTGTCTTGCCGTGTGTGCGCGTGTGTGTGTATGTGCGTGCATGTTGGTGTGCTTCTCACTCACGCACTTGTGCTTCCACTTGCTCGAGGTCTTCATACCATCCTCACGTCTTCCCGGATTGACATTAAAGGAGGTGCTACTCATCAGTGAGCTACACCAAATTTTGGCGCCGTTGCTGGGGATCGAACTTTGAGGACGAGCGTGTGATGGTAAGACGTAGAGTTGACGCGTTGGAGTTGTAGGTATTTTCTTCACTTTCATCTATTTTCTTGATTTTTCTTCACCATCTTCATCACCATCATCATCATCACCATCTCTCACCTCCATCTCCATCATCACGAAAATCTTCAGTTTTGATCATATCACCATCTCCACCTCATTTCCTTCATTCTACTTGTGAGAGAGAGCGAGAGAGTGATATTGCGTGCACTCTTTTTGCATGTTTATTGTGTTTCTTGCAGGTATCATCATCATCATCCCCTCCAGCACGCTGCGCAGGTACGAAATTCGTCAAATCTGTCTCGCAGTCGCCAGCCTTTGTCGATCGCGATCGACAGAAAATTGGATCATTTGGTAAAACAAAGTGCACCACTAGCACAAGCATGATGAGCACATCCCAAATCACCTAAAACAGTAGAAAAATTCCGTGTTTTTCAGTCAATCACGACCGACAGCCTCTGTCAATCATGATCGATAGACCCTGTCAATCGCGATTGACACCGTCGATCGCGATCGACAGACTTCACGACCGACAGACTGCCACGTAGGACCCTATCAATCGCGATTGACATCGTCGATCGCGATCGACAGCCACGACCGACACCCCTGTCAGTCGCGATTGACACCGTCAATCGCGATCGACTGAAATTCAACGATTGATTGACTTTTACGCGTAGCCACGTGTCCATCGCGACTGATAGAACCCCGATTGACTGAAATTTCGGCGAAAAACCCGGAAAACGTATCGATCGCGATTGATACCGTCGATCGCGATTGACAGCCACGATCGACTCTGTCGATCACGATTGACACCGTCGACCGCGACTGACAGGCCCGACGGACACCTCTGTCAATCGCGATTGACAGACCTATCGATCGCGATTGACAGGCTTTTCGGCCAAAAATTAGGGTTTGCTTTTGTTCAAAATTAGGATAATTTTGGGGCAAAATAGTCAATCTATTAGCATTTTTGGAGGTTCCTACACTTGTGAGTTGGGAGAAAATCCTAGGATCTGTCAGCCAGATTGAATCCTGTCTTAACCCTAGAACCCTGAACGATCATAACTTTCTCATACAAAATCTGTTTGCCGTGATTTTTGTTTTGTTGGAAAGCTCGCGGGAAGTACAACAAAAACCTCAACTGGTTATGGTTAAATTAAGATCAGGAATATTAGATAGGGTATTTTTAAGTTGACCATACCAAGGGGGAACAAAATTCAAGGATCTCCAGAGTTGTGTCCAAAAAGTCATAGTGCAAATTGGTGGTGTTACATGAATGAAAGTGATTGGTTCTGTCTTTTGAATTTAAGCCTTGAGCTAACAGTGGGCCTTTTACAGATCTATTGAGAGCCTCGAAAGGCGTTCTAAGCAAGTGTAAGTGCAAGCTTGGGAATACACGTCCTGAGCATACTAGGGCATCAACACAAGGAACGAAACTCAAGGTTGGAATACTCTCAACTCCCTCGGTCATTTTCTAGCTCAGGTTAAGTGCGAATAGTGCTAGAAGTAAGTCAGGGTGACGATAGGCAGGTATCAAGTTGAAGACTACCTAAAAACTCAAGTTCAAGCTAAAAACCTAATCTCTGTACTGTCGATAACATAAAGGAAAAGAACCTAACGTGGAACGATCAATTCCAAGTACGGAAAATACTCAAGTATTCCTGACGACGCAATACCAGACAAGATCATAAACATAGTAACTCACTCAAAACGAATCAAGTGACTGAGACCAATTGATCGGCAACGAGGTGGTACTCTAGGCAAAAATCGGGCTACTTAAATAGGCATATGAACCTTAGATCAGGACGACATCTAGTAAGGGATAGACAGAGCCTTAGGTCTTCAGAGGCTAGTGTCAACCACACTGCTAGGTCGTGGGCCCAGCAATTGAGCCACCACTCATACTACCCAAGTTCTGAGACTAGTGAATCCGAGATGTCTCAAGGTATGGAGAGACCCACAGGCAGTATAGGAATGCCATACTTGCACAGGGTAGAAGGCCCTTACAAAACACAGTTGGAATACCTTAGGACCAACCGATTAGGTGCTAGCATCTATGAGGACGGTCTAGGAAGATCCGTGGTCCAGATTAAGAATCCTGATCAATCCATTGGATTAGAGCACCCAGCTGTCAAGTTTGAAAACGGAGCATACTTGGACAAAGAAGGAACCATATACGTAGTCACCAGTCACCCAGATAGGACGGACGAATTTGGAAATGTGATCCCCGAAGCAGACTTAGGTGACCGGGAACAAGGAAACATGGGTGCAGAACCTAGAACCCCTAGAGGTAAATCAGTTCTTACTAGGATTATCACACCGGATTGGATCCCACAGGATAATAAGAGCATAGATTTGCTCCTTAGTCGAGAGACCGACGAAGCCTTTTGGAGGTACAAACCTAATCGGCCAATTGATATAGGAACAATCATGATATATGAGTTTAAGGATTCCTGATAGCCCAGGTAGAGTGACCTACTTAGATCACGCTTCGGAGAGGATCTTTGTAGTGACAGAAAATGATAGGCATGCTTACACTTGGAAGGGTGAATTCATTTTTCCCCAACCAAGATCGAATGTATCCTATGGTCACCCTGGAGCTGGAACATCCCAAGCTTATAGAATGCACAGAGACAGAAGTAGAGATAGACCAGAAGTAAGCTTTGCCAACCTAGTGGACAGAGAAAGAACGAGCACGGAAACAAACAGAGTAGAGCTTGAGATACTTAGAGCTCATAGGAAACACAGAAATACGGATGAGTTTCCTCTAGCATGACCTAGAGAGCACACAAGGACTTTGAGACTGACTCAGCTAGTTAAGTCCATGAAGAACTACTTCGATGGCACTGGAGATCCATACGATCATGTGGCTGAGTTTAGGCAAGTCCTGAGAGCTGAACAAGTGGAGGATCTTTTCACGCAGTACAATGCCTTTGGTCTGACCCTTAGGAACACTACCCTGACATGGTTTCAGCCACTAAATGAGAGGCAATTCAGGATCATAGATCAACTCCTAGAGGCTTTCATTATTGAATTCTCTAAGAGTGGCATAAGGCATAATACCTCCTCCCTGATTCACAACTTCAAGCAAACACCTCAAGAAACTGTGAGGCTTGCAGGAAGAAGATTTAGGCAATACCTAGAAAGATGCCCTGTTTCAGAGCTACCCACACCAGCCAAGCAAGTGGCTTTATTCTTGGATGGATTGCTAAGTACCAAATTGAGATCTTATGTGTACTTGAAGGACCCTAGGACCATAGAAGATTGTGTACGCATGTGCATTGATATTGAGGATAACCTAGGGGAGGAGTTCGAGCTTTCCAAGATATACAAAGATTCGGATAGTGCCTCTAACCTCTCTTCCATGCAATCCACATCAATTGAGGAACTTGCAGAGAAAGTAGCTCAGAAATTAGGTGTCACTAACAAACAAATCCCAAGGTTCCCCCCTGTGAAAAGGTGCTATACTTGTGGTGGCGACCACATGGCAAATGTATGTCCCATTATGGCTCAACCCCAAGTTAATCCTGGTAGCCAGTACTGCACTATAGAACGAAGGTACACCAATCACACCGCGCAAGATTGCCCCTACAATAAGCAAACCGTTAGGCAGACGTACCCACAGCCATACCCTCATCAAGGAAGATACCAGAACCAGTACCCACCTCAGCAGTACGCTAGGCCTCAACAAACCTACCAACCCTACCAAAACCCACAAAGGCCTCAGCCTGTGCTAGCACAACAACCCCCTTCCCCAGCTAATGTAATCCCAGTAAAATATGCAGCAGCAGAAGAAAACCTGAATAGAGTTATAGTCCCTGTAACACCACTGCTCTCAGAAAGTGATCCTAGTGACCATAGTTTCGACTCTACACATGTTGATAGCCCCCAGGCTTACTACATGCAATCTCCCGAACATGGTGAGTCCTACTATAGTGAAGAGCCAAATGAACCTAGTTGGGAGTCAGATTACACAAATGTCATGTATGCAAACCCCAACCCTAGACCTCAACCTAGGCAGGTCAGACCCCCGTTCCCTAGAGGACCATGCTATAGATGCCAGGGAGATCACCTCATTCGTGATTGTCCCTTACCTCCACCTACACAATTCCAGTCAGTAATGATCCAAGGCTTTTGCCAAGAATGCGGAAAGGAGCATCTCTTACGAGATTGCCCAAAAAACCCCAATAATATGCCAAAAATCACTCCTATCAACGTTGTGGGGTTAGTGGTGGACTCCACAGGGAGCGTGACGTCCACTGCGCCAGTTCAGGTAGTCACTCGAGCTCAAGCATTGCAGCAAAACCAAGCTGTAGGTCAGGAAAAGAGCCCAGAAGCTAGTGAAATGGAGAGCATAACCAAGAAAAGGACTAGAGCCTGGAGAGATAGCCGTGAAAGAATGAAAAGACAATGGGCAAAGAAAATGAACGAATTAGAAGAAAGCATAAGAGAAACAAAAGCCAAAGTTGTGGAGCTCACCTCTCAACCAAACTCTCACATGTCACCCCCGCCTCAATCCATATCACCTCCTCCGCCACCCCCCATACCATCTCCATCCAACCCGCCTCACCTAAACCCACCACCCCCAAGAGTAGGATCAGTCCTAGCAGATCCCACTCCCGAGGACCTTAATATGATGCTTAAAGCCTATCAGGCCAGAATCCAACAAGGGCCAAACGTAACGGATCATGAAAAGTGTTACCCTAGAGCAGAACTAGAGTTAGAACGAACCAAAATTTGTGCTAAGATGGTGGAATTAGCTCAGACCATGTTTGAAGCCAGTCGCCTCTTTAACATCTCTAGCTCAGCGAAGACACAGTTGCACTTTGATGGACTGTTAGAGAGAATAGAGAAGCTGATTGCACAATTAGAAAAGAAACCCACCTCTCAACTAAAGGACAAGACAAGTGAAAGAGCAAGTCTTCCTGCCCAGAAAGCCTATGTGCCTGAAGCCTATGTGCCTAACTCTACGGAGCCAGACACATCTTCTTCTATGAATCGATTCACACCAGAATTCCTACGAGAGATTCAAGAAGACAAATGGGCTAAAGAGAGTGAAATCCCTCCTCCTATTGAACTTGTGGATGATGCACACAATCAATTCCCACAAGACATTCCATCCATTTATGAGGAGCAGGAGAGCACCCACTCTCAGGAAAGACTAGACTTTGAGTCTAACTCTCTACAACAATTACCCCACTTCACGGGCCCATGGGAAGCCAAGTCTACTTGTATGAGAACCCCCACGGTCATGGTACGAAACGAAGATTCAATCATACCTAGGAACACAGAGGTAGTGAAAAATACTAAAGTGCAGTGCAATCTCAAGTTGGAAGAGCTACTCAAGGTTAGACCGGAATTATGGAAACATGTAGCTAATCAAGTGCCCGAGATAGAAAAACCTTGTTCCCAAGAAGGATCACATAAGACAGTGCCAGAAAGACCCCTGGACAAGATAGGAGATATGTGTGAAGGTGAAGAAGGGAACACCTATCTTCCCATTACCTACCAGGAATACACCACCAAGGCAATTTTGGACTCAGGTGCAGGAGTTGCAATTGCCACCACTTCCCTATGGAAGCATTGGGGCAAGCCAGCACTCAGGCCAACGAGAATGAAATTGCAGATGGCTGATGGTCATATTGAGAGACCCTTAGGATTGCTAGAAGGAATAACTCTCACCACTTGTGGTGTCGAGTTTGAGCATACATTTGCCATATGTGACTTCAGCAAAAATCATGCCTATGAGATGATTTTGGGAAGACCATTTATGCGACAGTTGGAAGTGGTACAGGACTGGGGAACCAACTCCTTGTATTTACAACACTTAGGTGTTACGACCAAAGTCAATCTCAAGGATTACTCTCATAGAGATCTCCCTCCTATCCAATGGAACCCCATCCATAGAGCCAAAGATGATACGGAATCAGTGCATTCCATGGGATCAGGATCCTCATGGGTGCATGAAGACACCCACTTATGGATGTGCAAAGTAGTAGTAGACGAAGAGAAGAGAGAGAAAGCCAGAGAGGTAGGTGCAAAAGAAACCCATAGATCAATCCAAGACCCAGCCTTTGCACCTGTAGTCTTTCCGGACGAAGAATTTGAACCCCACGGCTGGGCAGAAATCCTAGCAACAATGGATGTAGCCATTAATGAAGAACAATGGACACCTCACTGTGATGAAGATGGCTATGACATTTCAGTCTTCTCCATAGAGCCAATCATGGGAGAGGCAGTTCTAGAAGAATGCGAACCTAGCCCTGATGCATTTGAGGATGCAAGTGACTCCGATCTAGAGATAATCATTATGGACCCACCATTTGCATCAGATGAAGAATACTTCCATGAGGTAGAATTTCAACCCCAGAGGCATGGAGAGCTTACAAATGATGTAAGATTAGCAACACATGTGACCCCGAAGGAAGAAGGGAAGAAACGAAAGAAGAGAGAAGTCTCACCAGAAGAGGAAGAATCTTTGTTTGAGGTCCCGAAAAATTTTAAGAAGTATGAGATAGACGACAGGAGAGTCATGATAAGAATGCCTAAACGAGAGGCACAAGTAGGAGAGGCCTATGATAACAAAGAAACCACCAAGAAAATAGTAGTGGCCCTAGAAGAAGGAGAGGAGAGATGCACGTACATAGGCCATGACCTAACAGAGGAAGAAGAGCATGCGTTAATAGCCTTGCTAAGAGAATACAGAGATGTATTCGCTTGGAGTTACAAGGATTTGAAAGGTGTTGACCCTAACATATGCTCACACACTATCCCCATGACCTTAGATGCTAAACCCTCTAAGCAAAAGCCCTATACATATAACGATAATTACGCTGCTAAGATCAAAGAGGAGATAGATAGACTGGTCGAAGCTGGATTTATCTATGAAATTGAGCACACTGAGTGGGTATCCCCCATCGTAGTGGTGCCCAAGAAGAATGGCAAGCTGCGTGTATGCATTAACTTGAAGAAGGTTAATGCAACCACAATTCAAGATAACTATCCGCTTCCCATCACAGAACATCTCTTAGAAAGAGTGGCAGGCAAGGAAGTGTATAGCTTCCTTGATGGATTTTCGGGCTACAATCAAGTAGCCATAGCTCCAGAAGATCAGCATAAGATAGCTTTTGCCACAGAGTGGGGTATATTTGCCTTTCGTGTAATGCCATTTGGGCTTACCAATGCACCAGCTACCTTCCAGAGACTAATGTGCCATGTATTTAAAGAGTTCCTGAGGAAGAATTTAGAAGTCTATGTTGATGATCTTTGTGCTCATTCCAACATCAGACAAACCCATATTCCTGAACTCAAACAAATCTTTGACAAATGTAGAGAATATCAAGTCTGCCTGAACCCAGAAAAGTGCGTTTTTATGGTCAGGCAAGGCAAGATTCTAGGACACATAGTGTCAAAAAATGGCATATCCACTGATGAAGAGAAAGTGAGAGCCATAGCAGAGCTACCTAGGCCAAGGAATGTCAAGGAAGTACAAGCTTTCATGGGGCATTGTGGTTACTACCGCCGGTTCATTCACATGTATGCCGTCATTGCAAAGCCCATGTACGGACTTCTAACTAACTTTGAGTGGACTGATGAATGTGAGAACTCCTTCCAGGAGCTTAAACAAAGATTATGTTCAGCACCAATCTTGACCACGCCAGATTGGAATAAGCCTTTCCATGTTCATGTGGATGCATCCAATTATGCCATTGGATGTGTGCTTGCTCAACCTACTGGTGAAGGTAACATGGACCTTCCAATTGCCTATGCCAGCAGACAATTGAATGCAGCTGAACGAAATTACACCACTACGGAGAGAGAAGGCTTAGGCATGGTATATGCAGTTAAGAAATTTAGACACTACTTGCTTGCAAATAAGTTTAAATTTTTTACTGATCATCAGGCATTGCTATACCTCGTAAACAAGCCATGCAATACAAGAAGATTAGTAAGATGGTTTCTCTTACTAATGGAATACGACTTTGAGGTAGTGGTGAGAAAAGGGAGGACTCATTTGAGAGCAGATCATCTCTCTAGGCTCACATCTGGAGAAGCCCCACAAGGAGTATCAGATGATCTTCCGGATGCTTACTTGTTTAATTTGGAAGTGGTGCTGCAGTGGGCTAAGCCATTGGTGCCAGTATTGACATACGGGCCTAACCATCCTGTAGTAAACACACAGAATAGAGAGGTTGTGAAAGCCCAAAAGTACCACATCCTGGCAGGAAGCATGTACAAGCACACAGATCAAGGAATCTTGGCTTGTTGTGTGGAAGAGGACGAGTACAATAAATGGTTGCATTTAGCACATGTAGGTGCGTTAGAGCAACACTACTCAAAGCAACGAACCTTACAGACACTAAGGAGACTCGGAGTACATTGGCCAACTATGGAAGCTGATGTCCAAAAGTTGTGCAAGGAATGCCCAATCTGTTGCACTAAACCACCTGTGGAACATGCCACTCTTTATCAAGTGTCCATAGTGCCAGATTGGAGTGAACCACTAGTATCCTTCCTGAGGACGAAAACATTCCCTCCAGATATGACCTTGGCTAGAAAAAGGAGTTTAGAACAAGAAGCCCATGATTACTCACTCATTGGGGATAATCTATATAAGCGTGGTAAAGATGGTTACCTAAGGCTATGTGTCCATGAAAGTGAATATCTTAAGATCTTGGAAACTGCTCACCAAGGTGTAGCAGGAGGACACTTTGGACCAGATCGGGTGATCAAGGCAATACTATTTGCAGGCTTCTGGTGGCCGACCCTTCACATGGATGCACATGCCTATGTGAAACGTTGTGATGTCTGTCAGCGAACTCAGTATCCTATACGCAAAGATGAGATGCCACTGAAACCTATGATGGGTGGACGTGCATTCTCCAAGTCGGGAATAGACTTCGTAGGTCCTATTAATCCCCGAGCTAAGAATTCCCATGCAGAATATATCATTGTTGCAACAGACTATCTAACTAAATGGGCAGAGGTAAAAGCCACAACGAAGAACGATGCTCAAACAACAGCTAAGTTCTTATTTGAGAATGTGTTCACTAGATACGGACTACCTATAGAGCTAGTTAGTGATAGAGGCACTCACTTCTTGAACGAAGTGATTGAAAATCTACTCCAGGAATTCTTGGTAATACATAAGAAGTCTGCCCCCTATCACCCTCAAGCAAATGGCTAGGCTGAGAGCACCAACAAGATCTTGTGCAATGTACTGACGAAATTAGTGAACACTAAACGCTCTGATTGGGACAAACAGCTACACCATGCTGTTTGGGCATACCGAGTCGCCTACAAAACAGTACTCCAAGCCACCCCCTTTCAGATGGTATTTGGCCAAAACACTGTGCTACCCTTGGACTTCTTGATACCTACATTGAAGGTAGCACAAGAGCATGAATGGACGGGTCATGAACTCTCCTCTAGACTTTTTGACCTTGAACGATTAGGAGAAACAAGATTGAGAGCAGCTGCAGGGATATATGCAGCGAAGAAGAGACAGAAAGCATACTTTGATGCCCATGTGAAGGATAAGGGCTTGAAAGCAGGAGATCTAGTTTTAGTCTACACATTGAAACAACATGCAAGGAAGCTAGAAAAGAGAGGCTACGGACCTATGATCATCAATAGGATCTCCACGAGTGGAGCAGTACAACTAGCCACTTTAGAGGGTGATGTTCTCCCAAACTATATTAGTGGATGCAGAGTCAAGTTGTATCAGGAACCCCTCACGGAGGAAATGCTAAGTCGACTCAATACTGCTAAGCAACGTAAAGAAGAGGAAAAACAAATTCGAGAAGAAGCTCAAGCAGAAGCCCTAGAGCGCATACGGAGAATGAAATTAAGAAGACAAGGTAGAGAGCACCCTAGGCAAGATGCATATGCAGATCAAGGATATGACGTAGCTATGTGTGAAGTTTCAGGTGTGAACTCACATAGGATAACTGATCGACGTCCTTTCATAACCGTAGATATAGGACAAGGAAAGAGTGCAAGGACTGTAAGAGCCTTGATTGACTCAGGGGTAGCCACTAGTGCTGTTAAATCGTCTTACTGTCAAGGGGTACAGTTAACTGTCAATCCTGTGGAAGCATATCTCATAGGATTGGGAGGCGTGGAAACCCCTTGCATGGGCGAGGTGGAACTTCCCCTCTATATTCATGATGAGGCAATGATAGTTAAAGTGCTAGTATGCCAAGATGAGGACCTCACGGAACCCCTTGTCATGGGTCAAGACTGGATTTATGACCAAGCAGTCAACTTAAACCTAAGAAGTGGACTTCTTCAGGTATGGGTCAATCATAGTCGGATTACAGTAGAGTTAGATAATGGAGCACTCAAGGAACTAGGAAAGGTACACACTCGTGGTCCTTCCAGGAGTACACATGAAGATGACCATGCTGTTCTTGTCCAAAACTATGTGTTGCAGAGGAATGATGGTTGGAAAAAGGGAGTCAGGGATGCAACGAAACTCCCTTCTTTTCCAAAGGCGAGAGGGAGGCGGCAACCAAAAGTGGATCAAAGGCAGAAGAAGCAGAGTACTACCTATGTCGGAGATCAAAAGTACCTGCGCAGCAAAATGTCTCAGCTAGTGAAACAAGTGTGGGTGCAGAAAGGCGAACACCCGGTTGCACTCAAGCCAACCACACGGGCAAAGCCTCTTATTAGTGACCAACAACACGACACCAATAAGAAGTCTTTCAGAAGTTCTTCTGCTAACGTGAAGTCTATTTGGGTGCCCAAAAAGTCGATGAAGGCTAGCCCACAATCAAGACAAATTTGGGTGCCTAAGGCTTGTCTGCGGGCTCAAACAGCTACACCAAAGCCACACCCTGTATAGCGTGATCCATTCACTCGCACAGCCGACATCCACTCGTTTTCAACACTCAGGAACACACCAAGGCCCATGAGCACGAACAAAATCACTTGTAAATGGGTCCCTAAAAAGCCTCATTTTCAAGCCGACACGCCTATAAGGCTCTCGAGAGTCTCTACGAAACCTAGAGCAAAACCCATCCACTGCATTTGGCAGCCCAAGACTTGTAACAAACCCCCGGACCCCATTTGTAAATCCATGTCAACCTACTAACCCCATCACTATCACACTACATCACTCCACTTAGCTCTTAGGTCTACCGAACTCCTAACCACACACACACTCCCACCGAGCACTTACTAACCCATTATTCGCTCCCGACCCTCATGTTAATGTTGTAATGGGAACAACAACGGTTCTCTCTTGTCCTGTACAATGTTAACACATGTTTGTATATTCTCACAGAGACAGGCAGCAAGAAGTAACATGGCAGATACGGTAGGAACTAGCTCCCAGGCAGGCATCAGCCCTCAAATTGTGGACATTGAAAGCCTTCCGGTTGAGGAGGAATTAAAGGAATGACCAGCGGCATTAAGGGCATTACATGCCATACCAATTTAGAATCCTCCACAGGGTCACACAATGCCGGTGGGCAAAACCTCACACTGGTTCAGTGATGTTGCCGGACCTCTGGGCGAAGGCACATACATGTGGGAGTCTGAGGTAGAATTCAATGGGCGTTGGGGCAGATACCACTTCTTTACCAGAGAGTTTGAAAAGATACAGAATAACGAAGGACTGAAGCCGATATGGAAGAAGGCTGGGCTCTATGATTATTTCAAGTTCCAACTACCAAAGCCCGATTTTCTAAGGTGCTCATACTTGATTAGCACCCTCACTCCATGCAAAGACAAAAAAGGATACAGCTCCTTTGTACTCCCATCACTCACAAGGGGCAATGAGCTGAAGCATTTCCGCTTGACTATCAACTTGGTAAGAGAAGCTCTCGACATGAACGGTATGCACATTCCTACGGAGAAAGAGACTATGGTCCCCGATAATATGAAGAACAGGAATCTGACAAAATTAAAGGACATGGTAGCGATGACTCCCACGATCGCCATTCATTTACGTATGGTCATGCAACATTTCGCATTCCCCACGCAAGACAGGTTCACAATGCCTCCCAAGAAGATCTGGTTTAGCCTCTACTTAGCGGATGCCTTTGATTTGACCATCAATATGCCCCACTGGATTATAGACCAGATCCATATGGCTCATCAAAGATGGTATAAGAAGCAAAAATCTGTACTCTATGAATGTTGTGCACTGACCAGAATCGTGTATAGATGTCTCGCCTATGATGTACCGGTGCAAAGGGCTCTCATTTGGTCCAGAGCACAGGAGTTTCAATGCAGATTGTCAGCCGTAGGACCTCCCTCAAAGAAAATGAGAGGCACCGTCCAGATGCCTTGTGCACAAGCCCGCGGTGCAACCCTAACACCAGAAACAACTCCAAGGCTTTCTCGAAGAGTGCAACCATTTACTATCAGGTTACCCAGGCACAACACAGATGGCCCTAACCTTGTGTTTCCACCAGTGCCTACTGATCTGGAATTTCCTCACGGATTTACTTTGGAAGATCTAATGGATGAAGAAGTGGCTAGAATTATTGAAGCTATTAATGCGGAAGTCGAGGCAGAGCAGGGTAGTGGACAACAAACGGCTACACAACAACCCCAGACGAGACAACCAGAAGTGGTAGAAGTGGAAGATGAAGAAGAACGAGACCAAGAGGATGAACAAGAAGGATTTTCTGATGAAGGGGCGCATGACTATGAGCAAGAAGTTATACAGGAGCTAGAGGGTGCCCCAGCATATACAAAGGAGTTGAAAAAGCTCTACGATACCATCAACAGAGTCCAACAACAACATAAGTTATCCCTTGCAGCAGGAAAGGCTATCATGCACCAAATCCTTGAGGAGGAAGGAGTTGACGAACAATATCGTGCCACCCTGGATATGATCTCCGATGCTTTAGGAGTACCTGAAACAGTGCACACTGCCCTGGCTCAAGCACGTAGAACGGAAAGAAGATACGGAAGGCGCCCCCCACGAGCAGGGAAACAAATGAATGTCTTAGTATCAGAAACACAAGCAACAGCCACGACCACGGGCACTGCACACACCGCTCACAACACCGAGGAAGCCAATGTGTCCAGTCCACCTCCATCACCCCCCTTGCCACCCCCGCCTCCCACTCCACCACATTCACCTCCCCTTACCAATGTAACAACCACCGTTACCGCCTCCGAGTCCACCGCCATGACTGAAGCACAAACCGCCAATCAATCCACTCACCCTCTCAACACCTCCCGTGTATACACCTCCACTAACACCGTAATCCTAACGGCAGCTATTGACATCCCCACCTCCCCACTCACACTTTCGGGCAGTTCACATTCACAACTGCACACACCACTGTACACATTCACCACAATCACTGCACCCACAATTCCACTATTCACAATCACTCCCACTACTGCTTCCACCATGGATTTTATGGACATATCACCCTCCACTACACCTCTCCCTCCCCCCATACCACCACAATCTCCCATTCCCCCACCACCCACTTCACCATTTTCTAGCACCGCATTCACACTTCCCTTCCCCTTTCCCTTCCCCTCTGCACATAACACCCTCCCTGCATCCACCCCAATTAATAATGTATTTAATAATATGTATCAGTGCATGTCTCAATTACAACAACACTATCAGCACCTCGATGCTCAGCATACAAGCTTGTTCAGGAGACATGAGGAGTTACAAGGAAGATTCATTGATTTAGAGAAAGAAAAGCATCAATTACAACAGCAGTTTAGTGCATTGCAAGAACAACATGAGCAACTTGTGGCAAATCCACCGCAGCCAGATGCAGAAGAAAGACAACATATGGATGATTTGCTACACTCACAAATCACAGAGAACCTCAAGCTCCGCCGCAACATGGCTCTATTACGAAAGCATATGTCTGCAGCCCTAGAAGAAAATAGACGGCTTCAGACACAAAATGAAGAAAACTTGGAGTTAGCCATGGACGGTTCCCCACAAGAAATTGACCCGGAGAGATTTAAGGCTATTCCCTCGGACAATATGCAGATCATATTGGAAACCCATGCTGATCTCCTCAAAGCCCACGCAGCCTTAGAAAAGGAAAGAGACGAACTACGAAGGCAATTGGCAGCTCAACCAGCACCACCCAAAGAAGTCCCAACCACAGCTGACACAACTGACGAAGTAGCAGCGCTCAAAGCACAACTCGAAGAATTACAAAAGAAGGTGCTTGAGTACGAACGCCAACCCTCCCCCTTGGTAGAACCAGAACCTGAAGACCTAGTGCCAATCGAAGTAGAGGAAACTTTTGAGGACCCGTACATTCCGATGCCAGCACCTGGAGGCAAGCAGACAGCAGAGGGCATGGACTCCCTGGATATAGAGGCTCCGGAATGGATGCAGAAATTGGAAAAAGTGGCCACGACTCATGATGATAGGGTGGCAGTCCAGATAGCATCGATGTCACGCGTAGAAGAGGTGGTCATAAAATCGGACTATTTTAGGAACCTCTCTCATCACAGGTGGATCGGCACCTCTGACGACTTGTATGTTCCATTTTGCGTCTTAATGGCGGACTATAATGCTGAAATCAAGCACCACACCTCACGGGAACCAACCTCTGCCACACAGTTTGCACCAGACGATATCCCAAAAAGTGCCAAGTAGGGAAATATTCTCCAACCGACCTGGAGAATTCGGCTGCTAGAAACCTACTCGGAAATGAATCGCACATGGAATAACATGCCCCTGTATATCAAGTACAATCCCTGCTACTGTCTTGTTTTCCGAAGAAGGTCATGGCCGGAATACACAAAGATGGTACTGACAACCAAAGGCTGCGAGAAGTGGCTAAACTATGTCTACTTGGCCCCACCTAAAGGTCAACCTACCGTAGGGTATATGATATCGACAATTCGGCATTGGGGTGTCAGGTTCAAAAACGTACCAGATGTCATGACACAGATGTGTCTTAAAATTTTTGAACTCATGATAGTCACCTTCCGGACCTTCAAGAATGTTAAGGAACCTCACCTCTCTGCGCTCAGATTCAATGAAGGCAATCAGGATCTGGTTTATGACATGAGCACAACGCCCTCTATTAATGTTGTTTATGCATGGCATGCCCGTATCAAATACCTACCGGCCTGCTTCAAACAGACATTTGAAGAGATGTTTATCACAGGGTTCTGGGAATATCACTCAGAGATCTTCATTCCCAAGCCCTCACATTTATTACAATTTTTTGCAGTGGAACAAGCTCTCCACTCCGAAAAGTTACGAATGCCACATCCAGAGGTTCCCGGGCCGGTAGATTGGGATGCTCTACTCACAGACTTGGCCAAAGGATTGAGGATTGCCGAACATCACTTGGCGCAAGATGTTGTCGAATACTACATCCAACGACCCTCCCAACAAGGGTCTGTCAGAGACGACAGACGCGAGAGAGGGGGGAGTGTTAGCAGCAGACAAGGGAGTCAATGACGATCTGGCAAGTAGGCCAATAATTTTCTTCATGAAAGAAGCAAGTATGAGCATTCACGCAGATCTAGCACTAAGGCAACCTTTAATTTTTCAAAGTCCCTACACAAATTAAAAGTGATTCTCATCACTAACAACCCCTGTAAATACCATGTTCACCTTTTTGTAGCTCCATTTTGTGCAAGCCGAGGAGTCCTCGATCTTGAGGAGCCTTAGAAGTACCTACATATCAATTTTTGTATTTTTTAGACTCCGTTTAAGCCCTCAAATAAGCCCTGGAACCTAATTTTTAACTAGGCCGGACACTAGGTCTGGACAGGGCCAAAGCTAGTAAAAAACTATAAAAGGAGCTAGAGAGCTCATTTTTGGAGGAGATTATAATTGAAACAAACTTGTAAGAACTTTTTGAAAGTAATCTAAGAACTCCATTGCTCCTCACTATTTGTCTTGCCGTGTGTGCGCGTGTGTGTGTATGTGTGTGCATGTTGGTGTGCTTCTCACTCACGCACTTGTGCTTCCACTTGCTCGAGGTCTTCATACCATCCTCATGTCTTCCCGGATTGACATTAAAGGAGGTGCTACTCATCACTGAGCTACATCTGTCAAATGGCAACATGATTATTGCTTCTGGCATTTTATGTCGTGAGTTGTATAAGCTCATAGACTATGAAAGATCCATAAATGATTTTGCATGTGCAGTACATGATTCTTAGGCTATGTCAGATGCAAAGCTTTGGCATGCACGCTTTAGTCATTTGAATTTTACTAGTTTGTTATGCCTACAGAAATCTGAAATGGTGTCCTCTTTGCCCAAACTTGAGGCACCCGAAAAACATGTTTGTGAAGGTTGTATTCTGGGCAAAATGTAGCATTCCTCCTTTCCAAAAGATGGTCTAGTTTGGGCTACTAAAAAATTACAGCTTGTACATAGTGATGTCTGTGGTCCTATGCAGACACCTTCTTTTGGAAATTATCTTTACTTTGTGACTTTCATCGATGATTTTTGGAGGCATGCATGGGTATATCCATTGAAGGCAAAGTTTGAAGTTTTGATGTGCTTCAAACAATTTTTGGTTTTGGCTGAAAATCTGTCAGCATGTAAAATGGGCGCCCTCCGTTTTGATATGGGGAAGGGGGATATATGTCTTCTGATTTTAATGCATTTCTAGTTGAACATGGGATAAAACACCAGTGTACAGTGTTGTCTACACCTCAATAGAATGGATTTATTGAATGAAAGAACATGTCACTCATGGAGATGGCGAGGCGTATGATCAAGAGTCAAGCTTTAGCACATAGTTTCTAGCTTGAGGTTGTCATGTATGCAGCATATGTACTTAACAGGTGTCCCACTAAAGCACTGCAGTCTATCACTCCATATGAGGCTTGGCATGATCGCAAGCCATCTGTTGCTCATCTACATGTTTTTGGTTATTTGGCATATGCATTAGTGCCTAAACAACATCGCAAAAAATTGGATGATAAAGCACTAAAATGTTTTTTTTTTAGGTACAATTTTGAAAGTAAAGACTATCATCTGTATCATCCATAGACTAAATGCATTCTGGTTAGTCGTGATGTTGTTTTTGTGGAAGATGCTATTCAGCCATTGTTTTCATGTACTAACGAGACATCTGTTAGCTCCAAAGACATGTATCATACTTTGCTGCCCCTTTTTACAGGTGGACAGTCAAGTGCTAGTCCTAATGAGGCAACTTGTCAGCCTTTGCAGGTTTCATGTGATGATGTAGATCATTCCATTTTTTATGCAGATTTACATGATGCACTTGTTGATCAGAGAACTAATATTGAGGAGGCAAAAACTATGCCAAAAGGGTTGGTCATTAGGGGGAAAATTGAACCCTGCATGGGCCTTTTAGATTAAGGAGTGATTAGAGATGGACCAATGAGAAGAGGGCAGTGGACAGACTCTAGTCCCTTAATCACATAGGCTAGGCATAGACTTCCATGGTTTTTTTGTGGTCAAAAAGGAGAAAAACACCTTGAACTAGTGGTTTGAGTTCTGTGAATGGTTTTGAAAAGCTTAGGAATCAATTAGAGCCCTTGGATTGGCTCAATGATCCAAAGGCCAAGGTTGTATTGCAAAAGTCAAGGAATCTTTGATCATGAGCCCTTGGATTTGAGAGACGGGAAGGGTTGGGATGTAATGCATTCCAAAAAATGCACCTTTGGATGTAGGCCCTTGGATTTGATGTTGCATTAGATGGATCCAATTGAATTCCCCCTATTTTGGGTGCCTTGATTTCAAGCCATTGGATCAAGAGATTATCTAATGGCTAAGATTGAGATGCAAAAAGGAAGAAGCACGTTTTCACTTGTGCCATTAGATCAGCACCTTATCGGACGGTTCTAATCCTCCACAAGATTGTGCTCATCCCAAACGTGGAACGGTGCTAGATCAAGCTCTCATCAGACGGTGCAGATCACTTAAGAAGATGTTCTCAGCCCCAAATGCGGGGAGCCATCCGATTTCCCCTCATCTAAGGGTCAAAAAACCTGCAAAGCATTTGAGAAAAATTTGTGAAAGACACTCTCTCTACTACGCCATACCACGCATGTCAGAGGCTTTATCTCTCTATTTTTTTATCACTTTCAATCGTAGCCCTTAGGTAAAACCATCCAAAGGTCACAAAATTATTCCTTTTTAACATTCAAGTACACATGCCTATGAAATAATATTATATTTGGCAATACCACTAGTGGTTTTCTATGAAGCCATAATCTCCTAGATTAAGCATTTTAATCCCTAAAGATTAGGAATCCTTATAAGGCCCATGCAGGGCTCATTTTTTCCCCTAATGTGCAGACTTTGTGTGACACCAAATTAGATGCATCTATGTCATATCGTACTTGTTCAAGCTCTCATAGTGCCTCTTTTGCATTAAATTGCTATGTTATGGTTGCATTTAATCTCTGTGATGAGAATGAGCCTATTTCATTTGATGAAGCAAAGAATTCAGAAAATTGGATGGGTGCTATGCAATCAGAATATGATGCGATAATGAAGAATGGTACTTGGTCTTTATGTGACTTTCCTCCTAGCATGAAGGCCATTGGTACTAAGTGGGTATACAAGCTGAAGCATACGCCTGATGGTACAATTGACAAGTATAAGGCTAGGCCTCTTGCAAAGGGTTATGTGCAGGAAAAAGGCATTGATTTTGATGAAACTTTTGCTCCTACTTGCCATATGACTACTGTTCGTAGCATCTGTGCAGTTGCAGCTCATGATGGTTGGAATGTACATCAGTTGAATATCAAAACAACATTTTCGAATGGTGACTTGCATGAAGAAGTGTATGTTTTTCAGCCCCGTGGCTTTGTGCAAAAAGGGCATGAGAACCAGATGTGCAGGTTAAAGAAGGCATTATATGGTTTAAAGTAAGCACCACATGCTTGGTATGAAAAGATACATGCCTATTTGATTCCACATGGTTTTGAGAATAGTCCAACTGAAAGAACCTTATATGTTAAGCGTGCTAATGATGTACTTCAGATCATTGTGGTTAATATTGATGATATGGCGCTCATTGGTCCTCATGAGAGGCATATTGCTGATTTTAAGGCTGATTTGGGGCATTTGCATCACTATTTGGGCATTCAGTTTATGCACGTTGATGGTGGAATGGCTTTGTGTCAAACAAAATATATTGACACATTATTGTAGCATTTTGGCCTTGAAGACTCTAAACCTATTGCCACTCCTATGGAAACAGGTTTATGACTAAGTCTTCATGATGCTTGAGATGCATTTGATGTTGTTCTCTGTTGGATGCTTGATTTACTTATGCATTACTCAGCCAAATATCTGGTTTGCTATCTCATAGATGAGCAGGTTTATGCATTGCCCAAGAGTTAAGCCTTGGCAGGCGGTTAAGCGCATCTTTCGCTACTTGAGTGGTACCCGGCTACCTGGTTTGTTTTATCCCAAGGGGGGATCATTACCGCCAAGTTTGCATGCTTTTTCTGACTCTGATTGGGCTTGTTGCTATGACACTCTTCTATCCACTAGTGGCTTTTGCTTCATGCTTGGTAGCTCATGTATATCTTGGTTGAGTAAGAAGCAACCTACTCTAGCCACTTCTAGTTGTGAGGCTGAGTATAGGGCAGCATTCACAACGATTGTTGAGTGTGTGTGGCTTAGATGCCTTATGGTTGATTTGGGTGTTGGTCAGTCTTTTACCACCACCATCTTCACTGATAGTCAGAGTGCATTGGCATTTATGAGGAACCCTAGTGTTGTGCTCCAAGCTTCTTCTTCTTCCTTGTCTTGTTCGCATGCTTCCGTAGACATTTTAACTCCAAGAAACATCTTCATTTGGGAACTTCTTGTACTTCATGACTTTTGTTGATAAATTCTCCAATAATGCATAGGTGTATCCATTGAAAACAAAGTCCAAAGTGTTGATAAGCTTTAGACCCTTCTTGGTTATGGCTAAAAATCTATCAGCATGTAAATTGAGCACCCTCTATTCTGATGGATGAGGGAATACATGTCTTCTAATTCTAATGTGTTTTTGGCTTAGCATGGGATAAAATATGAGTATAGAATGTTGTATACACCTCAAAAAAATGGATTTATTGAAAGAAAGAGTAGATCTCTCATGGAAATGGCGAGGTATATGGTCAAAATTTAGTCTTTATCACATAGCTTCTAGCTTGGGGCCATTATTTATGCAGCATATATACTTAATAGGTATCCCACCAAAGCACTACAACTGATTGCTGCATATGAAGCTTGACATGGTTTCAAACCATCTATTTCTCATTTGCATATCTTTGATTGTCTAGCATATGCATTAGTGCTTGAACAAGAACATAGAAAATTGCATGATACAACAATGAAATGTATTTTTTATGGGTATAGTTCTATACGCAAAGACTATCATCTGTATCACCCACATACTAAATACATTCTGATTAGTCATGATGTTTTCTTTTGTGGAAGATGCAACTCATGTTACTATATGATCAATGTCTACCCCTCATGATTGTATGCACATTTTGTAAGGCCCCCATTATGAGGAGAAGCCAAGTGTGCATTACCCAATTGATAGGAATCCCAACTTGCATGATGGATGAAGGTCATATTGGACCATGTAAGGTATTGTAAGGAAAGGGAGTTACAGGTTCCCACGATGATAAAGGGAATATTCCATAGAATATTCCCTGTTGAAGTCAGAAATCATTTATATTTGTTAGGTCAGTTGAATAGGCCTAAGCCGTGTATGGCAACTACATGGGCGGTGTCCGCCCATGCTCTACCGCCCATGTATAGCCGTCCATGGAAGGCCACCCATGATCCTATATATACATGAATTCTACACTACTTGAGACATCGAATTGAGCCAGCATAGCTCTACCTTGTATCTCCCTATCTAGAGTTGTCTAGATCACCATTTAAGCTCTACCTTGAGAGCGCATGGGTGGACAATGCCATCATCTTTGTACTTGCTGCTAGTAGAAAATTGTTGAGATTCTCCTATATCTGTTATCTTCTATACTATTTTTCATGTGTTATATTGTGTAACTATTGTCTTACATGGTATCAGAGCCATAAGGTTCAAATAGCTTGAGAAGTATCACTATTTTAGCCTACTAGTATACTAGAATATCAGCAGATTATTCGAGTGATTACATGATGGCTTCATCCTCAAACACTGGTCTTAGTGCTTCAGCTAGTGTTAATGCTACACCTATTCGAATTTTCCCACCTGCATTCACTGAAGGGAAGCTAGATGGAACCAACTATACACTCTGGAAGTTCAGAATTTCTGCAATTTTGGACTCCTATGAATTACTTGACACTATCATGGGACCGAAGGGATTGGATCCAGAGCCTATACCAGTTGAAGATCCAGCAAATTCAAGATTGATGATTCAGCCACATCCAGATCTTCTACGAGCTTGGAAGCGATGGAATGTTGATGCATTATGTGCAATTGTCACTAGTGTAAGTGATTATGTGCTTACTTTAGTTCAACATACTACTAAAGCACATGAGGCTTGGGGCATATTGGCTCGTCAATATGAGATCAAGAACCACACTAGGATACAGAATTTAGAAAATCCATTGGCCAATGAAAAGCATTCTGATTCTGAAAAGGCTGAAGATTTTATCACATGGATAAAACATCTTCAAGATCAATTGGCTGCAGTTGGTGTTGTTATAACACCAGAAGAGCTGGCTCGAAGATGTGTACATGTTCTTCTAGCAAAGTATGATGGATTAGTAACAACCCTTAACTCTTAGGTAAGACCAACTCCCCTCACATTTGAAGAGTTTTGTGTGATGCTTTAAGAAGAAGAGATGTGTCTTAAGAATCGACAAAGTACAAGTGATGCTGCATTCTCAGCAAATGCAAAAGGTAGGGGCTCTTCTGATGGATCAAAGAAGAATCCAAAGAAAAAAAAGTTCACAGGAAATCGCTTCTATTGTGAAAAGAAAGGCCATGCCATCAAGGATTGTAGAAAGAAGCAAGCTATTGAATGGAATGGGACTGTAAAATCATTGTGGAAGAACAAAGAGGTGGCAAAACAACACAGATCTGGAAATTTGGGTAGCTATTGAGGAGGTATACTCATCTGATCAAGCTCATGTTGATGAACCATGGATTTTAGATAGTGGAGCTTCTCGCCATATGACCAGTAAAAAGGATTAATATAGTTTCCTAGTGCCTATGCGGGAATCCATCAATGTAGTTATGGGAAATGACTCCAAGTGTCCAGCCAAAGGAATTGGAACCATCGCTTTTATCACTTCTCCAGGTGTTGAGAAAAAGTTATCCGATGTTCTCTATGTACCTACACTTAAATGAAATTTGTTGTTGGTTTCTGCATTAACAGATCGTGGACTCGAAGTTCACTTCAATAAGGGTGGTGCAGAAATCATGGATTCATCATGTAATGTTGTAGATAAAGGCATAAGACGGGATAACTTGTATGAGTTAAGTGCTTTAACTACTACAAAAGATAAAGATGTAAGCAGGTTATGGCACCAACAATTTGGGCATCTCGGATTTGCAGTTTTGAAGGAGATGCAAAGAATAGGGATGGTTGCTCATTTGCCTGCATTTTCAGAGTTGCAGGAACCTTGTGAAGCTTGTATGATGGGCAAGCAACAACGAAAGGCATTTCCAAGAGAGACCAGCAATCGATCTCAAGCTCCTCTAGAGTTGGAACATGCTGATCTCTGTAGTAAAATGTCTACACCTACTTTAGGAGGATGTTTCTAATTTTTGCTGTTAGTCGACCATTATAGTAGAAAGATGTGAGATTATTTCATTCGAGAGAAGGCTGATGCTTTTGAAAAATTTAAAACGTGGCATAAGTATGTGAAAAATGAATCAGGAAGGAAACTGAAGAAATTCATAACAGATAGAGGAGGTGAATTCTTGTCAATAGAATTCAATAATTACTGTAAGGAGCATGGTGTGAAAAGGCAACTTATCAGAGCTCATACACCTCAACAAAATGGCATTGTTGAGCATAGGAACAGGACAATAGTTGAAATGGCTCATGGTATGTTAAAGGCTCAAGACATGCCTGATTCATTTTGGGCAGAAGCAATCAATACAACAGTCTACATCCTCAATCGAAGCTACACAAAAGCACTAAAGGGGATGACTCCTCAAGAAGCATATTTTGGAAAAAAGCCTTCAGTTTTGCATTTCAAAATTTTTGGTTGTTTTTTTTATGCATATATTCCTGATTCAGCAAGATCAAACTTGGATTCAAAAGGAAAAAAGTGTGTCTTCCTAGGGTATAGTGAAGAGTCTAAAGCATACAGGTTGTGGGATCCAGAGGCAAGGAAGATTTTTGTTAGCCGAGATGTGGTGTTTGATGAATGACCACACTTAGTAGAAGATAAAGGTAAATCTACTATCTCATCAAATGGAGAAATATCTCACCTTGTGCCTATCAAAAGACAGTTTAAAGTTGAGGAGGAGGAAACATCTGATGAAGAAATTTCCTCAATCAAAAGCCAACCAGTTGTAGCTGCACAATGTAAGCCACTACCAAAGTGGGCACAACAGCTCTTTGATGATCACAATCTGCATGTAGATGTACCAGAATCATCCTAGGATGGATTACGAAGATAAAAAAGAATAGAGGAGCAAAGAAGAGCCTCAGAACACATTGTTAACATGGCTCTAATGGCAGATATCATGGGCTCGATAAAGAAACCTAACACCATTGAAGAAGCCCTTGATGATCTAGGTTGGAGAGCATCAATGCAGTCTGAGTATGATAGTATACTCAAAAATGATACATGGGATCTAGTCAACTTTTTGCCAAAGAGGAAGGTAATAGGTACTAAATGGATTTGGAAAGTTAAGTATAAAGCAGATGGAACATTAGAAAAGTATAGGGCAAGATTAGTTGCACAGGGTTTTTCACAGATTGAAGGATTTGATGTTCAAGAAACTTTTGCACCAACACCACGCATGACAACTATTCGGACGGTACTTGTAGTAGGAGCACAAAAAGCCTAGCCTATTTTCCAGATGGATGTCAAATCTGCATTTTTGAATGGTCACCTCAAGGATGAGGTATATGTATCTCAACCACCAGATTTTGAGGTGCCCAATTCAAAAAATAAATTTTGCAGGTTGAAGAAAGCTTTGTATGGACTTAAGCAAGCTCCACGGGCTTGGTATCAATGGATAGATAATTTTTTTCAAAAATATGGGTTTTGAAAGAAGTACTTCTGATGCTAACTTGTATGTAACGAAAAGTGATAGCAATCTAGTTGTTGTCATTGTATATGTAGATGATTTGATCATTACAGGAGATCATCAGGAATTCATCAATCATACTCGGATCAGCTTGGGAACTGAGTTTGAAATGACAGACTTAGGTCGGTCCATAGCCTCTCTTCTCTAGTTTCTGAGCATGTTGCTTCAAAGTGTAGACTAAGACTAGGTCTCCTACCTTCAAGCCCTTATCCTTCACATGTGCATCAAAATATGCTTTTTGCCTTTTTTTGGCTGCATAAATTCCTGTTGCAGCTCTCAATCGTGTTTCACCTAATCGTTCAAGATCAAAGATTCTAGAGGAGAGCTCATGGCCTGTCCAACCATGCTCTTGTGCTACTTTCAATGTAGGTATCAAAAAGTCCAATGGTAGCGCTGCATTTTGGCCAAATACCATTTGGAAGGGTGTGGCTTGGAGTATCGTTTTATGGGCAACTTGGTATGTCCAAATAGCATGGTGAAGTTGTTTGTCCCAATCAGAGCATTTATTGTTCACTAATTTCGTCAACACATTGCATAGAATCTTATTTGTGCTCTCAGCCTATCCATTAGCTTGTGGATGATAGGGGGCAGACTTTTCATGTATCAGCAAGAATTCTTGAAGCAGGTTTTCAATGACTTCGTTTAAGAAGTGTGTGCCTCTATCACTGACTAAATCTACTAGCAATCCATATCTAGTGAACACATTCTCGAATGGGAACTTAGCTGTCGTCTAGGCATCATTCTTCATTGTAGCTTTTACTTCTACCCATTTGGTTAGATAATCCATGGACACAATAATCTATTCAGCATGAGAACTCTTAGCTGGGGGATTAATAGGATCCACAAAGTCTATTCCCCATTTAGAGAATGCACATCCACCCATCATAGGTTTCAATGGAATCTCATCCTTGCATATAGGATATTGAGTCCACTGACAAACGTCAAATCTCTTCACGTAGGTATGTGCATCCATGTGAAGGGTTGGCCACCAAAGACCTGCAAATAAAATTTCTTTAATTACACGGGCTGGTCCAAAGTGTCCTCCTGCTTCACCTTGGTGAGCAGTCTCCAAGATCTTAAAATATTTGCTCTTATGGACACATAATCTAAGATATCCATCCTTCCCTCGTCTATAAAGATTACCTCCAATGAGAGTGTAGTCTAATGCCTCTTGTTCTAAGCTCCTCTGTCTAGACAAAGTCATTTCTTGAGGGAATGTTTTCGTCCTCAGAAAGGCTACCAATGGTTCACTCCAATTGTGTGCTAGTGATACTTGGTAAAATGTGGCATGCTCCATAGGGGATCTAACACAACAGACTGGGCATTCCTTACACAACTTGTGGACATCTACTTCCATAGTTGGCCAATACACCCCTAATCTCTTTAGAGTCTGTAAAGTTATTTGCCTCGAGTAGTGTTGCTCTAATGCACCCACATGTGCTAATTGCAACCAGCTTGCACACTCCTCTTCCACACAACATGCTAATATTCCTTGGTCTGTATGCTTGTACATACTCCCTACCATGATATGGTACTTCTGGGCTTTTACTACCTCCTTATTTTGAATGTTTATTATAGGGTCTTTGGGTCCATATGTCAACACTAGCACTAATTTCTTGGCCCACTGAGGTACAACTTCCAAATTAAACAAATAGGCATCAGGAAGGTCATCTGATACTCCTTGTGGGGCCTCTCTAGATGTAAGCCTTGAGAGATGATCTGCTCTCAAGTGAGTCTTGCCTTTCCTCACCACTACCTCAAAGTCCTATTCCATCAGTAAGAGGAACCATCTTACTAATCTACCTGTATTGCATGGCTTGTTTACCAAGTACAATAGGGCTTGATGATCAATAAAAAATTTAAACTTATTTGCAAGAAAATAGTGTATAATTTTTATAACCACATATACCATGCCTAATCCTTCTCGTTCGGTGGTGGTATAATTTTGTTCAGCCGCATTCAACTGTCTGCTCGCATAGGCAATTAGAAGATCCATATTGCCTTCACTTGTAGGTTGTGCAAGTACACACCCAATAGCATAATTGGATGCATCCACATGGATGTGGAATGGCTTGTTCCAATCTGGTGTAGTCAAGATTGGTGTTGAACACAATCTTCTCTTGAGCTCATTAAAGGAGTTCTCATATTCTTCGGTCCACTCAAAGGTATTCAAGAGGGAATACAAAGGCTTTGCAATGATTGCATACATATGGATGAAGCGGCGATAATAGCCACAATGCCCCATGAAAGCTTGCGCTTCCTTGACATTCTTTGGCCTAGGTAGCTTTGCAATAGCTCTATTTCTTCATCTGTGGATATGCCATTTTTTGACACTATGTGTCCTAGAATCTTGCCTTGCGTTCACACTTTTCTGGGTTCAAGCAGACCTAATATTCTCTACATTTGACAAAGATTTGTCTGAGTTTAGGTATGTGTGTTTTTCTGATGTTGGAATGAGCACATAGGTCATCAACATAGACTTCCAAGTTTTTACGCAAAAACTCTTTAAACACGTGACACATCAGCCTCTGAAAAGTGGCTAGCGCATTGGTTAGATTGAATGGCATAACCCGAAAAGCAAATATGTCCCACTTTGTGGCAAAAGCAGTCTTATGTTGATCTTCTAGAGCAATGGCTACCTGATTGTAGCCAGAAAATCCATCCAGAAAGATGTACACCTCCTTACCTACTACTCTTTCTAATAGATGCTCGGTGATAGGAAGTGGATAGCTATCTCGAATGGTGGCTGCATTAACCTTCTTCAAATTAATGCATACATGCAACTTGCCATTCTTCTTGGGAACCACCACAATGGAGGACACCCATTCTGTGTGCTCGATTTCATACATAAATCCAGCTTCCACCAAGCGATCTATTTCTTCCTTGATCTTGGCAGCATAGTTGTCATTGTATGTGTATGAATTTTGTTTACATGGTTTGGCATCTGCGGTCATGGGTATCGTATGTGAGCATATGTCAGGGTCTACACCTTTCAGATCCTTGTAAGTCCATGCAAACACATCCCTATACTCTCGTAGTAAGGCTATTAACTCCTGCTCCTCATCTTCACTTAGATCGTGTCCTATGTATGTGCATCACTCTTCACCTTCCTCTATGGTCACTATGATTTTCTTTGTAGCTTCTTTGTTATCATATGCCTCTCCTATGACTGCTTCACGTTTAGGCATTCTGATCATGAGCTTTCTATCTTCTATCTCATACTTCTTGAAAGTTTTAGGGACCTCAAACAAAGACTCTTCTTCTGCTAGTACAACTTCTCTCTTCTTCCTCTTCCTGCCTTCATTCTTAGTGGTTACTTGTGTGGTCAATCTCACCTCATTTGTAATTTCTTTGTGTCTCTGAGGGTGAGCTTCTACCTCGTAAAAATATTCCTCATCTGATGCAAAAGGTGGTCCATAATAATTGATTCTAGGTCGGAGTCACTTGCATCCTCGAATGCATTAGTGCTAGGTTCACATTCTTCAATAACTCAATCACCCATGATTGGCTCTATTGTGAAGATGGAAATGTCATAGCCATCCTCATCACAGTGGGGTGTCCATTGTTCTTGGTTGATGGCTACATCCATTGTTGCTAGAATTTTGGCCCAGCCATGAGGTTCAAACTCTTCATGTGGGAACACTACAGGTGCATAAGCTGGGTCTCGTAGTGATCTATGAGTTTCCTTCACACCTACTTCTCTAGCATTTTCTCGTTTCTCTTCTTTGACTGCCACTTTGCACATCCATAAGTGGGTGTCCTCGTGCATCCATGAAGATCCTGATCCTAAGGAATGCACTGACTATGTATCCTCTCTGGCTCTATGGATGGGATTCCATTGGATAGGGGGCACATCCCTATGAGAGTAATCCTTGAGATTGACTTTGGCGGTGCAACCAAGTGTTGCAAGTACAAAGAATTGGTTCCCCAATCCTGTACTATTTGCAATTGCCTCAAGAAGGGTCTTCCTAGGATCATCTCATAGGCTTGGTTTTTACTAAAGTCACATATAGTAAAAGTATGCTCAAACTCTACACCACATGTAGTGAGAGTTATTCCTTCTAGAAATCCTAAGGGTCTTTCAATGTGACCGTCGGTCATCTGCAATTTCATTCTCATTGGCCTGAATGTTGGCTTGCCCCAACACTTCCATAGGGAAGTGGTAGCAATTGCAAATCCGGCACACCTGAGTCCAAAATTGCCTTGGTAGTGTACCCTTGATGGGTAATGGGGAGATAGGTGTTTCCTTCTTCTCCCTCGCTCATTTCACCTATCTTGTCCAAAGGGTATCTTTGGCACTGTTCTATGCGAATCTGCCTAGGAATGAGGTTTTGCTACTTCAGGCACTTGATTGGCTACATGTTTCCATAGTTCTGGCCTAACCTTGAGTAGCTCTTCTAACGTGAGATTGCACTGCACTTTAGTGTTCTTTACTACCTCTGTATTCCTAGATATGATTGAATCTTCATTCCTTACCATGACCGTGGGAGCTCTCAGGTAAGTAGACTTAGCTTCCTATGGGCCTGTGAAGTGAGGTAATTCCTGTAAGGAATTAGACTCGAATTCTAACTTCTCATGAGATTGGGTACTCTCCTGCTCTCCATAAATGGAAGGAATATCTTGTGGGAATTGATCATGTGCTTCATCCACAAGTTCAATGGGTGGAGAATTCTCACTTTCTTTTGCCCATTTCTCTTCTTGAATCTATCACAAGAACTCTAGTGAATACCGATTCATAAAAGAAGAGGTTTCTCGTTCTGTGGAGTTGGGCACATAAGCATCTTGGGGTGGAATGTTTATTCTATCACTTTCCTTCTCCTTAGCCTGGGAGGTGGCCTTTTTTCTAGACTTTGCAATTAACCTCTCCAATCTATCTAATAGACCATCAAAATGCAATGGAGTTCTAGTGGAGCTAGAGCAATTAAAGAGGCAATTGGATTCAAACATGGCTTTAGCCAATTCCACCATCTTAGCACAAAGCTTGGTTCATTCAAGCTCTAGGTCAGCTCTAGGTACCGATGACATTGATGGGAGTGATTTTAGGCACATTGTTTAGATTCTTAGGACAATCTCGTAAGAGGTGCTCCTTCCCACAATCTGGACAGAAATCTTGAATGGTCACATATTGAGTTTGTGTAGGTGCAGGCACAGGGCAATCTTGTATGAGGTGATCTCCCTGACATCGGTAGCAAGGACCTCTAGGAAATGGGGTTCTTACGTGCCTAGTACGAGGCCTAGAGTTTGGAGTAGCATACATGATATTTGCATACTCTGGCTCCCAACTAGGTTCACTTGGGTCTTCACAATAATATTGCTCATTATGCTCAAGTGACAGGATGTAATAAGCCTGTGTACTTTCAATATGAATGGAGTCAAAACTATGGTCACTAGGGTCACTTTCGAAAAGTAATGGTGTTACTCACACTATGGCTCTACTCAAATTTTCTTATGCTATTGCATATTTCACTGGGATTTCATTGGCTGGTGGTGAAGGTTGTGGAGATATAACCGGTTTAGGTTTTTGTTGGGTCTGGTAGGGCTGTTGATAAGGTTGTTGGGGCCTACCATACTTTTGTGGTGGATACTGATTATGGTACCTACCTTGTTGTGGATATGGCTGAGGATAGTTTTGTCTCACAACTTGTTTATTATATGGGCAATCTTGCATGGTGTTATTGGTGTATCTCCTTTCTATGGTGCAGTATTGGTTGTTAGGGTTCACTTGGGGTTGAGCCATGATAGGGCACACATTAGCCATATGGTCTCCTCCACAGGTATAGCATCGTTTGCCTGGGGAAAATCTAGGAATCTGCTTGCTAGAGACTCCTAGTTTCTGAGCTACCTTCTCGGCCAGATCCTCAATCGATGTGGATGGTGAGGAAGTGAGGGTAGTAGAAATATCTGAATCTTTATAGATCTTTGAGAGCTCTAATTCCTCCCCCGGATTATCCTCAATGTCTATGCACATACGTACACACTCTTCTATGGATCTAGGGTCCTTCAAGTACACGTATGATCTCAGTTTGGCACTTAACAGTCCATCTAGAAATAGGGCCACTTTTTTGGCTGGAGTGGGTAATTCTAGAACAAGGCATCTCTCTAAGTATTGTCTAAATCTTTTTCATGTGAGCCTCACTATCTCTTGAGGTGTTTGCTTGAAGCTGTATATCAGGGAGGATGTGTTATGCCTAATACCACTCTTGGAAAACTCAGTGATGAATGCTTCAAGAAGTTGATCTATATTTCAAAAATGACCTTGGTGAAGTGGTTGAAATCAAGTCAATGTGGTGTTCTTGAGAGTTAGGCCAAAAGCATTGTATTGAGTGAACAAGTCTTCAACTTGCTCAACTCTCAAAACTTGCCTAAACTCTGCGACATGGTCATACGGGTCTCCTGTGCCATCGGAGCAATTCTTCATGGACTTAACCAACTGTGTAGGCCTTAAGGTTCTAGCGTGTTCTCTAGGCCTTGGCAGAGGGAATTTTTCTATATTTCTTAGATTCCTTGGGTCCCTCAGTCTCTCCCTGTCCATCCTATCCATCTCAATCCTCATTCTCTCTCTCTCTTCCCAGTGGGTTAGCGAATCTCACCTTGGGTCTATCTCTACTCCATTCTCTTTGAGTCCCATGAGCTTGAGATGTTCTAGCTCCTTGGTTACCATAAGACAGAGTAGATCCAGGTTGGCGAAAAACAAATTCACCCTTCCAAGTGTATGCGTGTCTTCCATGCTCTGAGACCACAAAGACACTCTCAGAAGCATCATCTAGGTAGGTCACTTTGTCTGGGCTATCAGGATCTTTGAACTCATTAATGGTAAGTGCTCCCACTTCGTAAGGCTGCTTAGGTTTGTACCTCCAAAAAGCCTCATCTGTCTCTTGATGTATGAGCAACTCTATGCTCCTATTGTCCTGGGGAACCCACTCTAGAGTGATTATTCTCGTCAGAACGGACTTGCCTCGATGGGTTTTTGGTTCTTTTCCTAAGTTCCCTTGTTCTTTGTCACCTATTTTAGGTTCGGAGATTATGTTACCAAATTCATCCTCCCTTTCAAGCTGGCTGGTGACCACATATATTGTTCCTTCTTTGTCTATGTAGTAACCATTTTCAAACTTGACTATAGGGTGTTCTAGTCCAGTGGGCTGATCTGGGTTTTTAATTTGGACAACAGATCTTCTCAGACCATCCTCATAGATGCGTGCACCTAAGAGGTTGGTCCTGATATATTCCAATTGAGTCTTGTAGGGACCTTCTGGTTTTTCTAAGTATGCCACTCTTGAGCTACCTACAGTTCTCTCCAAGTCATAAGACATCTCTGAGTCACTAGTTTCTGAGTCTAGAGCGTAGGGGTAGCCACTCAACTGCTGGGCCCAAGACCTAGCAGTATAGTTGACACTAGCCTCAGATTATCTAGTACTGTGACGGTCTCTCTCTAGGTGTCTTCTTGATCTAAGGTTCATATGCCTTTCCAATTAACCCAATGATCCTTGTACAACCACGTTGCTGGTTCTTTGATACTAATCACTTGTTCTTTTTAACTTCCCAGTACTTTTTTTCTTTTCTTTAGTTAAGCGTTGTCAGGAGCACTTAAGTGTGTCGCACTTGATGTTCTTCATCTAGTTAGTTTAAGTTCTTTTCCCTTAGGTTGTCCCTTGACTGCAAATTAACCTAATCTTAGACTTAAGAAGTTAGAGACTCTTAGAACTTGAGTATTCCTATTGTATCCCTAATCAATCAAGACAACTACTCGCACTTAGCCTAAGCTAAGAATGGACTGAGTGGGTTGAGAGATAATCCAACCTCAAGTCATTTCTCCTTGCTACACTTGTCTACCGGGGAAGCGCATTTCCAAGCTTGCACACAATGGCACTTGCTTTGATTTCTCCAAAAGATCTCTATGACCCTATAAAAACTCCAAGTTTAGCTCAAGTCTTCACCTTTAATCGACAAACAATTTGATACAAACACTTTTAAAGACTCTTTTTTCCCCCTTTTGTATTGCCAAAAATTTTTCTCTAAAGCTCCCTTGGTGTACCTACCCCGTAAAGGGTTAACTTCAAAATACCCTATCTGAAAATCAATGCTCTAGAGCTCTAAAAACGGATTTTATATGAAAAAGTTATGACAATTCAGGGTTTAGAGGGTTAAAACAAACAATCATGACCTTTCAAGATTCTAGGGCATTTTTCTAAGGCCTTTGTAATGGTATGGGTGATTGAATATGCAAATATGCCCAGATTTTAGCCCAAATTTTCAAAAATTACCCCTTTATTATTTTTGCCAAAAATGCCTGTCTATCGCGTTAGACGGTGTTTGTCGCGATAGACACTGACTGTCATGTAGGGATGTCTATTGCGATAGATGATGTCTGTCGTGATAAACTGAGTCTATCATGGGGTCCTGTCTATCACGATAGACGAGTGTCTGTCGTGATATACTGAGTCTGTCGTCTATCATGCGTCTCTCTATCATGATAGATAGTATTTGTCACGAGAGACGGGGTCTATCATCCGTCATGGTTTGGTCTGTCACGATGGACAATGTCTGTCGCGATAGATGATCTCTGTCATGGGCTCCTGTCTGTTGTGATAGATGGGTGTTTGTCATGATAGACTGAGACTGTCGTCTGTCGTGGATCTATCTGTCATGATATACGAGTGTCTATCACGATAGATGAGGTTTATCATCTATCGTGGTTTTGTCTCTCGCAATAGACAGTGTCTATCGTGATAGATGCTATTTATCACAGGGTTCTATCATGGGGTGTTGTCTATCATGATAGACGGGTGTCTATCCGGATAGACTGAGTCTATCGTCTGTCGTGGGCCTATCTGTCACGATAGACAATGTCTATCAAGGTAGACGGGGTCTATCGTCTATCGTGGTTTGGTCTATCATGATAGATGGTGTCTGTCCCAATAGATGGTCTTTGTCGTGGTCTCCTGCCTGTCTTGATAGACGGGTGTCTGTCGCCATAGACCAAGACTGTCGTCTATCATGGATCTATCTATCGCAATAGATGGGTGTCTATCATGATAGATGTGGTTTATCGTCTATCGTGGTTTTGTTTGTCGCAATAGATAGTGTCTGTCACAATAGATGCTACTTATCGTGGGGCTCTGTCTGTCACGGTAGACGGTGTCTATCATGGGGTGCTGTCTATCGCAATAGATGATGTCTATCGTGATAGACCCTATCTGTCATGATAGATCGATGTCTATCGCGATAGACTAAAAAAATGCAATTTTTTTTTAACTTTTAGTGATTTAGAGTGCTATAATTGTGTGGATTATCGTGCCAAGCATGCATTCAAAAAATATAGATTTTCTCTGTCTGTCATGACAGAGAGAGATCATCGTCCTGGGACCTTTGTAGAGTTCTATCGTACCTAGATAGGCTACTCGAGATGGTGGTACAGCTAAAACCTATAGCAAATGCTCAAAAACACACAAAACAAATCGCACACAAGCTCTCTCTCGATCTCTCTCTCACAAGTGAAATGAGGGAAATGAGGTGGGTAGTGGAATATGACCAAAAAACTCAAATTTTTGTGAAGATGGAGATGGAGATGGGAGATGTTGAGGATGATGTGGTGATGATGGTGATGCAAAAACAAGAAAAAAATGAAGAAAAATAAGGAAAAGAAAGGATATCACCTATGACTCCAATGTCTCAACTCTACGTCTTACCATCACACGCTCGTCCTCGGGATCTCTCCCCGGCAATGGTGCCAAATTTTGATGTCACTCTAGCACAATGGCAAGCACCAACGTGAGGAGATCCACCTCATAATTGTCAATCCGTGGAGACATGAAGACTAGTATGAAGACTATGAGCAAGTGATGGCACAAGTGTGTGAATGAGAAGCACACAAACATGCACATACATACACACACACATGCACACAAGGCAAGAACAAAGAGAAGATCAATGGAGTTCTTTGCATTCATAACAAATTCTCTTACATAAGCTCAAATCACTAACAATCCAACCCCAAAAATGAGCTTTCTAGCTCTATTTATAGTTTTTTACTAGCTTTGGCCTTGTTCAGACCTGGTGTCCGGTCTAGTTAGAAATTGGTTCTAGAGCTTATTTGAAGGTTCAAACGGACTCTAAAAATTATGAAATTGGTATGTAGCTAGCTCTAATACTCCTCAAGCTTGAGGACTCCTTGGCTTGAACAAAATGCAGTCTATTCTACTAAAAACGGGATTTACAATGCGTGTAGTGATGAAAATCACTAGACTTGGAAAGAGTTTATGGAAAAAGTGATTGGGACTTGTTGCCGTATTGTGCATGACTGCTCCTTTGTGCATGTATGCTCTTCGTTATGACTTGTATGCCAACACACACTTTGAACAAAAAGACTGTTTTTGGTTTCCTGAGCTTGAGCATTCACGATCTGCACTAGTTTAGTCCATACATCTATGCACAAGAAACTAAAATGAATAAAATGATTGAAGAACTGTTTAGGAAATACGAAGAGAGATTTAGTGAAATGGAAGTTAATGCGGGTGAATCTATAAAATCAATATTTAGTATTGCGATGACCCTAATGCAAACAATAAATGCAATATCTGAGACTATCTAGCTAATGGGCATAAGTATTAAAGATGTAAAGAAGGAAATGGATTCTGAGATTTCTGAATTGAAAAATAAGGTTGACTTGTTGACTAAGCAAGTTAATGACCTACAAACATTGAAATGTGATAACGAGCATGAGGTAAAAGTCCAAGGCATATCTGCACACAAACGATCATTTGGTATTAGATCAAGATCCACACCTAGACCAATACCTAGGAAATCAAGTTGGGTTGAGAAGAGATCTATACATTGCTTTTGGTGTGATCAATATGGACATATGTTTTGGGATTGCATAGCATATGAGAGTGCATGCAGACAAAAACTAGTAAGTGAACATGAAAATAAAATTTGTAAATGTCAAGAGCAAATACCTTTGCATATGAATGTAGGGAAAGGTGGTGTTGAAGCTCAAAGTCAAGGACAAAGCATGGAAGCACATCAAAAGGTGGACACACAAGGAAAGGGAGCAAGTAGGGAGCTCCAAGAAGTGTATGTCAAATTTTCAGAAGAATCCCCTACAAAAATAGTGATTTTCATCACTAAAAACCATTGTAAATACCATTATCTATTTTTAATAACTCCATTTTGTTCAAGCCGAGGAGTCCTCGAGCTTGAGGAGTATTAGAAGTACCATCGTACCAATTTTCATAATTTTTAGACTTCGTTTGAGCCCTCAAATAAGCCCTGGAACCTAATTTTTAACTAGGCCGGACACTAGGTCTGGACAGGGCCAAAACTAGTCAAAAAACTATAAAAAGAGCTAGAGAGCTCATTTTTGAGGCTAGCTTGTTAGAGAATAGAACTTTTGTAAGAGAACTCTTTGCAATCTAAGCTTTCCATTGTTCCTCTCTTTGATCTTACCTTGTGTGCGTGTGTGTGTGTATGTGTGTGCATGCTTGCGTGTGCTTTCTCTCACACACTTGTGCCTTCACATGCTCGTGGTCTTCATACCGGTCCTCACGTCTCCGCGGATTGACAAGTAAAGGAGGTGGTGCTTACGCTTGAGCTACAGGTGGAATGGAGTATTTCGAGAAGACCAAATCTAGAACAAAATTATTTCAGAAGATGTGGAGACCAAAAAGGCATGAAAATTATAAATCTGATAAAGAAAAGAGCCTACTATGTATTGAGATTCAAGACAAACCTACTGAAGAAACCAAAAGTAGACAGATAAAGGTTGAGAAACAAAATATTGAGCAAATATTAAGAGGACAAATGGATATCGATAAAAGAGAATCTGATAGAGAAACTCAAGAGAAATTAAAGAAAGACCAAGATGTATATGTTTCAAAACTTTTGACTAATGAGAATCTATTTGACCAAGAGAAAGTTATAAAATTCCAATCTCAATTAAACTTTGATAAGAAAATTGAACTAGAAAAGAGTAAAGAAGAGACTCAAGAATATATAAAATTTGATAAACAAGTTAACAAAGCAGAAAAACAATTGCTTGATGATATTATTAAGAAAATCAGAGGGATGCGGGTATATTCTACAAACTCAATTAGTAGAAACTTAGTATATGCTAGTACTTAGGATGAGTTGCTGGATCTGAACCAGTTGAACAAATAGAAGATCTAGAAAGCCAACAGCTTATTCATATGATTACTTGTTAGATTGCAGATGTAGAAACATAGTATGATGTTTGTGAAGCTTGAATCTGCTTAATTTTTCTAAAATTTATACTAATCTTTATAAAGTTGCATGAGCTGCATGAGATCACGCTTTGATTTTTAGCTTCTTTGTAAGCTAACCTGTATGCCCATAGGGTACCTTGATAATAAATGCCCCAGGAAGTGGGTTGTAACATACATTCCTTCGTTAACATGGAAATTAATACCTTATTGGTGGATTCTACCTGTCCATTAGCTCTTCGATAATAGGCACAAGAGGTCCTATGTAGAATTTTGTATCTGTTGAAAATTTCCTGTAGGACCTTATTCACAAAATGAGTACCTTGGTCTATACAAATTTCAAGGGGGCATCCAAACCTGCAAATGATGTTACTATAAATGAAATCAGCAACACTTTGAGTGGTGATAGTTTCAACCCACTTTTTTGCATATTCAGTGGAGATCAATAGATACTTTTCTCTTTTTGGAACTAACGGAGGGTACATGGGCCCTACGAAATCTAGTCCCCACTTCTCAAATGGTTGCCAAGAAGTGGAAATAATCAAGGGGTTGTGCCTCTGCTTTGTTGGCTTGGTTCCACACCTCTGGCAAACATCACATGCCTTTCCCCATTCATCTGCATCTTTGAATAACGTAGGCCACCATAAGCCAGCATCAAGGATTCTCTCACTCATAATGTGTCCTGGAAGGTGCCCACCACCTGTTCCTTCATGTGTAGATTTAAGGACTTCCCTCACCTATTTTTCTTCCATACACTTTCTAAACTTGTTATCTTTTCCCTATCTATACCCTCAAAAAAGGTAAAGGGTGTGCTTTTGATGAGCAGCCTCTTTCTTTGCACAACACTTGCCTTCTCTGGATATAATCCACTTTTGATAAAATTCTTGATGTCATCATACCAACCTTGAGCCTGTATAGTGAATAGATTAGCATCTGAAAAATCATCATTTACTCCACTTGCTTGATCCATCATGTTGATCCTGGACAGGTGATCTACCATAACATTTTCTTTACTTGGTCTATGGACTACAGAAAAATCAAATTCTTGGAACAAAAGTAGCCACCTCTATATCCTCCGAGTTGCTTGTGGGTTGTTCAATAAATACTTGAGTGGTTGATGATCAGTGATGATAACAAAGTTCACATCTAGCAAATAATGATGAAATTTTTGTGCAGTGAAAACCATTGGTAGAGCTTCCCTTTCTGTTGTGCTATAATTTTTTTCAGATTTAGTCAAAATTCGACTAGCATACTGAATAGGCTTGTCAAGTTTGAATTCTTCACCCACTACATATGCACTGGCATCTACATGTACATGAAAAGTATTTGACCAATCTGGTGTGATAAGAATTGGTGCAACCACCAATTTGGACCTTAATGTTTGATAAGCATTCTCTTCATCTTCTTCCCATTTAAAGGGTATGTCTTTACATGTAAGTCTAGCCAGTGGCCTGGCTATCTTTGCATACATTTTGATAAATCTTTTCTGGTACCCAATTTGCCCCAAGAAGCTTTAAATATCTTTAGGAGATTTGGGTTTAGGTAACTTTAGTATAGAAATGATTTTATCAAGATCTAGAGCCATACCTTTAGCCGATACCACATGTCCCAAGAGGGTTCCTTCTTTCACAAGGAAATGACATTTGTTTGGGTTTAGCTTTAATTTAGTCTCCCTGTATCTTTTTAAAAAATTTTGTAGCTGTCTTAAGTAATGGTCCAAGCAATCCAAAGGAGTGTGTTTGTGAGATCCTGAAAATGAAGAAAAGTCATCCATGAAAATTTTGAGTGTTTCTAGCAATAAGGGTCCAAAAATGAGGTTGACAGTCCTGTTAAAGGTGGCTGGAGCATTTCTAAGTCCAAATGGCATTTTTACATACACATATATTCCCCAAGGTGTGATAAAAGTAGTCTTTTCATGATCCTCTGGGTAAATGGATATTTGATTATAGCCACTAAAGTTATCATCCATAAACCTATATAATGCATGTCCAACCACTTCTTCAATGACCTGCTCTGCAAAAGGCATGGGGAATCCATCTAGAATGGTGTATCTTTATGCTCATCTCCAACCCTGTTTTCTTCCAATAGCTTTTCATGCATTGTTGCATAAGCAGGAGTGTTCTGGATCTCAATGTATTCCTCCTTGTCCTGCATCCATCCTACAGGGATTTCTTGAATTGGTAAAGAAAATTCTTCACTAGTTGTTTTACCTTGTCTTTAACTTTATTAAATTCCTTATTTGATGTTGTTGCATCCTCCTCCAAGTTGTATTTGAGGGGTGTCTTCCTCCCCCTTCTATGGTCTGTGATGGGTTCTCCCCATCCATCAACCTGAACTTTATCCTCATTTTCATCATAACATTCATCTGTGCAAGAATTATTGAGAAAACTCCAAAACAAGAGGAAGAGTTGCCTGGTTGCAACCAATTCAAAATGTCTTCTTCTTCCTTGAACTCTACTTGTGGTTGGTCCTCCATTTCTGGTTCCATGCAAATGCCAATTGGAGGCATCATGTTGGTGTTCCCTTGATGATCTTGGCCCTCCTCTAAATGTATTTGTGTCAGTTCTTGCCCTTTCTTCTATACCCACATAGTGTCCTTACCCCAATCATGAATGACACTTTCATGTCTCAGCCATGGTCTTCCAATCAAGAGGGGAAATCTCCCTTCTACCTAGGGCAATCTTAATACCACAAAATCCAAAATGAAGAGATTATCTTGTACTTCGAGTGGAACTTTTGGGATCACCCCCATTGGCCTTACTTTGCTTTGATCTACCAAAGTCAGTGAAATGGACTAGTGTGGATGGATGTAGACCAAGCTTTTCCATGTTATGCTCAGGCATCAAATTTATGTCAGACCCACCATCCACAATGACTCCTTGTAACTTTAATCCTTTGATTGTTACTCTCATCTGAGACTCTAAAAGTTGGTCAGAGGTGCGTCTTCTACACCCTTCCCTTGGCCTCATGCAATATTTTTTCCCACCAAGGTAGATGAGGAAGCCTCATCAATGATATGTAGTACTTGAGACCTGAATTTTGCATCCATATTTATCAACTCAAGGCCTCTCTTTTAATTGACTTGAATAATCTTGAAGCTCTAGATTCCCTAAGGTCAATTTTGATGTTTGATTTCTCAAGTTCCTTGTGGGCCTAGCTACATGCATTCCAAATGAAATCATTAGTTTTTGAAAAAACTTCTTTTTGTGTTACCTCTTCACCTTTTGTTGAACTTCCTTTCTCTTGTTTTGCATCCTCATATATATCTGATTTTTTATGCTATACCCTCTGATCTTTGTAACTTCCCAAAGAATTTGATCCTTGTTTTGGTTCTTTTGGAATATTCTCTTTGCTCCTTGTCTGCATGACCATGGAGTCAATTTCTTCTAGTTGTACCACTCTAGTGGATGGTGACTGTACAACAGTTTTTCCTTCTGTTCCATGATTATTTACTGAGATCATTCGAAGATGGGGCCCACATGTAGATGCTTTGTTTTGTGGGCAACAATTTGTATAATGATCCCTCACATCTAGGGAGTTCTTGCAAGGGGGAGCATTTTTTGGCAGGGTGCATTTACTTTGATAATAACCACACTTTCCACACCTGAAATAGATAATTAGCCTTCTAGACCCATTTTCATAATTACCTCTAGGTCTTTGATTGTAGTTGTTACCTTGGCTTGGGGCTTCCGCCATTACATTGGTTGAGAATTGAGCACCTCCTTGTGCCCAATAAGGTTGTGCAGGCATCCCTCTTAACTGGCATTCATGGACCTCATGATCAACTTTCCTGCATAGTTGGCAAGTTACACTTAACAGTGGACATTCACTTACCACATGACCCTACAAAACTGCACATGGTACACCATAACCCACTTTTGATGCCACCCCCTTTGAGTTCCTGCAACTCTTGTCGAAGTTGAGCCACCTCTTCTGCATGGGTTTCCTCTTCCTTTTGTAGCTTCAATGCTTCAATTTCCCTCCTCAACTGAATCACAACATTTTGCTCCTCTTTATGGGGCTTATTCCTTTCTAAGCCCCCCAGCTCTTTCCTTAGCTGGATTATTGGATGCTCCATTTCTGTAGAATAAGATAGTTGAGAAGAACTTGCTCCATATTGTTGTCTTATTTGTTCCAGTCGTGTACCTGTATTGATGAATTCTTCTATGGAGTTTGTTGGCAACACTAATTCTTTGATTTTACATTGTTTAGTCATCGGAGGTGGTTTAGCTAACCATTTCTTAATAAAGAAATCTTGTGGAGGATCTAGCAACTTAGCCATTAGTGCCTTGGCCCTAGTTAGCATTCCCATGCTGGAATTGAGTTTTGAATGCATCTTTCATTAGATCCCAAGTGGTGAAATGGTTTTCAACAAACTGGCTGAACCATTTATCTACTAAACCTTCTAATGTGGCAGAAAAGAGTATAAAAAAGGAAGAGAGGTAAAAGGCATCCTCTCTTCCCATCAAACCTCTTGTTTTGCATAATGTTAAGAATCTCCTAATATGCTCGTCCGGATCTTCCTGAGCTAAGCCTTTGAAAGGAGGAAATTCTATATTTAATCTCGAAAGTAGAGTCTCCAAATCTACCTGACCTGCCATGTTCTTTGCTGACGATGTCGATGACAATGGACTGAGGGATCTTCTAATAGCCTTCCTTCATATTGCTTTGCAAGTGACCCTCAATGTTTGGGGCTGGGTTGTGGTCATGAGCTGTTCATAATCCTCTTAAGCTAAGAGAGTTAACAAGAAGATTTACCTCTTATCCCAATGAAGTAGTACTGTAGCATTGTCGGCACTTGAACTCTTCTACACTTTGCACTTTGCATCTCCTATGCTCAAATTTGCTTGGAATCCCACTCGGTGTGCCAAATTTTGTTGGGAGATTCCTGTGCGAAAGGGATTTGAGTGTTAGTAGGAGAGAAAGGAAAGATAAGAAGAAAGATGCACACTAGAAACCTCTATCGATTGATTATAGGAAGACAAATACAATGGTAATGCACAACAATTGACTACGGTTGACTTTGATTGCAATTGAATTTGATCATGGTTGACTTGTATGGGATCAACAAAGGCCATTGGCACAAAGTGGGTATACAAGCTGAAGTGTAAGCCTAATGGAACAGTTGATAGGTATAAGGCCAACCTTGTTGCAAAGGGTTATGCGCAGGAAAGAGGCATTGATTTTGATGAAACCTTTGCACCTACATGCCGAATGACTACTTTTCATAGCATCTGTGCACTTGCAACTCATCATGGTTGGAATGTACATTAGTTGGATATTAAAACAACATTTTCGAATGGTGACTTGCATGAAGAAGTATATGTTTCTCAGCCCCATGGCTTTGTGCAGAAAGGGAATGAAAACTAGCTATGCAGGTTAAAGAAGGCATTATATGGTTTAAAGCAAGCACAATGTACTTGGTATGAAAAGATACATGCCTATATGATTGCACATGGTTTTGAGAATACTCCAATTGAAAGAACCTTATTTGTTTAGTATGCTAATGATGTACTTTTGATCATTGTTGTGTATGTTGATGGCATGTTGCTCACTAGTCCTCATGAGAAACATATTGCTGATTTTAAGGGTGATTTGCATGTCTCAATTGAGATGTCTGAGGTAGTGATGTGTGTGAACACTCTAGGACTGCCGAAGCACTTTTTTCCCTCTTTAGGAGGTTTTTTTCCCTGGCTTTTACATATGACTATAGCCCTAACGAGTTACTTATCTTTGTACATTCTAATGGTAATACATTCAGTATTGTGTGCTGTGCTCCAAGCTTCTTCTTCTTCCTTGTGTTGTTTGCGTGCTTTCGTAGACGTCTAACTCCAACAGGCAAACCCTAGAAAACATTATACATCTCAAATAAATAAAGATCGTTACCAATCAAGGATTGTCTTGATCTTCTTAGGGTCCATAAAGATTCCTTTCTCTAAGACAATGTTCCGTAAAAACTCCACTTTTGTGTGATGGAAAGAGCACTTCTCCAATTTCTCATGTAAATCTTTTGCTCTTAGTTTCTTGGACTATCTTTACATGACATTCATGATCCAATAGATAATTTGAGAATATCAAGATATCATCAAGGTATATTACCACAAAAGAATCTAAATACTATTGAAAGAAATCATTCAAGTTGAAATATGATCGGAGGAGTCGTGATACCAAATGGCATAACTACATACTCAAAATGCCCATACCTTGTTTTAAATGTTGTCTTCCATTCGTCTCGTTCTTTGATCCTGACAAGATTGTAAGCTCCTTGAAGGTCAATCTTTATGAAGAACTTTGCTTTCCCAAGGTGTTCCAAAAGCTCTAATATAAGTGGTAGAGGTATCTCTTTTGTAGTTACTTTATTCAAATAGTTTACACATACTTGGGGAGTCCAATCCTTCTTTTTTACAAGTAGGAGAGGGGCTCTTGCAAGAGACTTTGAGTGTATGAAAAAATCCTTGGCTAGATTCTCATCAATATTCATATGTAATTCTATAAGTTCCCTTGGGGATAGTCTATAGATTGGTTTGAAGGATGGTTGTGCTCCCTCTTGAAGTACTATGGCACAACCATAAAGTTTGTGCTCAAGAAGGATATCTGCATTCTTCTTCTCAAAGACGATTCCTTATCAACTTGTTGTTGGTAGTCTCATGAATGCTATGGTAGCTATTGCATTTATAGTGGGAGTTGTGAGTCGATATATGTAGAATCTTGGCAAAAAGAATTGGGAAGTGTTCAAAATCATATTGAGATATCTAAGTGGCACTAAGGATATGTGTTTATGTTGAGGTGGTGATGTATCCATTATTGGATATAGAGACTTTGACTATGTTAACTCTGTAGACAATGGAAAGTCTACTTCAAGGTTTATTTTTCACTCCATTGGTGGTGTTATTTCATGTACAGTTGTTTCCACTATAGAAACAAAGTATGTTACAACTAGAGAGGAATGTAAAAAAACATTGTGGCTTTCTAGATTGGCATGTGACATGGATATACCTGAGCATGTACCATGCAAAGACCAAGCACATTGAGGTATGATATCACTTTATTCACGAGTGCTTAGCCATTAAGCATTTTACTTAAGAAGGTTCATACTCAAGAAAATGTTGTAGATGCTTTCACAAATACCATTGTTGTCACTCGATAGGGATCACGTGATCTTGTACTACAATCCTTTGTACACTATGGGACATGCTTATCAAGTCTAAGATATAAATCATGTACTCATAATTAGATATTTTTTTTCATTCTTTACTTTTCTCCCGAGTTCATATCAATCATATTGGCCTTTAGTGGATATTGTTATGGATTGTTATCGTTAGTGTTTATTTGAAAAGTCAAATGATCGTCGGACATTCTTCTATATTTGTTCTAATAAAACATAGAGTGGCCTAATCAACCATGAATTGTATCAAGACCGTCCATTTATGAAACCCGCATACCATGAACTCTTTGTAGTTAGTTTGTCCATTTTTCTGCAGGTCTACATAGACATGTATAGAGAAGCTCTCTTATGCCATCAGAAAAGATAAGATGTACTCTGAAGAGCTTGGGAGCTTTCCTTCAAAAGGGAGCGAGATGGAGGAGCACAAAAAAATTAGAACTATGAGGAAGAGAAGATGAATGAAGAAAAGGAAAGAAAATTGAAAATATTGAAATCCACCACACGATACCCTAGATGCCTTAATCCCTATGTAAATGTGCGGTGCAAGGAGATGAGGATCACTAGAATGGCATTAGATGAAGGGAGTGAGATTGACCCTTTTACTATGGACAACATGAAATGAAATTGAATAATAGAGAATCAGAGTCGAAGAGGAAAGGCGGAGAAAAGAAGATAGATTGATTGCTCAGTACCGAACCACATGGTACTAACCATTATGGGAACTAAAACCATTATGGAAGAAGGGTTGATGGGAGCACGAGATAAGAAGAGGGTGAGGATGAAGATGTTAAGGGAATGAAGGGGTGAAGCTGAGAACTTTGAAGAAGTAGAAGAGCTATTTGAATTAGGAGCTTTGTTCTTGTTTAGAGTTCCTACCTCTTTTAAGAGCTTCATTCTTGTTAAGAGTTGTCAAACCATTCCTTACCTCCAAGAATCGCTCTTTCATTCGAAGAGTTTATGTTGCTGCAAACAAAGGGAAGAAAATACATGAAGTTAAAGGAAGGTACTAGCCAAACTTGAATATGATAAGCTTTGACATAATAATTTTGATAACAGTACGCTGCTCCTAGTCTTTAGATCAGCTTCGATGTCTTATTCTTCAATCCAATTAGAGAGTATGATGTCCAGTTTCCTAGGAAATCAAGGCAAATAAACATTATGCACCAGAGGTTCACCAGCTTCAACCGCTTGATAAAGTTCCTCCATTCAGAAAATAACCATCTCCATAATAAGTGGATTTTCAATATCCGAGAATGGAAATGGACAATGAGGAATACGTGCCAATTTTCCTGCTAGAGCTTACTTCTTGATTGGCTTAGTCCAGGGTCTCCAGAGTTATTGTGTGATTGTGTTTGACATGTTCCCAAAGCTTGAGATCCAAATTTAAATTGTTAATCTTTATGCCAAACTTTGGGTTTGCATTTGTAAAAATGGTGTTGTAGAACGGATAGCCTTCCAACTTGAGTCTCCTTCTACCAAAGAATGCCTTTCTATATTATGAGATGTTGCACCAATCCTCCTTATTGCAATGTCAACTGATAGAGAAGCTTGGATCTGAGGATTGGGAGCTAGAATTGGAACTCATGGAATCTAGGAACGTCACACTGTGAAGCAATGAGAGGAGAATTAATGAAGGTTGGATTTTTTTGAGAACAACACCTTGAGCATGAGCAAGGTCAACAACTTGGAGGATCTGCCTAAATATAATCAGTGACTCAAGAGTCAACAATGCGACTTGGCCTACTCAACCACACTTGCAAGGTGACCCTAGTTCCACTACCATTGCTGATGAGCTTGGCATCATGCCTGAAAGCTGCTGTGCAATGATTAAGTTAAGAATTACTTTCTAATCCTCAATCTTTGAGTATGCCATTTTTCATTTCTTTAAAAAGCCTCTTTCAAAAGCCTGTAAACTGTTGGACTCAGTGATAAGAGCCTTGCTGAGCAAAATGAGACAAGTTTCTTTCCTGGTTCAAAATCATCACCACCTGTAGAATTCCTAATTTATGATTGACTTGGAAATTGACTTGTTCCCAAACCTTGTAGAGAGGCACGAGTTCTGGGTGCATTAACACCTTTGTTAGATTTTGCGATAGTGGCCCTCGAGTCGAGATTTTTTCCGAAGAGATCTCACTCACCCGATTGAATGTTGTAATTGTTTAAAGCATGTGACTTGAGAGTGAGAAACGTGTACTGCATATGGCAAAGTTTGCTTGCTCAAACTTGTTAAAACTACTCATCAAGAAGATTTTGAATAAATCTGCTCCTCCTGTTGCTTCAATTCAGAAATCCAATGGCTTCATTTTTCTCTGGATTCAATATCAATGACAACATATGGTACAGATGCACACATCCTCACTTCCAGCCAATGTCAATAAGCATATGCTATCCTTCTCGATTGTAACATCTTTGGGACTGTTACTCTTCTCATCTATACCATTCACATGTGAGTTATCCAACACTCTTACACTTAAAACCAAACAGGGATCATACTCGTCCCGTGTATATTGTTCATTCCAATGAGGGGCAAAACTGTCTATAGTGGTTCTATTGCACATCCATTTTTTTCCATACTTGGTAACAATGTAGGCATCAGTGGTGCCCTCTACAATTTCATTTTAATGGGGAAGTAGCCAGAGACCCTACGGATGTAGAGCTCCACAAACCCGATGGCAGCTTCCATGTCTTCCTTGTGCTGAGTCACATGTTGCTACTATAGTGTATGGATTGTCTAGAACGTGGTGTCCATGGTCCAAGCAGACCCTCAGATGAAAATTATTAATGAACATGGAAGTGTCCTTCAGTATAGGTAGTTGGTCGGTTTGCTAAGTGCGTATCCCATTGCGGTCTTACCCTGTAAAGTCTGCCTCTCCAAATTCTATCATCGTGATATTTCTTCCCATTGGACGATCCTCTCTTCATGCTAAAGGCACTACTCTGGAAACATGAGTTTGTGACATGGAAGTTGTATATCACTGATTGATTTCTTTGAAGATCCTGAAAAAAGCCTCTTTGAATAAACTTCATGTAGGAGATACTGAAAAAATTTTATATATATCCTGCATTAGGTGGCTTGATTGCTTAAGCACACCAAAATCAGTTGAATCGTGATCACAGCAAGCTCGAGAACCTTTTGAAAGAAGATACTGAATGTCGAATCCACACTTGGATTCAGCACCTGAAGAATGCTTTTGAGGACTTGTGAAAGCTGAGTGCAAAGGGCATTAGGTTATCGGTTTTGTCATACCAAGCATCTCAAGTGTATCCTTAAAACTCTTGTGAATGTCACAATACTTTGGTGTAAAGAAAGATATCATTAGTGTCTGCCTTTTCAAGGTTCTTCAAATTTATCAATAGATCTGCCAAATTTTAGGTAGTTTCATTGTCAGATAGTGAAGATTCCTCTATTTTGGCCATGCTTTCAGCATCAAAATTTTTCACATTCTCCTTCTCCTTCAAATTACGAGCATGATGTTTGCCAAGTTTCCTTAAAAGTGCTGGATAAATTCTTGTTTATTAGAGCATCCTTGCTAACCTTATGATGAACCACACTTTTGATCTCCTCATTTGACTTAGAAGCATAAAAAAGTATTCTTTTTGTTCCCCTGTTATCTTTGCACAACATACTTGTTGAGCTCTTTAAATGGTATTCCACTTTCTTTGTCTTCTTTGGGGTGGCTGCTTTGCCCACTCGACATACTTCATGCATCTGGTGTTCATCTTTGAGAGTAATTAGAGTAATTAGATTAAAATGTTGAGCTAGCATGTACAGAAGAGAGAGCACTCCTAGAAAGCTTTGCATTAGGATGCTGGTTCCCTTTAATGTGTACCAATCTTGGTTTCAGCTCAACTAGACACACAACCTGATATTTCCCTACTACAGGATTTCAACAAGTTTTCAGTACAGCTCAATGCTGCTCTTTCTCGTTGCTCAGCTTCCATAGCACATTCCTCAGCTTCTGTAGCTTTCCTGTTAGGCTCTACTCTTCTTTCCTTAACATCCTTTGCTTCATCTGCAAAAATTTATGTGTCCCTCTCAAATAGTTCACAATCCTTCAGCAGCTGATCATATGCAACTTTAAGATCATCACATTCTCCAATCGTTTGCCTCAGAGTAGCTGCATTCTATCAATGGTTTCTCCAAGGAGTTCACTTCCCAATCTTGAGCACTTCTTCTGTGGCAGCAGCAACCTCTGTTCTTCCAACTTGGGTACGTCCAAACTCACGAGAAGGAGATGCAGATATGCACAGAGCTAAGCTTTTAAGGTAAATCCTTTCGTCCTCGTTGGCATCGAACTGGGAAACAATTTCCACCACACAAATTACATGGCAACCATAGTCTGCTCGGGAGCAAACCTTGGCCTAATGAAAACTAGGGAAGACCCACTGGATAGATGAACACACAGCCCATCCCCTCCACCAAATCATTAGCAATTGCAACCGAATTCCCTCTTATGAATTCATCCACAGAAAGACCTTACATAATAGACCATTCACAGTTCTCACAAATGACATGGTATAAGTACATAAAGCTTGGGGGTACATCATATGATCCATCAGAATAGACACCCATAATAACCCAAGTGCCCTTTGGAGTACCAAGCACCCAGTTGTGAATATGATCAAATGCAGAGCTTACTACTGAAGGGGCACTTGATAGCTCACAATTGTGAAAACAAAATTAGTACAATCTTTATGTGATTTGCCTCCATGTAAAACGATGATTTGCTATAAATCACATAAAGATCAAAAAAGCCCATTAGGGTTCTGTTCAACTTTTTGACATATAGTCAACTTTCTGCATCAAGGTATTTTAGTCACCAGCCATGGCTGAAAGCAGTGATGTATTCCGTATGTTGGCTATTGAGGATAAGTTGGATGGAGTGATTTCCACATAGCTTGCACTTCCTTATACATGAGTGCCAGCTACTTGTTCACCGCATCACTCCCACGGGGGATTTGTTGATATATTTAGGTAGTGATGTGTGTGAAGACTCTAGGACCACCGGGGCATTTTTTTCCCTCTTTAGGAGGTTTTTTCCCTCGGCTTGTATATACGCGTATTGCCCTAATGGGCTACTTATCTCTATACATTCTCTAGTGATACATTCAGTATTGTATGTTGTGCTCCAAGCTTCTTCCTCTTCCTTGTGTTATTCGCGTGCTTCCGTAGACATCTAACTCCAATAGGTACTTGATGGAATGAAGCATTGTATATTTGAATCAATGGGAGGTATTCAAACTATTATAGATTCAATAATGAAGCATACTTTAGATTGAGGGGGATCTATTAGAAAAAGCTTATGCTATGCTTGAGGTGGATTTGATCTACATCAAGAAGCTTTCATTTGGATTATGTCAAAATATCCATTGAAGAGTTCATTATGTCAAGGAGAGGTTCTCTGCTAAGGAGGTCATTTTGGAATATGTTCCCACGCAGGATAATGTTAGAGACCTTTTCACAAAGGATCTACCTAGGGATAAGTTATAAGCTTTTCGCAAAGCTTTAGGCTTACTTGATTTTGTGGATTTATCTCTTTACACATAGCTTGGAACTTCCTTATACATGATTTCCAACTCCTTGTTTCTAGCAACACTCCCAATGAACATTTAATGATATATTTTGGTAGTGGTGTTTGTGAGCACACTTGGGACCACCAACACATCTTTTTCTCTCTTTAGGATGTTTTCTCCCCTACCTTATATATACATCTATAACCCTAAGAGATCACTTATGCTTGTACATTCTCTTGGTAATGCATTCAATATTGTGTTGTGCTCCAAGTTTATTCATCTGCTTCCACATACCTCAAACTCTAATATTTTTTCAAAACCTTGTACAATATTGCACAACCCTTTTCTTATCAATACATGATACACAATGTATGCCCACAATGGGTAGTTAGAACCATCGAACTTATCCTCAACATCCAACATATGGTATACATCATTGCTTTTATCCAAGGTTAGTGAATACATACGATGATTCATTAAATTCATTAAAACTCAAAAAAATTAGTAAAAATACACTATCAAGCTCCACTAAGCTTGTAGTAGACTTTGCGGCACTTGTATTCGTGAACCAAAGCTTGTATTTATGTTTGGTAGCAAACACCAAAATTTTTTGCATAGTTTTTGTGATAGTTTGTTTGATGATTGAAACAAGCTTAAATCAAAATTTTGTTGTCACACTTTAGAGTTTTATTGAACTGCTGATCTCGCCAAGTATTCTCATCAATTTTTTTGTGATTCTAAGACTATAACTAGAGATGCATTGAGGACACCCTAGATGAAATGATGACCTAATTTGATACCAATTTCTGGTGTTTGAAATCTATGTAAGCACACGATTAGACATGTTGAGGATAGAAGAATCTTGAGGATAAATAGTTATTCTGAATTTTGAAAGTCTCCTAACTCAGATATTACTCAATCGGATGTTGCTGAGTCGAAAATTTGCTGAATTTGTATTTTCTTGCTCGGATTTTAATAGACAGTTATTTTTTGTTAGACGTTGATGTCGCAATAAAGAGAGTATTTGTATTTCGTTCAGGAGAAGGGGTTTAGGAAGGAGAAGAAGCGTCTCCAAGAGGGAGAGTGAAAGAAACCAGAAGAGGCAAGAAGAAATCTTTCCAAGAAGAAAAACAGAAAGAAGCGTCCTCAGAGAGAACAACGCCAGAAGAGAAAGAGACTCCATTCTTCTAATGGTGCAAGATAATGGTGAAACAGAAATGACAAAATCTTGATTTCAAAGGCATATTTACCTATTTCATAATGTATTTTCTAAAGATAGAAGTTTTAATGAACTTTTCCATCATGTAATGATGTAGAAGAACTCTAATGGACTAATTTACTCATGTACATTCAGCACAAGAATGAATCCTTGTCTATTTGAGTTATGTTTGTTGAAGAGAGATTTTGTCACAGTGTAACAGTGCTAACTCTAAAATTTATTGGAAGTGTATTCTTTGTGTGAATTAGATCAGTGCTAAAGTTTGATTGTTCAGAATAGTAGAGATGTGTTGAATGCGAACCCCAACACATTTGGCAATCCTATTGTGATGCTAATGAAGGAAAAAATGCATGAAGGAAAGAAGGAAACGATTTGGTAAAGTATATTTTACAAGGGTGCATGCAAAGACAGCTAACGTGGAGTCATCCTCAGAATTCTACAATTAGTACGAAGCCGAGGAGGAAGCTAATCTGGAAACAAAAGAGGAACAGGGAGAAACAAGTGCAACAAAGGTAAGGTTAGTGGGCAGTATACTTGGAGCACTATTCCTAACATAAGAAACTGTAGGAGTAAGAAGACGTCTCCAGTTCGACCCACTTGCACGGGGGACCAGTCAAAGAACTAGGCATACACCTCAACCATAGACAATGGCGCAACCACCTCCCAATCCCAAAGTCAAAGCAACTCATTTGAGAGGAGGCTCTAAAGAAGATGTTGATTGCCATGTGGCTCAATTTGAGATAAAATGTATAGGTAATGGATACCCAACTATATATGGTGATGACATTAAACTTCAGCAATTTGCTGCCACGTTGGAAGGACGAGCGATGAGCTGGTTCATTCAATATGGTATTGCTCATTTTGCTACATATGATGCATTAAAAATATCATTTCTGGAACAACTTAGAAAAGAGAAGACTGCTTCTGATGTGTTACAGAAATTGAGAGCTATTAGACAAAAAACCATGTTAGTGGAAGATTATGTTCAGAAATTCAGAACCTTAATGGAACGATTGCAAGGTAATGAAAGACCTACTGACGAGATGTTGGTAGGTTATTTTCTAAAAGGATTACGAAGTACCATTAGACATGCACTTGAAAGTGTGGATATTGTGAATGGCTTTGATGTATTAGTGTTAGCAGCTGCATGCATGGAAAGAAGATTTGGACATGCTAAAAGGAGACATTCTAATTCTAGTTCAGAGGCTCACTCTGATTCAAAATTGGAGTCAGACAAAAGTTTAGCTGATTCTAATTTTGATACCCAAAATGAAGAAGTAGTAGGGAGCAAGCATCGCAAGCGTAAGGCTGAGCAAAGTAAAGAGGAAGCATGGATTAGTAAGTTAAAAAGCCATGGATATTCCATTGTAGCTCCAAAAGAAAGGAGACTTTGTGATATTTGTGATAAAGACAAACATACAACAAACCAATGCTAGTACAACCCCAAGAATAGAGGGCAAAGTTCACGGCAAGAGAATAGGAATAATACTAATGTGGCAGCCAATCAGGCTATGCCTATGCAAGGGAGAGGCAATTTTCTAAGGCAGCAGCAAGCAAGACCTCTATGGGGAGATCAAGGGAATCAACAAGGACATAACCAGCAAGGTCATCAGCAAGGGTGACCACAAAGAGTGATGCCTTCTGGATATTTTTCAGCACTTGATCATTGGATATGACCTAATTGTCCATTATGGGTAAAACATAGAGAAGAAAGCGGCATACCTGTAATTCGGTATAATCAGCCTAATCAACAGGGACAACAACTACAACAGGGATAGCAGACAGCTCAAGCCTATGCTATAGTTATTGAGTTACCAGAACTGGAGTGTCGAAAGGAGACAACTCTTGTTGGAAATGAGGTAGGCCCTTGGCTCATATCACAGGTCCATGGTTCCATAGGTCTAGCATATACAACATTAATTCCAACAATGTTCAATATTGACAAAACATGAACATACCACAACTTAATCATAGAGATGATGAGATAAAGATAGAGAAAGAATAGACGACATGTGTAAGGTGTTACGTAAGCCATCGCTTACTCATAATATCATATATACCAATGTTCAATGTACAATGTGGGAGCAAAACTCTCAGTGCTGAGAAATAGATGAATGAGTGAATGTACAAATGTAACAAACGTATTCAGATGTATGGGCAGAAATCTGAATATACATGAGATGTGTGACCTAATAGGTTATAGAACATTGAATATGAGTGACTGAAAGAGGAAGGATCAGTGTGAAACTGTTAGTCAACAAACACTCATCTAACCTTAGGCTATGGAAGACCCAAAGTCAGATACGTGTCTGAAAAGATCACATACTTATAAAGTAGCAAAGAATGCTAACAAGTTTGCTGCTAGAAATCCTCAAACTCATGTGAACACACCTTCTCAAATGCCTTATCCAAATATGCATAAAGCATATACGTATTGTTTCTCTTGTACCTATGCCAAATAGGACTCCTCCTTATATGAATGCTATTGGCTCCATAAAATTCAAGTAGTACATGTGTGCATAAAGAGAATATGTACCTGAATACCTAACATAAGATGTAAATCTTATGTTAAACACCATCCAATGTCTTTGAAGTAGCCCGACATCCTCTTGTAGAAGACAATCTTCAACTACAACATGTAGATGGCCGATCCTCACCATCAAGCTGCTAATGACCAAGTCTTCTTGCCATGAACAAGAGATAACCTCCTCTCCATGATCTAGAGTGTGAGCGCCACACCCTTCATCTTCTCCAAGAAGAATCATTAAGAGGAACTCCATAGCTGCTCCTCAACATGCTTCAAGTTAGCACTATGGCTGCCCCATGTGCTAGAAGAAACACCACCTCTATTGAGGTCCAAGCTCCAAGCTTGTGTTGAATACTAGGTTAAGGATGAATTACAATGAGCCCGAAGTGCTTCTTATATAGTAGTTTGTCCATCCTTGAAAAGAAATTATAAATCACTTATCCACAAAAGCTATGCGATCGTAAAAACTCTTGATCGTAATCCAGAGAAAAAACAATATCCAAAAAAAAAACGGTGTCGCTAATGTGATGGTCCGCTACATTTATTAAAGCAATTTTTCTTTGTAAAAGAAAACTTCTACATGCATCGCGTGCTACTGCCTGGACTTGAACTTGTACCACAAGTATAGGAGCCATTTGTCTTATCCACGTGTCCAATGCCGTTTCCTTTGAATAGGAGTGAACACAACTTGTAAACATGTTCTGACCGTTGCTGTGACAGCCTGTCCACGCTTTTTATTTGTAAAAGGACTTATAAAAAAGTCTACATAACCTGTAAACTGTGAGGAAGATGCACCAATAGACATTGTTTCCAACAATCCCCCCTGCAATGTCATATTGGTACAATCTGGACTGGATCTACAAAGCTGCAAACTATCACAAGCTTCAAGCTTATACTCTCGAAATTGTCCTTAAAATCTTTTCTTCAAAAGTCTTCTTCAATACTGAATTCGACTTTCCTTCAAAAAACCTGAACTTGCTCAATATGAATCATAGTACTTGAGAAAATATGCAAACTAGATATCCAATAGTGTTCTCATCAAGCAATCATTGCTTGACAACAAATATAGCATGAATTTTCTCCGAACCCGCTATCTCCTGTTTTCAAAAACCTGAAAACATACACTAGGATCCATATATTTGCATTTACCTTCCAAAAGGATTTCTCAATGTACTTTTGCTGCGTCATGTAAATACACTAAACAAAATCAAGAACTGAGTCCTGGAACCTGTGACTGACAACTCACAATTAAGTGTATTATGAACACTGTTGGTTCATCTCTGTTGATATATTTAGGTAGTGATGTGTGTGAACACACTAGGACCGCCGGGGCACTTTTTTCCCTCTTTAGGAGGTTTTTTTCCCTCGGCTTGTATATATGCCTATTTCCCTAATGGGCTACTTATCTTTGTACATTCTCTAGTAATACATTCAGTATTGTGTGTTGTGCTCCAAGCTTCTTCTTCTTCCTTGTGCTGTTCGCGTGCTTCTGCAGACGTCTAACTCCAACAATTGGTATCAGAGAAGGTCGTTGCTTCATCTAGGGCACCGTCGACACTCTTGCATTCGTAGTCTCAGATTTGCATGAAATTTGGTGAGCATACTTAGGGTGTTTCAGAGATCAAAACATCTTCACTCTGTGGTGCCGAAATCATGATCTAAGCTCGTTTCAGCCTCTGAACGCACTATCGTAGTGCTTGTGCAGGCTATTTTGTCTTTTTATGCCAAAGGTATATATTAGTTTGTGTTTGCCAGTTTAAGCGTCTCGAAGTCTACTACAGGTCTAGCAGAACTCATCTGGGCACTTCCGTTCAACGTTTTGAGATACAGTCAATTTTCTGCATCAAGGTATTTTAGTCACCAGCCATGGCTGAAAGCAGTGATGTATTCCGTATGTTGGCTGTTGAGGATAAGTTGGATGGTACCAACTACCCATTATGGGCTTATATGATGCGACATGTATTGGTTGCAAAAGGACTGTGGAACATTGTGCAGGGTGTTGAAAGACGTCCTGTTACACCTGCAACTAGAGGTATTGCAAATACATGTGTTGGAGGTGCTGGAGGTGATGAAGATGGTGTCGAAGATGATATTGTGCAGATTCCTATTCGTGCTGCTATTTTTGTTGCACCTACTGGAGAGCAGATTTGTTGGGATGGCAGAGATGCCCAAACACATGCATTGATAGCTTTGTCTGTCAAACGTGCCATTATTCCTCACATTCGCTCTTGCAAAACAGCAAAGGATGCTTGGGATACACTTACCACATTGTACCAAGCTAGGAATGAGGCTCGTGTTGCATACCTCCGAAAACAGTTGGAGAGTGAGCACATGAATGAAGGTGATTCTATGGACAGTTTCCTAACGAAGATCAAAGATTTGAAGGAACACTTGATTTTTGCTGATGAGGTTATACCAAATAGCTCACTTGTGCAGACCGTTCTAAATGGTCTTCTTGACTCATATCAGAGTTTTGCTTCTACTCTTTGGTTGATGATGAAAGGCAATCCAAATGCCTTATCATTTGAGGAGTTAGTCTCTGTTTTGTTGCAAGACGATCAGCCCAGGCAGAACAGGTCCATTATGCGAGTTGTAGATCAAGCTTTCCTGGCTAGTCAGAAGGGCAAAGGAAAATGGGGCTCTTCTACTAGTAAGCAGAAATCTGCAAATGCTGCACAATCGAAGAACCAGGATAAAGATGAGAAGAAATCAGAAAAGCAAAAATTGTTTTGCAAGTACTGTAAAGGAAATGATCATATCATAAAGAACTGTCCAAAACTGGCTGCTAAAGAGGCAAAGAAGAAAGAGGCTGGAATGGTTGTTGTAGAGGCCTCTACACCAAAAACAGAGTCTGCAAATCTTGTGCAGGAAGAAGAATGGGTGTTTACTATTGTCTTCAGTTTTGACCCATCTTCTCATGATCAGTGCATGTCTGTAGTAGACTCAGATGTTTGGTATTTTGACAGTGGGGCAACCAAACATATTACCTTGCAGCGTAGTTTCTTCTCTTCACTCGAGCCTGCCCCTATAGGGAATACTGTTATATGTGCCAACAACTCCTCTTATCCTGTTATGGGAGTTGGTAAGATCATTCTCACTACAGTTGATGGTAGTTCTTTCACTTTGTCAGATGCTTTATTTGTGCCAGGGATCAAAAAGAACCTGTTATCAGTTTCTGCATTAGCCAAGATTGGCTTGGTTGTGAAATTTGTTGATGACAGGTGTACAGTTCATGATGTGTCACATGGCGATGTGATTATTGCTTCTGGCATTTTATGTCATTGTTGATATATTTAGGTAGTGATGTGTGTGAACACTCTAGGACTACCGAGGCACTTTTTTCCCTCTTTAGGAGGTTTTTTTCTCCGGCTTGTATATATGCCTATTGCCCTAATGGGCTACTTATCTTTGTACGTTCTCTAGTAATACATTTAGTATTGTGTGTTTGTGCTCCAAGCTTCTTCTTCTTCCTTGTGCTGTTCGCGTGCTTCCGTAGACGTCTATCTCCAACAATTGGTATCAGAGCAGGTCATCGCTTCTTCTAGGGCACCGTCGACACTCCTCCATTTGCAGTCTCAGATTCGTACGAAATTTGGTGAGCATCATACTCAGGGTGTTTCCGAGATCAAAACTGCTTCGCTTTGTGGTGTCGAAATCGTGGTTTGAGCTCGTTTCGGCCTCCAAACGCACTATCATAGTGCTTGTGCAGGCTATTTCGTCCTTTTGTGCCAAAGGTATATACCAGTTTCTGTTCGCCAGTTTAAGCGTCTCGAAGTCTGCTACAGGTCTAGCAGAACTCGTCTAGGCAGTTCCCTTCAACTTTTTGAGATATTGTCAGTTTTCTACATCAAGGTATTTTAGTCACCGGCCATGGCTGAAAGTAGTGATGTATTCCGTGTTGGCTGTTGAGGATAAGTTGGATGGTACCAATTACCCATTATGGGCTTATATGATGCGACATGTACTGGTTGCAAAAGGACTATGGAACATTGTGCAGGGTGTTGAAAGACGTCCTGTTACACCTGTGACTACAGGTACTATAAATACAGGTGCTGGAGGTGCTGGAGCTGATGAAGATGGTGTCGAAGGTGATACTCCGCAGATTCCTATTCGTGCTGCTGTTTCTATTGCACCTACTGCAGAGCAGATTTGTTGGGATGGCAGAGATGCCCAGGCACATGCATGGATAGCTTTTTCTGTCAAACGTGTCATTATTCCTCACATTCGCTCTTGCATAACAATAAAGGATGCTTGGGATACACTTACCACTTTGTACCAGGCTAGGAATGAGGCTCGTATTACTTACCTCCGAAAACACTTCGAGAGTGAGCACATGAATAAAGGTGATTCTATGGACAATTTTCTTACAAAGATCAAAGACCTGAAGGAACAATTGATTTTTGTTGATGAGGTTATACCAGATAGCTCACTTGTGCAGACCATTCTGAATGGTCTTCCTGATTCATATCAGAGTTTTGCCTCTACTCTTCGGTTGATGATGAAAGGCAATCCGAATGCCTTGTCATTTGAGGAATTAGTCTCTCTTCTGTTGCAAGAAGATCAATCCAGGCAGAACAGGTCCATTATGCGTGTTGTAAATCAAGCTTTCCTGGCTAGTCAGAAGGGCAAAGGAAAATGGAGCTCTTCTACTAGTAAGCAGAAATCTGCAAATGCTGCACAATCGAAGAACCAGGATAAAGATGAGAAGATATCAGAAAAGCAAAAATTGTTCTGTAAGTATTGTAAAGGCAATGATCATATCATAAAGAACTGTCCAAAACTGGTTGCAAAAGAGGCAAAGAAAAAGGAGGCTGGAATGGTTGTTGCAGAAGCCTCTACACCAAAAACAAAGGCTGCTAATCTTGTGCAGGAAGAAGAATGGGCATTTACTACTGTTTGCAGTTTTGACCCATCTTCTCATGAGTAGAGCATGTCTGCTGTGGACTCAAATGTTTGGTACTTTGACAGTGGGGCAACCAAACATATTACCTCGCAACGCAGTTTCTTCTCTTCACTCGAGCTTGCACCTACAAGGAATACTATCAGATGCGCCAATAACTCCTCTTATCCTGTTATGGGAGTCGGTAAGATCATTCTGACTACTGTTGATGGTAGTTCTTTCACTTTGTCAGATGCTTTATTTGTGTCAGGGATCAAAAAGAACCTGGCTTGTATATACGCCTATTTCCCTAATGGGCTACTTATCTTTGTATATTCTCTAGTAATACATTCAGTATTGTGTGTTTCTGCTCCAAGCTTCTTCTTCTTCCTTGTGTTATTCGCGTGCTTCCGCAGACGTCTATCTCCAACAATCGTGAGCTGTATAAGCTCATAGACTATGAAAGATCTATAAATGATTTGGCATGTGCAGTAAATGATTCTCAGGCTAAGTCAGATGCAAAGCTTTGGCATGCATGCTTTGGCCATCTGAATTTTGCTAGTTTGGTATGCCTGCAGAAATCTGAAATGGTGTCCTCGTTGCCCAAACTTGAGCCACCTGGAAAACATGTTTGTGAAGGCTATATTTTGGGCAAAATGTAGCGTTCCTCCTTTCCAAAAGATGGTTCAGTTCAGGCTACGTAGAAATTGCAGCTTGTTCATAGTGATGCCTGTGGTCCTATGCATACACCCTCTTTTGGAAATTACCTTTACTTCATGACTTTCATTGATGATTTTTCCAGGCATGCATGGGTATATCCACTCAAAGCAAAGTCCGAAGTGTTCATGTGCTTCAAACAATTTTTGGTTTTGGCTGAAAATCTATCACTATGTAAAATGGGCACCCTCCGTTCGGATCCAGGGGGGAATATATGTCTTCAAATTTTAATGCTTTTCTGGCTGAACGTGGGATAAAACACCAGTGTACAATGCCGTATACACCTCAACAGAATGGAGTTGCAGAACGAAAGAACAGTTCACTCATGGAGATGGCGAGGTGCATGGTCAAGAGTCAGGCTTTACCACATAGTTTCTGGCTTGAGGCTGTCATGTGTGCAGCATATGTACTAAACAGGTGTCCCACTAAAGCGCTACAATCTATCACTCCATATGAGGCTTGGCATGAACGCAAGCCATCTGTTGCTCATCTGCGTGTTTTTGGTTGTTTGGCATATGCACTAGTGCCTGAACAACATCGCAGAAAATTGGATGATAAGGCAGTAAAATGTATTTTTGTTGGGTACAGTTTTGAAAGTAAAGGCTATCGTCTATATCATCCACAGACTAAACACATTCTGGTTAGTCGTGATGTTGTATTTGTGGAAGATGTTGTTCAGCCATTGCTTTCATGTACTAGGGAGACATCTGTTAGCTCCAAAGACATGTATGATACTTTGATGCCTCTTTTTACAGGTGGGCAGTCTAGTGCTGGTCCTCATGAGGCAACTTCTCAACCTTTGCAGGTTTCATATGATAATGCAGATCATTCCATTTCTGATGCAGATTTACATGATGCACTTGTTGATGAGAGACTGATATTGAGCAAGCAAAAACTATGCCAAAATGGTTGGTGCAGACTTTGCGTTGTCGGGATGAAATCTCGCAGGGAGTGTGCATTGAGTTTTTTCAAAAGATCATTGTTTCTGAGTTTTTGTGTGATGTTTGTATCGAAAGAGTGGTATATTTTGTACATATTTAGGCCCAATTAATTGATTATGCGATGTGGAAACAAGTTTGAGATGTATGTGAGAATCGTGTATATAGACAACAGACATCGGATGCGCAAAAACCTAGGTTTGACCCTTCAAAACCCCCAAAAACTTGAACTTACCCCCCTGAAATTGAGGATTTACCCCCTAAAAATCGGACTTGAACCCTTGGAAACCCTTGGAAATTAGGTTGAAACTGTAAATAAACCCGTGAATTGGTGAGTTTGAGATAACTGTGAGCAAACGCTAAATTTTCCCGACCAAAAACCCTAGGTCGGACCCCTGGAAATGGCGGTTTTTGTAGGCCAAACCCTAAAAACCCATTAAAATGTAAATATCCAGTGTGAAATTAAAACCATAGTCTAAGGAAAAATTAAAGGTATGCCAAAAATAGAAAGTTCATTGAGGAGGTTAGAACGTTCTAGAAGGAAGTCCTAGGGAGGGGCCTATAAATAAGTCCAACTCATTTGTTTCTTCCCCATTCTGTGGATTGTCCTTGTGGATCGTCTCCTCCAGGTATGCTTCTTGACCTTACTTGTTCATTCATGTTTTGCTTTCCTGTTCATATTTCCATGGGATGCATCGAAATGGAGATAGTTTTTTTTCGTTAGCCAGTCATCTTCCTTCCGTTAAGATCATGTTGGATCATTACCATAGGCATGTTCCCATTCCGATGACCAAGGAAGAAATAGTTACAAATTTAGTCGGTGTATAACATATGTGTTTTAGTAATATACGCACGACTGTAGAGATGGAAAATTGGTTGTAAAGAGAAGCAGAGAGTGCTAGGGCCGCTGACTCTCTGACTGGTAGAGAGAGGCAAAACCTCGAGAGATTCTATAATGACTCCACGAGAAGAGAGTAGGCATGGCATGATGGCACAGTGAGGAAAAAGTCAGAGGGCACTGAGGCGGCTGATTGCTGCTCTCAACGTGCTATAGAGAGAGATCCGCCGACGCCGAGAGAGAGACGCAGGAGATGAAGTCGTCGGAGGGATGAAAGGTGAAGTTAATATCATGCTAGAGAGAGAAGCGGGGCCGCAGGACTTAGCACAAAAAGCTGGAGACTCTGAGTTGACTCCTCAGAGAGAGAGAGATTTATGGTCTTGTGGCGGTGCACAGAAAGATACAGAGAGAGAGAGAGTATCTCTCCCCCCCCCACGGCGGCAACGCGCATGCGAGAGAGTCAAATTCAGAGAGAGAGAGAATCCATGAGATAGAGAGAGTCGGAGCATCTGGGGGCGGCACCGTCCACTGCTGTGCAACATGCTCAGAAGAGAGTTTGTTGTTGAGTTACAGGCATAGAGGTCACTGTTGGCGTATGGATGAAAGAGAGAATCGATTAAGAGGGAGAGATGGATAGGCTGTTGCGCACGTAGAGAGACACTCAATAGTTGTGGGATTTCGTAGATGTTTTGCTAGAGTCTGGAGATGTTGCCGCTGAGACACGTAGGTGAGAGATGTCGGTGGTCTGACTTTTGACCACCTCAAAGAGAGGTTGTCTTGTACGACAACATCAGGTATGGCAAAACTCGCATTCGAAGACAGAAGTATGGTGTTGAGTGGCGACGCATGGATCGCTAGCCGTTGTTCTCACGAAACACATGAGATATATGCGGGCATGGAGTAGGCCTTTGGCGGCGCAGTGGGCGCATGGACACCTGCAGAGAGAGGAGGGAGAGAAAGAGTCGCGCGAAGAGAGATGGACTGTTGGCGGGTGCGGCCGTGAGAGAGAGAGAGAGAGAGAGAGAGAGAGAGAGAGAGAGAGAGAACCAAAGGAAGTGTCTACGTGGCAGAAAGAGAGAGAGAAGGAAGGATCTAGGCAGGTCGGTCTTGTTGGCGGCTGCACCCGTGAAAGAGCACTAGAGAGAAAGAGAGAAAGAAGAAGAGATAAGTCGGTGTCGAGAGAGAGAGAAAGAAGGGACAAATAACGAATGAGTTGGAAGACGCTTTATGATTGTTTTGCTTGAAATGAATTAGGTAATATTATAAGGTATGGAAAAACCAACGTGATAATGCAAACCTTAACTCAAATTCTTTTTTCCCATATCCTAAGGATTTACATATCAAATTTTTATAAAGGGTGATGCAATATCCTAATTAATGATGCCCTTGCATATATACATTAGAATGGATTTGGCAGATTCCTTTGTAACAACTAATGTTATTGCCACCTAGGTGATGTCAAAGGTGTGTTGTGAAAGCATAAACAAAAGCGCAATCTTCAGTAATAAGCAAGGTTATCTAATGTCAATGAAGATACTACTTTGAAATGGATCAATTGAGAATAGAATTGTGCAAGTAAAAAGAGTTAATAGTATTAATTGAAAAGTATCTTTTCATTTCAGAGGGGTTGTCTTGTTTTTTCTTCAAACGGTACTAATGATTTTATTTTGCCCCATTCTGTGGATTGTCCTTGTGGATTGTCTCCTCCAGGCTTATGCGGTTTCTGATTATTTGAAGTAAAGAGAAGGGAGGCTACTGCTGAGGATACCTGAAGTAAGGAGCAGACCGAAGACCTAAAGAAAAGCTTGGACCGCGAAGACCAAAGCGGAATCCCGTGGGCGATTTCTCGCACTGTAGCGAGGGATCTAGAAGATACTAGCCGGCCCGCACTGTAGCGGTGGTGTTTATATTGTATCATCGGACCGCACTGTAGCGGTTTTATTGTACCGTCGGCCCGCACTGTAGCAGCGGCATTTATATTGTATCATCGGACCGCACTGTAGCGGTTTTATTGTACCGTCGGCCTGCACTGTAGCGGCCTATTCTTGTATCATTCATTTTATTGGAGAAGGGACAAACAATGGAGAGGAAAGAGCATTGTTGATCCAAGTGTTAAGATGAAGAATGAGATGGAGGGTAGAGAAGAGAAAAGGAGGGAAGAGAAGGACATAAGAAAAGAAGTATTTAGAAATTATGCATATTCATATAAGTTTAGTGTGGTTTCTTTCATAAGTACTGATGATTTATGACCCCACCCCATGGATCTTGCTTGTGGATCGTCTCTCCTCCAGGTTATTGAGGTTTCTCATGATTTGAAGAAGCATTAAATGAAGTGAAGAGTTGAAGATTGAAGATTGAAGAAAAGAGTACACCCATCCTGTAGATTGCCCTTGTGGATCGCCTCCTCCAGGTTTATGCGGTTTCTGATTATCTGAAGTAAAGAGAAGGGAGGCTACTGTTGAGGATACCTGAAGTAAAGAGCGGACCAAAGTGAAGACCTAAAGAAAAGCTTGGACCGCGAAGACCGAAGCGGAATCCCGTAGGCGATTTCTCGCACTGTAGTGAAGGATCTATTTTATATCGGCCGATCCGCACTGTAGCGGCGGCGTTTATATTGTATCATCGCACCGCACTGTAGCGGTTTTATTGTACTGTCGGCCCGCACTGTAGCGGCCTCCTTGTATCATTCATTTTATTGGAGGCTTCAATTTCATTTTTCATTGTATCGTTGGCTTCATCTACATTCCGTGTATCACTGCGGTACCCCCATCGTCTCTTTTTGATGCCCACCGTCCCACGTCTCGACACTTCCGAGCGGGGGCGAGGGACCCCACGAGGATCACGCACGCTCCGGAGAGCATAGGCGAGGCGCCCAGCGCGCAGACGCCGCTCGCACGATAGCGGGAACGGCGCACTAGAGCGGGGCCTGATCCAACCCCAGGCGCCGGCTTCCCGCCACGACCTCCTTCTTCCCGACACCTGAACCCGACGTGAAGCGAGGCGGTTGCCCGGTGATCCTCGACACGCCACCCACTCCTTGAGGAAAGGGACAAGAACCTCGGCATCAGACAGAGACTCCAGGTACTAGCACTTCAAGTTATTTGAATTTTGCATTGTTTCACACACACATTGAACAGAAAGATTGTCTTGCTGTCTGCGTTTGAGCATCCACGCTTTGCATCAGTTTAGTCCATACGTGTGAGCATTTTTTTTCTTGCTAAGACTAGGGATTTACTAATTTCATAGCTTAGACAAAACATTAAATCTTATCACAAAAAGGGGGAAAATACATTGAAATCTTGGGAATTGAAGAGAGGACAGTTCGACTAGACTTTGGCCTAGGCAAATCAGAGAGCTTAGACTGACCTTTACCTCCTGGCTCGTGACTCATCAAGCCTCTTCTCTGATCTCTACTCTGAGCTTAGAGAGATAGTTGAACCACTTAAACTGGACCTTGTGCTACATTCTAAGATAGAGCAGAGAAGAGAGATGGAGGATATATTCAAGGAAATGGTAATAGAGAAACAAGGGGCCCGCGTAGTCCAAGCGGTATTGAGAGAAAAAGAAAAGTTTACAAGGTTGAATGTAACCGAGTACCTAGATGTTTTTGAGGAACAGGCACGGATTTATGGTCTACTTGAAGATGTGTTTACACATTACTTCACACGGGTAGTATCAGGATCCATTTTAGCCCCTATTACAGCACATATAGCAAAGCCTTGGGCCGAATTCAGAAAAGAATTGCATAAGCTGTTTTATCTAGAAGATTTTTCCCAACACAGTAGAGAAGGGTTCTTACGGTGGATAAGCTCTCCGAAGCCCACTGCATCCCTCACTCAACTTTTGAATGAGTTCTTGAGAAGATATGAACAACTTCCACAGGCCGATTTAGATGCTTTGAAACGTGATCTAATTATATCTTTCCTTAGGATCTTAAGTCTTGAAGACAGGACTGAGGTCGAAAGGAGGATTGAAGAGCCTGGGAAGAGATTTGGATTGACTGAAGATTGGGGTGTAGTGAGGAGAGAGGTAGAAGCGGTTGCCCAAATGAGGCAATGCTAGGCGGTGTTATACGATAGACTTGCAGTGGTAACACCACAACCGCCTAGGGAAGCTCCACTTCCGGCAATTCCGAATGTGCCTGCAACGTCAGCTTTTGCTAATGTTGCATCCACTTCGCGATCGCCAGTAGAGCTACAGGTTGAGATTCTCAGTCGACAGATAGAGAATCTTATTACGATGCAAGCGTCTATGTCAAAAGAAATGGCGAGTATTCACAATAAAGTTAATTCTATGGGATATCAAGACCCCACTCCTCCTCAGGCGAGTACGAGTTATGTAGATACATTACAGAGAGGCACTATGCCCATTCCAAATATGCAAGGCTATGTGATGCCACAGCCTGCACCTCTAGTGCAGCGTGTTGCCCAACAAATACCTACACCACCAATGCAAACCACATTTCAAAGAAACACTGGACCTTTTGAGAGACGAGCGACTCGTGGGTTTGGAGGGGCTAAGAGATGCGTATGGTGTGATGCACAAGAGCATTTTTCATATGCCTGTGAAGAGCTTAAGCTAGCAAAAGAGCATCAACTAGTGATAGATATTGATAAGAAGTTATGTGACTTCAGGACCCGCCTTCCTCTACCTCTGAATTGGGGAAAGGGGGGAATGAAGAAGTTTTATGAAGATTTATCTAGCAATAATGCAAGTACATCAGCGGCACGGTTAGATCTTGTAGAGGAGGAAGATGAAAAAGTGCCTAGACCTCAACCCCAAAGAAATTATTCCATAGAGGCTTTAGTGAGGGATAGGGATGCCATTATGCAGAAGACTGCCTGGAAGTCTCTTTTTGATGAATCCTTGGTCTATTTGCACATAGCAAATGTAGAAGAAAAGAGGAAGAGAGATGAGAGTCAGGAAGAGACTGAGCCTGAAAGAAGAGTGACCAGAAAGCAAAGCCAAGAGGCCGAAGAAAAGGCTAAAGAGCCAGAAAGGAAAGTACAATTCAAAGAGCCTGTTGTTTCAAAGGAAGAGGCAAAGAGGAAAGAGATAAGAGAGGGAAAGAGGCCGGCTGGGCCAACTAAGATTCAAGAACTGACTAAAGAGAAAGAGAAAGAACCTGAACCGGTTCAAAAGAAAGATGAAATTCAAGAAAGTATTGAAGAGGCTGACAAAGAAAAGAAGAAGAAAAAGAAGAGAACTCCAAAGGTTGTATTAATTTCTGAGTTGGAAAGGAAAAATGATGCAAGAGAGATATTAAATGACATTTTACTGAAGAGCCAAGTGACCATGTCCTTGGAGCAGGTCTTCTCCATAGCGAAGCCTGAGTTCAAGGACAGTTTTATAAAGCTGGTTAAGAGAAAGAGGTTTCCACTACATGAAGATGTAGAGATGGAAAAAGCACTTGAAGATATTAAAGTGACAAATGAAGCAGTTACATTGAGTGATACATCTGATGATGATGATGATGAGGTTGCCAGGTGTCATAAAAATTATCTAGGTCCTATAATACCTGATGATGAGATGAGGAAGACAGAAAGTGAGTTTAGCAGGACCTTTTGGGCGAGAGGAACACCTGAGATGAAGGTGAAGCTAGGAAGCAATGAGGAGTCATGTTTTGCTCTGGCCTTGATTGACTTAGGATCAGAGATAAATGTGATTTCTAAGAAGCTCTATGATAAGTTTAGGTGGCCGATTGATAAAGATCATGGATGGAGGATGAGGACAGCGGATAATGGTTCAGGAGCACTGCTTGGGGCATGCGCCTTTATGCCTGTGACCATAGGTGGGATTTTTGAGGAATTTCACTTCTTGTCCAGGACCATTGTTCATATGAGGCTATCCTTGGGCAGCCCTTTATAGCTGAGGTAAGAATGGAGACTAAGGCCATGGATGATGGATCTGCCTATGCACGAATCCGTTCTAGATCTAGTCTACATTCTTTGCAAGTGATGATTGTGTGTCCAAATCACTCCAGGAATAGAAAGAAACCTATTAATTCACATGATCATGATGAGTGTATGCCTGTTGGAGAGTATGGAGCTTCTGCTGATCAAAATTTCTATTAGGATCCACTGTTGAGCGAGACAACAGTGGGAGTTGGTTTGATGTCTCGCATGACTTTGTACATACTTTTGAAAGCTTTTCCGTTTATTCATCTACATTCAAGTTGCTATGCTTAGAGAAAGAAAATGTTTCAAATAAATTCAAAAAAGTTCATGAGAGACACTATAAGCATTTAGGAATGATGTTACCTGATGAGAAGATTGAAGATGTGATCCAGTTGGAGAGAAGTTTGACTACTCTGGAAGAGCTTGAAAAGGTATTTGAGAGAAATGAGAAATCAGAAATCATTATGCTCAGCTCTATCCAAGAGTATGAGATGATTAAGGAGTTTATAAGAGAGCATGAAGTAAATGTAAATACAAAGTATAAGATTGTGGATAAGAAAGTGAAGCCTATAGCTCAGCCATTGCCAGAAGATAGTCATGAGAAATATCTGCGAGTGTCAGATGACCCTATGCTGAGACGAAGAGAGCTCATAGGGCATCATTTTACTGATGAGACTATTAAAGAGATCAAGTTTGGAGAGAAATTGTTTCTAAGAAAAGAAGAGAAAGAGAAATTTATTGAAGTCATCAAGAAACACGAAAAAGCATTTGCACTTTTCCATAGGTTGTGCAGACCCAAAACAAGTACCTCCCATGATTATCTTTACAGTGCCACATATACCATGGAATATCCGGCCTATACCAGTCCCAAAAGCTCACTTACCTGAGCTGATGAGGCTGCTGAAGGAAAAGATTTCCATGCGGATATTGGAACCCTCCTCGGCTCCATATTCGAATAGGTGGTTTACTGTGCCTAAGAAAAATGGGAAGCTTCGTTTCATTCAAGATCTGCAACCTGTGAATAAAGTCACAATTAGAAACGTAGGGACAGGACCCATAGTGGATGAGTTTGCTGAAGCATTTGCTGGGCATTCCATCTACTCTATGGGTGATCTATATTCAGGTTATGACCAATTTCAGTTGGCTATGGAGAGTAGAGACATTATGACCATGAGGACTCCACTGGGCCTTGTATGCATGTGTACTTTGCCGCAGAGAGCGATGAATTCTGTGGCTCACATGATGAATGCCATGAATCTGGTTTTACGAGACTTTATACCATCTGTGACTATGCCATTCATTGATGATGTTCCGATAAAGGGATGTGAGGAAAGAGTGAAAGATGTAAGTTTAGATGCTTCAGGATGTAGAAAGTTTGTGAGAGATTATATTGCTGATTGTGAGAAGATCTTTGAGAGGTTTGAAGATGTGGGGCTAACACTTTCTTTAGAGAAATCGGTTTTTGGCGTTGATGAGGTCCTCATTGTAGGACATCTGTTTGGGCATTATGGCTGCAAGCCATACCCTTAGAAAGTGGAGGCCATTAGCAGGAACTCTGAAGTGTGTCGTAATGTCAGTGAGGTGAGAAGGTTTCTAGGAGCCTGTGTATTCTATATGATATGGATTCCTCACTTTGCTCACGTTGCGAACCCCTTATATGATCTATTGAGAAAGAGAAAGAAGTTTGTATGGACAAAGAAACAGTCGAGAGCTATGTGTAAACTGAAGCAGCTGCTAATTGAAGCTCCGATTCTAAAGCGTGTTGACTATTCAGGTCAGAGACCTATCATTTTGACCGTTGATACCAGTCCTATTGGCATAAGCTGGGTCATAGGGCAAGATGATGATGAGGGGCAGAGATATGCAGTGCGCTTTGGTGCTAAGATCCTACATGATACTCAGAGAAAATATCCACAGATAAAGAGAGAATTATGGGGATTGGTGACTGCTTTAAAGAGCGATAAAGAGTATTTCATTGGGGCAAATGTGATAGTTGAGACCGACTATCTTCCACTGATTGGCATGATTGCAAATTGTTCATCTCCGGATATTGCTATGCTTAGATGGATATCTTATGTGAAGTTTATAAATCTTGCATTTGTACACATAGCTAGGAAGTTGAATACAGTGGCTGATATGCTTTCAAGGGCAAAATTTGATGATGAGTCTGATGATGATGATGAGGTAGAGAGAGATACACATATGATGAGATACGATCCATTGGTGTATGTATATGAGCAGTTCCGAGAGAATGAGTATGATGGTGAGTGGAGAGATATAGGGAGATATCTGAGTACTCTGAAACCTTCCCCACACTGGTCCACAAATAAGTATAGATCCATGAGGAAAAAGTCTTACAACTTTTTCTTGAAGGATGGGCTTATTTGGCGACACGCTAAAGGCAAGGTGAAGAGTCCACAGAGAGTACTAAGTTCGAGGAGTCTTCAGAGAAAAGTTATAAGAGAGATGCATGAGACCTTATGGGCAGGTCACAAAGGATTATTGCTACATATGAGAAGATTAGGGAAGCTTACTGGTGGCCGGGGATTTATGTAAATGTGAGAGGTTTTGTAGATACTTGTGCTACATGCCAGGTGCATTCATCAGTTAGGCACAGAGACCCGTTACATCCGACTTACCCTCCTTGTATCCATTACAAGTGGGTAGTCGACCTTGTAACCATGCCCAAAGGGATAGATAAGATGAGATACATTGTACTTGCCAGAGAGGACTTGACCAACCATGTGGAAGGTCGAGCTCTTCGTACGAAGACTACTTATAATGTATGCAAATTCCTTTTAGAAGAAGTGATCTCGAGATTCGGATACGTTGAGAAAGTGGTTGCGGACAAGGGAGAGTTGGATGCGAGAGAGGCAAAAGAGTTCTTTGATCGTCATGGAATTCGATTGTCTCTCACCACTGCCTATAATCCAGAGGCAAATGGGAAAATCGAGAGAGGTCACCCTTCCGTTGTGAAGGCGATCTCTAAGGCTTGCAGCGATGACATCAAGCAGTGGCCTAGGTTTCTTCCATTCGCGTTATGGGCTGATAGGATGACTTACACTCGGTCCACAGGTTTCATGCCTGCTGAATTGATGTACTGTCAAAAGCCAATCTTCCCCATCCAGACTCAGATAGTGACATGGTTGACGCTCACATGGAATGATGGTATGACGAGAGAAGAGTTATTATAATTGAGAATAAAGCAGTTAGAACAAGGAAATGAAAAGTTGAAAGAAGCAGTCCAAAAATTAAAGGAGTCAAGGCTAAAGAATAAGATCTATTTTGACAAAACCCATCGACTCAGACCACGTAGGATTGAGGTAGATGATTGGGTGTTGGTGTACGACAGTACGTTCGACACTCAATACGATGCTAAGAAGAAATTAACCAAACGATGGTTTGGGCCGTATGTGGTTACGTCTGTATTTGAGAATGGTACGTATGCACTTCGTGAGTTAGACAATACTCCTTTGAGATCTTTGATTGCAGGAAAGAGGGTAAAATTATTCAAGAAAAGAAATGAAGCGGATTATGAGATTGAGAAAGAACTTCTGGAGGGAACTGATGACACTGAGGCTGATGCTGATGAAGAATGATAGACCATGAAGATAAAGAAAAGCTGGATCAAAATGAAGAAAAATGAGCAGGTGAAACATTTCTGATTTGAGATGTGTTTTCTTTCTGTTAGAGCATATGCTTTGCATTAATGTGTGTGATAAAGATATGTATGAGTATATGAAAATCATGTAGAATGAAGATAACAAAGATCTATTATGGGTTTGCATGAAGCATGAATGACTAGGAAATTATATGAGTGAGATCAGTTAGCAGACTAGAGACTTTTGGGAGTGAAAGCTTGGGAATGTGATGGCATGCTTAGACCGAGTGCATGTATATGATGATTGATTTGAACACTTCGTGAGTGGGAAACTTTGGATCCTAGTATTTATTTCTTGCAAGATCGTACCTCCATATGGATCATGATTTATAAAGAAACATTCATACTCATGCCAGCTTATATGTGCGTGTATGTCGTTGGTGTGCTACGATGGGCTAGTAGGCGGGTGGAACCACCTTGGTCGGGTGATCAAGGCCACGAGCCGTAGCTAGTTTTATCGTAGGCCTGACCTATCTGTTATCATGCGCCTCTATGGGTCGGTAGGCGGGTGGAGACACTCTGGCCGGGTGGTCAGAGCCACGAGCTGATGTCGATTTCATGCAAGGCTGATGTTGTGTATATCGTGCGCTATGCCGGGTCGGCAGACAGGTGGAATAAACTTGGCCGGGCGGACAAGTCCATGAGTCACACCCGATTTTGACATAGGCCGATTTGTGAAAAATAAAAGACAAAAGGAAATGCTCAGCTGAGATAAAGTGAAAAACAAAAGAAAAAGAAAAAGAAAAATGAAGAAAGAAAAGAAAAAGAAAGAGATCTAATGGAGAGTTGGACAAGTAGGAAATAAATAGTGGGAATCGAGGTATATTCTACAAACTGAGTTAGTAGAAACATATGTATATGCTAGTACTTAGAATGAGCAGTTGGATCTGAACCAGTTGAACAAACAAAAGATCTAGAAAGCTGACGATTTATTCATGTGATTACTTGTCAAATTGCATACGCAGAAACATAATATGATGTTTGTGAAGCTTGAATCTACCTAATTTTCTAAAATTCATACCAATCTTTATAAAAATTGCATGATTGCATGAGATCATGATTTGAGTTTTGAAAGGAAAAACATAAAAAGTGTAAACAAATTTCAAAAGAACCCTCATACTCTTTTGTTGGATCTTGCAGGTTGGCCCATCGGGATGATGTGCAGGTTTAGCGGGGGTGAATGTCGGGATGAAATCCCACAGGGAGTGTGCACTGAGTTTTTTCAAAAGATCATTGTTTCTGAGTTTTTGTGTGATGTTTGTATCGAAAGAGTGGTATATTTTGTACATATTTAGGCCCAATTAATTGATTGTGCGATGTGGAAACAAGTTTGAGATGTATGTTAGAACTGTGTATATAGACAACAGACATCGGACGTGCAAAAACCTAGGTTTGACCCTTCAAAACCCCCAAAAACCTGAACTTACCCCCCTGAAATTGAGGATTTACCCCCTAAAAATCGGACTTGAACCCTTGGAAACCCTTGGAAATTAGGCTGAAACTGTAAATAAAACCATGAATTGGTGAGTTTGAGATAACTGTGAGCAAACGCTAAATTTTCCCGATCAAAAACCCTAGGTCGGACCCCTGGAAATGGCGGTTTCTGTAGGCCAAACCCTAAAAACCCATTAAAATGTAAATATCCAGTGTGAAATCAAAACCATAGTCTAAGGAAAAATTAAAGGTATGCCAAAAATAGAAAGTTCATTGAGGAGGTTAGAACGTTCTAGAAGGAAGTCCTAGGGAGGGGCCTATAAATAAGTCCAAACTCATTTGTTTCTTCCCCATTCTGTGGATTGTCCTTGTGGATCGTCTCCTCCAGGTATGCTTCTTGACCTTACTTGTTCATTCATGTTTTGCTTCTTGACCTTACTTGTTCATTCATGTTTTGCTTTCCTGTTCATATTTCCATGGGATGCATCGAAATAGAGATAGTTTTTTTTTCATTAGCTAGTCATCTTCCTTCCGTTAAGATCATGTTGGATCATTACCATAGGCATGTTCCCATTCCGATGACCAAGGAAGAAATAGTTACAAATTTAGTCGGTGTATAACATATGTGTTTTAGTAATACACGCACGGTTGTAGAGATGGAAAATTGGTTGTAAAGAGAAGCAGAGAGTGCTGGGGCCGCTGACTCTCTGTGTGGTAGAGAGAGGCAAAACCTCGAGAGATTCTGTAATGACTCCACGAGAAGAGAGTAGGCATGGCATGATGGCACAGTGAGGAAAAAGTCAGAGGGCACTGAGGCAGCTGATTGCTGCTGTCAACGTGCTGTAGAGAGAGATCCGCCGACGCCGAGAGAGAGACGCAGGAGATGAAGTCGTCGGAGGGATGAAAGGTGAAGTTAATATCATGCTAGAGAGAGAAGCGGGGCCGCAAGACTTAGCACGAAAAGCTGGAGACTCTGAGTCGACTCCTCAGAGAGAGAGAGATTTATGGTCTTGTGGCGGTGCACAGAAAGATACAGAGAGAGAGAGAGAGTATCTCTCCCCCCCTCACGGCGGTAGCGCGCACGCGAGAGAGTCGAATTCAGAGAGAGAGAATCCATGAGATAGAGAGAGTCGGAGCATCTGGGGGCGGCACCGTCCACTGCTATGCAACATGCTCAGAAGAGAGTTTGTTGTTGAGTTACAGGCATAGAGGTCACTGTTGGCGTACGGATGAAAGAGAGAATCGATTAAGAGGGAGAGATGGATAGGCTGTGGCGCACGTAGAGAGACACTCAATAGTTGTGGGATTTTGTAGATGTTTTGCTGGAGTCTGGAGATGTTGACGCTCACACACGTAGGTGAGAGATGTCGGTGGTCTGACTTTTGACCACCTCAGAGAGAGGTTGTCTTGTACGGCGACATCAGGTATGGCAAAACTCGCATTCAAAGACAGAAGTATGGTGTTGAGTGGCGACGCATGGATCGCTAGCCGCTGTTCTCACGAAACACATGAGATATATGTGGGCATGGAGTAGGCCTTTGGCGGTGCAGTGGGTGCATGGACACCTATAGAGAGAGGAGGGAGAGAAAGAGTCGCGCGAAGAGAGATGGACTGTTGGCAGGTGCACCCATGAGAGAGAGAGAGAGAGAACCAAAGGAGGTGTCTACTTGGCAGAAAGAGAGAGAGAAGGAAGGATCTAGGCAAGTCAGTCTTGTTGGTGGCTGCACCCGCGAAAGAGCACTGGAGAGAAAGAGAGAGAGAAGAAGAGATAAGTCGGTGTCGAGAGAGAGAGAAAGAAGGGACAAATAACGAATGAGTTGGAAGACGCTTTATGATTGTTTTGCTTGAAATGAATTAGGTAATATTATAAGGTATGGAAAAACCAACGTGATAATGCAAACCTTAACTCAAATTCTTTTTGCCCATATCCTAAGGATTTACATATCAAATTTTTATAAAGGGTGATGCAATATCCTAATTAATGATGCCCTTGCATATATACATTAGAATGGATTTGGCAGATTCCTTTGTAACAACAAATGTTATTGCCACCTAGGTGATGTCAAAGGTGTGTTGTGAAAGCATAAACAAAAGCGCAATCTTCAGTAATAAGCAAGGTTATCTAATGTCAATGAAGATACTACTTTGAAATGGATCAATTGAGAATAGAATTGTGCAAGTAAAAAGAGTTAATAGTATTAATTGAAAAGTATCTTTTCATTTCAGAGGGGTTGTCTTGTTTTTTCTTCAAACGGTACTAATGATTTTATTTTGCCCCATTCTGTGGATTGTCCTTGTGGATCGTCTCCTCCAGGCTTATGCGGTTTCTGATTATCTGAAGTAAAGAGTAGGGAGGCTACTGCTGAGGATACCTGAAGTAAGGAGCGGACCGAGGACCTGAAGAAAATCTTGGACTGCGAAGACCAAAGCGGAATCCCGAAGGTGATTTCTCCCACTGTAGCGAGGGATCTAGAGTAGACACTAGCCGGCCCGCACTGTAGCGGCGGCGTTTATATTGTATCATCGCACCGCACTGTAGCGGTTTTATTGTACCATCGGCCCGCACTGTAGCGACCTTTTTTTGTATCATTCATTTTATTGGAGGCTTCAGTTCCATTTTTTATTGTATCTTCGAGCTTGATCTACATCACATGTATCACTGCGGTACCCGATCGTCTCTTTCCGACGCCCACGGTCCCACGTCTCGACACTTCCGAGGGGCAAGGGACCCCACGAGGATTGCGCACGCTCCGGAGAGCACAGGCGAGGCGCCCAGCGTGTAGACACCGCTCGCAGGACAGCAGGAACGCTGCACCAGAGCGGGGCCTGATCCAACCCCACGCACTGTCGGGAAGAAGAAGGTCGTGGCAGGAAGCCGGCGCCTGCGGTTGGATCAGGCCCCGCTCTGGTGCACCGTTCCCGCTGTCCTGCGAGCGGCATCTATGCGCTGGGCGCCTCCCCTGTGCTCTCCGGAGCGTGCGCGATCCTCGTGGGGCCCCTCGCCCCTTGGAAGTGTCGAGACGTGGGACCGTGAGCGTCGGAAAGAGACGATCAGATACCGCAGTGAAACACGTGATGTAGATCAAGCTCGAAGATACAATCGAAAACGGAACTGAAGTACTCCAATAAAAATGAATGATACAAAGAGGCCGCTACAGTGCGGGCCGCTGGTACAATAAAACCGCTACAGTGCAGTGCGATGATACAATATGAAAGCCGCTGCTACAGTGCGGGCCGGCTAGTGTATACTATAGATCCCTCGCTACAGTGCGAGAAATCGCCCACAGGATTCCGCTTCGGTCTTCGCAGTCCAAGCTTTTCTTTAGGTCTTTATTTCGGTCCTTTCTTTTCTTCAGGTATCCTCAACGGTAGCCTCCCTTCTCTTTACTTCAGATTATCACAAACCGCATAAACCTGGAGGAAACGATCTACAAGAGCAATCCACGGGATAGGGTACTCTTTATCTTCAGTCTTCAATGCTTTCACTTCTCTTCATATAATCAGAAACCTGGAGGTGACAATCCACGAGCAAGATCCACGGGGTAGGGGACAAAAATCATTAGTACATGTAAAGAAATTGTTCATGCTCAAAATTATGCCTTCATGCTAAGAGTGATCACATATATTGAGAATAACCATAAGGTGACACAAAACAAAAAATCCTTCCCAAGGGTTTCCTCATACTAAAACCCATTATAGAAACGTATGTTTATTGTACCATTGAGGGAGAAAAAAAAGTTTTCCTTTGGATTTTATGGTAGAGATAATCGTAGAGAGGTTCACAACAGATCAAAACTTCATAGTATAATGATTTGGTGACAAATCATTATACTATGAAGAGGTACTTTAAGCCAAAGTTTCTCTCTTCATAGACCCATCGAATTCATAAATATTTTCCTTGTTTGGAATAGATCAAGATATCCTGATAAGATTTGTATCCTAAAAAATGGACAAAGCTTTTCATTAATAAACAACCTCAATTCTCAGATGCCCTCCCCTCTATCGTTCTTGTATTGGTTGACTCTTTCTCTCCTCCAGCCGACTCTCTCTATCTCTCTCTCTCTCTCTCTCTCTCTTCGCCGACTCTCTCTCTCTCTCTCTCTCTCTCTCTCTCTCTCTCTCTCTCTCTCTCTCTCTCTCTCTCTCTCTCTCTCTCTCTCTCTCTCTTCCAGCGGCGCACGTGCGCGCAGCCGTGGGAGGGGGGAGAGAGAGTCTCCTCTTGTCTCTCCCTCTCTTTCTCTCTCTCTTTCTCTCTCTCTCCTCCAGCCGTCTCTCTCTCTCTCTCTCTCTCTCTCTCTCTCTAGTGGCGCACGTGCGCGCAGCCATGGGAGGGGGGAGAGAGAGTCTTCTCTTGTCTCTCCCTCTCTTTCTCTCTCTCTTTCTCTCTCTCTCTATGTAGGCCAAGTTTGGCCTGTAGAAGACGTTAATATGACTTTCTTTCTTTCTCTCTCTCTCTCTCTCTCTCTCTCTCTCTCTCTCTTCGCCGACTCTCTCTCTCTCTCTCTCTCTCTCTCTCTCTCTCTCTCTCTCTCTCTCTCTCTCTCTCTCTCTCTCTCTCTCTCTCTCTCTCTCTCTCTCTCTCTCTCTTCCAGCGGCGCGCGTGCGTGCAACCGTGGGAGGGGGGAGAGAAAGTCTCCTCTTGTCTCTCCCTCTCTTTCTCTCTCTCTTTCTCTCTCTCTCCTCCAGCTGACTCTCTCTCTCTCTCTCTCTCTCTCTCTCTCTCCCTCTCTCTCTCTCTCTCTCTCTCTCTCTCTCTCTCTCTCTCTCTCTCTCTCTCTCCAGCGGCGCGCGTGCGCGCAACCGTGGGAGGGGGAGAGAGAGTCTCCTCTTGTCTCTCCCTCTCTTTCTCTCTCTCTTTCTCTCTCTCTCTCTGTCTCTCTCTCTCTCTCTCTCTCTCTCTCTCTCTCTCTCTCTCTCTCTCTCTCTCTCTCTCTCTCCGGCGGCGCGCGTGCACGCAGCCGTGGGAGGGGGGGAGAGAGAGTCTCTCCCTCTTGCATTTTCTCTCTTATCCATTTCCTTTCTCTGCAGAGAGCGCTAATGGAGAGCATGACATTTCACCGCCCTCTGCACAAATTCTACCATAGGCTTTGAAGTACTTTAATTGAACATCATTAAAAAGTAGTACACAGAGATAAACAAGCATACAAAATCTTTGCCTCTCTGTTTTTATCATATCATAAAACCCACAAAATTCCTGAGATGAGCTTGCTTGGCTATGGTGGTCATTTACATTCTCTCTTAATCCTCTCTCCCTAAATGCAATACTGTAATGTATGCGAAAGAACATGAATGAACAAGTAAAGTCATGGAGCATACCTGGAGGTAACAATCCACGAGAAAGATCCACAGGGTAGGGAAGAAACAAATGAATTAGCACTTATTTATAGGCCTCCCCCTTGGACTTGCTTTTAGAATGTTCCCACCTCCTCAATTAACTTTCTAATTTTGGCGGACTTTTTAATTTTTCCATAAACTATGGTTTCGGTTTCACAGTGGGTATTTACATTTTAATGGGTTTTTAGGGTTTGGCCTACAGAAACCGCCATTTCCAGGGGTCCGACCTAGGGCTTTTGGCCGGGAAAATTTAGCGTTTGCTCACAATTATCTCAAACTCACCAATTCATGGGTTTACTTACAGATTGGACCTAAATGCCAAGGGTTTTCAAGGGTTCAAGTCCGGTTTTCAGAGGGTAAACTCGCATTTTCAGTCCGTTTCAAGGGTCAAACATAAGTTTTTCATGGGTCTAATGTCAGTTTCGTTTACACACAGGTCTAACATACATCTTAAACATGTTTTCACATCGCACAATCAATTCATTCGGCCTAAATGTGTACAAAATATAGCACTCTCTCAATGAAAACATCACACAAAAACTCAAAAACAATGAACTTTTGAAAAAAACTCAGTGCACACTCCCTGCGGGATTTCATCCCGACATTCGCCCCCGCTAAACCTGCACATCGTCCCGATGGGCCAACCTGCAAGATCCAACAGAAGAGTATCAGGGTTCTTTTTGAAATCTCTTTACAGTTTTTATGCCTTTCTTAAATCATGATCTCATGCAATCATGCAATCTTTTATAAAGATTAGTATGAATTTCAGAAAATTAGGTAGATTCAAGATTCACAAACATCATACTATGTTTCTGCGTCTGCAATCTGACAAGTAATCACATGAATAAATCGTCGGCTTTCTAGATCTTTTGTTTGTTCAACTGGTTCAGTTCCAACTGCTCATTCTAAGTACTAGCATATACATATGTTTCTACTAACTCAGTTTGTAGAATATACCTCGATTCCTACTATTTATCTCCTACTTGTCCAACTCTCCATTAGATCTTTCTTTCTTTTTCTTTTTCTTTTTCATTTTTCTTTTTCTTTTTCTTTTCCACTTCATCTCAGCTCAGCATTTCTTTTTATCTTTTATTTTTCACAAATCGGCCTATGTCGAAATCGGGTGCGACTCATGGACTTGTCCGCCCGGCCAAGTTTATTCCACCTGTCTGCCGACCCGGCATAGCGCACGACATACACAACATCAGCCCTGCATGAAATCGACGTCAGCTCGTGGCTTTGACCACCCAATCAGAGTGACTCCACCCGCCTACCGACCCATACAGGCGCATGACAACAGATAGGTTAGGCCTACGACGAAACTAGCTACGGCTCGTGGCCTTGATCACCCGACCAAGGTGGTTCCACCCGCCTACTAGCTGGCATGAGTATGAATGTTTCTTTATAAATCACGATCCATATGGAGGTAAGATCTCGCAAGAAATAAATACTAGGATCCAAAGTTTCCCACTCACTAAGTGCTCAAATCAATCAGCATATACATGCACTCGGTCTAAGCATGCCATCACATTCCCAAGCTTTCACTCCCAAAAGTCTCTAGTCTGCTAACTGATCCTATTCATATAACTCCTAGTCGCTCATGCTTCGTGCAAACCCATAATAGATATTTCGTATCTTCATTCCACATGATTTTCATAAACTCATATATATCTTTATCACACACATCAATGCAATGCATATGCTTCTATCAGAAAGAAAACACATCTCAAATCAGAAACGTTTCACCTGGTCATTTTTCTTCATTTTGATCCAGCTTTTCTTTATCTTCATGGTCTATCATTCTTCATCAGCATCAGCCTCAGTGTCATCAGTTCCCTCCAGCATCATCAGTATCCTCCAGTGTCATCAATATCCTCCAGTGTCATCAGGATCCTCCAGTGTCATCAGGATCCTCCAGAAGTTCTTGCTCAATCTCATAATCCGCTTCATTTCCTTTCTTGAATAATTTTACCCTCTTTCCTGCAATCAAAGATCTCAAAGGAGTACTGTCTAACTCACGAAGTGCATACGTACCATTCTCAAACACAGACATAACCACATACGGCCCAAACCATCGTTTGGTCAATTTCTTCCTAGCATCGTATTGAGTATCGAATGTACTGTCGTACACCAACACCCAATCATCTATCTCAATCCTACGTGGTCTCAGTCGATGGGTTTTGTCAAAATAGATCTTGTTCTTTAACCTTGACTCCTTTAACTTTTGGACTGCTTCTTTCAACTTTTCATTTCCTTGTTCTAACTGCTTTATTCTCAATGATAATAACTCTTCTCTCATCATACCATCATTCCATGGGAGCGTCAACCATGTCACTATCTGAGTAAGGGAGAGAGAGAGAGAGAGTCTCTTCTTATCTCTCCCTCTCTTTCTCTCTCTCTTTCTCTCTCTCTCTCTCTCTCTCTCTCTCTCTCTCTCTCTCTCTCTCTCTCTCTCTCTCTCTCTCTCTCTCTCTCTCTCTCTCTCTCTCCGGTGGCGCGCGTGCGCGCAGCCGTGGGAGGGGGGAGAGAGAGTCTCTCCCTCTTGCATTTTCTCTCTTATCCATTTCCTTTCTCTGCAGAGAGCGCTAATGGAGAGCATGACATATCACCGCCCTCTGTACAAATTCTACCATAGGCTTTGAAGTACTTTAATTGAACATCATTAAAAAGTAGTACACAGAGATAAACAAGCATACAAAATCTTTGCCTCTCTATTTTTATCATATCATAAAACCCACAAAATTCCTGAGATGAGCTTGCTTGGCTATGGTGGTCATTTACATTCTCTCTTAATCCTCTCTCCCTAAATGCAATACGGTAATGTATGCGAAAGAACATGAATGAACAAGTAAAGTCATGGAGCATACCTGGAGGTGACAATCCACGAGGAAGATCCATGGGGTAGGGAAGAAACAAATGAATTAGAACTTATTTATAGGCCCCCCCCTTGGACTTGCTTCTAGAATGTTCCCACCTCCTCAATTAACTTTCTAATTTTGGTGGACTTTTTAATTTTTCCATAAACTATGGTTTCGGTTTCACACTGGGTATTTACATTTTAATGGGTTTTTAGGGTTTGGCCTACAGAAACCGCCATTTCCAGGGGTCCGACCTAGGGTTTTTGGCCGGGAAAATTTAGCGTTTGCTCACAATTATCTCAAACTCACCAATTCATGGGTTTATTTACAGATTGGACCTAAATGCCAAGGGTTTCCAAGGGTTCAAGTCTGGTTTTCAGGGGGTAAACTCGCATTTTCAGTCCGTTTCAAGGGTCAAACATACGTTTTTCATGGGTCTAATGTCAGTTTCGTTTACACACAGGTCTAACATACATCTTAAACATGTTTTCACATCACACAATCAATTCATTCGGCCTAAACGTGTACAAAATATACCACTCTCTCGATCAAAACATCACACAAAAACTCAAAAACAATGAACTTTTGAAAAAAACGCAGTGCACACTCCCTGCGGGATTTCATCCCGACAGCGCCGGCTTCCCGCCACGACCTCCTTCTTCCCGATAGCGTGACATCAAATTAGATGCACCTTTGTCATATCGTACTTGTTCAGGCTCTCATAGTGCCTCCTTTGCATCAGATTGCTATGCTATGGCTGCATCTAGTCTCTGTGATGAGAATGAGCTTGTTTCTTTTGATGAAGCACAAAATTCAGAAAATTGGATGGCTACTATGCAATCTGAATATGATGCTATAATGAAGAATGGTACATGGTCTTTATGTGACTTGCCTCTAGGCAAGAAGGCCATTGGCACTAAGTGGGTATACAAGCTGAAGTGTAAACCTGATGGTACAGTTGACAGGTATAAGGCTAGGCTTGTTGCAAAGGGTTATGCACAGGAAAGAGGCATTGATTTTGATGAGACCTTTGCACCTACATGCCGTATGACTACTGTTCGGAGCATTTGTGCACTTGCAGCCCATCATGGTTGGAATGTACATCAGTTGGACATTAAAACAACGTTTCTGAATGGTGACTTGCATGAAGAAGTGTATGTTTTTCAGCCCCGTGGCTTTGTGGAGAAAGGCCATGAAAACCATGTGTGGAGGTTAAAGAAGGCATTATATGGTTTAAAGGAAGTTGTATGAGAAGATACATGCCTATCTGGTTGCACATGGTTTTGAGAACATTCCAATTGAAATCACCTTATATGTTAAGCGTGCTAATGATGTGCTTCTGATCATTGTTGTCTATGTTGATGACATGCTGCTCACTGGTCCTATTGAGAAGCATATTGCTGATTTCAAGGCTGATTTGCATGCCTCATTTGAGATGTCTGATTTGGGGCGTTTGCATCACTATTTGGGCATTCAGTTTATGCAAGTTGATGGTGGAATGGATTTGTGTCAAACGAAACATATTGACACATTATTGCAGCATTTTGGCCTTGATGACTGTAAGCCTATTGCTACTCTTATGGAGACAGGTCTACGATTGAGTCTTCATGATGTTGGAGATGCATTTGATGCTGTTCTCTATCAGCAGGCTATTGGATGCTTGATTTATTTATGCATTACTTGGCCAGATATTCAGTTTGCTGTCTCACAGATGAGCAGGTTTATGCATTGCCTAGGGGTGACACATTGGAAGGCGGTCAAGCGCATCTTTCGCTACTTGAGTGGTACTCGCCTACTTGGGTTGTTTTATCCCAAGGGGGGATCACTACCGCCAGATTTGCATGCTTTTTATAACTCAGATTGGGCTCATTGCTATGACACTCGTATGTCCACCAGTGGTTTTTGCTTCATGCTTGGTAGCTCATGTATATCTTGGTTGAGCAAGAAGCAGCCTACTGTGGCCACTTCTAGTTGTGAGGCTGAGTATAGGGTAGCTTTCACAATGACTGTTGAGTGTGTGTGGCTCAGACGCCTTATGGCTAATTTGGGTGTTGGCCAGTCTTCTACCACCACCATCTTCACTGACAGCCAGAGCGCATTGGCAGTTGCGAGGAACGCTGTGTTCCATGCTCTCACTAAGCACATTGAGGTGCATTATCACTATGTCAAGTAGAGGTTCTCTGCTGGGGAGATCAGCTTGGCATATGTGCCCACGTAGGAGAACATAGCAGACCTTTTCACGAAGGCTCTGCCTAGGGAGAAGTTTGAAGCTTTCTGCAAAGCTTTGGGCTTACTTCCTTTTGTGGAGTGATTTCCACATAGCTTGGCACTTCCTTATACATGAGTGCCAGCTCCTTATTCACCGCATCACTCCCAGGGGGGATTTGTTGATATATTTAGGTAGTGATGTGTGTGAACACACTAGGACCGTCGGGGCACTTTTTTCCCTCTTTAGGAGGTTTTTTTCCCTCGGCTTGTATCTACGCCTATTGCCCTAATGGGCTACTTATCTTTGTACATTCTCTAGTAATACATTCAGTATTGTGTGTTGTGCTCCAAGCTTCTTCTTCTTCCTTGTGCTATTCGCATGCTTCCGCAGACATCTAACTCCAACAATCTCTGACTGTACTCAAGTAAAATCAACTCAACTCAATTGAAATTAATTGAAACATGAGTAAAAATCTATGATGTTACCATGTCTTCATCCTTTAAATCCTTCATACCTCTTTCCTTCAGAATTTGGTATAAACATATATGTGCGCACTTCTGAAATATACCTTCCTTCTCTTCTATAGAATTCTGGAACCTTCTCCTGAACAGGAACATCCTAAGAGGAACTTTCTCCAAATATTCTTCTTCTTCCTTCTTCTTTCAAAGCTAGAACATAAAGAGAACCTGGCAAAGAAAATATAGGAATACATGAAAGTATGAATTTGCATTTTTTCACATATGGCTGAAAATAAGTCTTGATGTTTCCTCACCCCCTTGGATGACTTAACACTAGTATCCAGTATTCTTCAAATATATCAGATTTTTATGAAATCTAGAACGTCTTCCTTCTTTCAATAAATCAGATCTTTTAGTAATCTATACCTATATCTAAAACAAAAGTTTAGGATCCATAATATTTTGTAACATAACAAATATCTTCTTTTTCTCTGCAACTCAAATCTAATAGAATTTGAATCTTTGACTTACTTCTTCCAATGCTAAGAACCTTACAAACCAAGGATAGACAACTGACTCATAAATGTTTAAGATCATACAAGATCAATGATCTCTCTTATGTGAATCTGCTCTCATCAAACCTTCATGAATAAATGTTTGATTTATTACCTGAATGTCTCCAAGTGTCCATGCTTCTCAAAAAGTTGTAAAAGTTTTCTTCAAACAAATCCTTCCCAAGAATCTGTAACTCCTACTTGAAACATAAGTGGACAAACTTCTCACCTTGAGAACTTCAAAAGCTGCAAGTTGATACTTCATAACTTTTCATATTTTACTTGGGTGAAATGTGATAGTAGTTGCTTGGTTTTCTTTTGGCTAGCTCCACTTCTTAATCAAGTGATAGGGTTTAATGGAACTAATTTTTGAATACAAAGCATGTATCCAAAAATATAGACAATCATAGAAAGTAGATTCTCCATTGACTTGTACATCAACAATCTGAATTTTTTGAAGTTTTTTGAAAATATTGAATATGAGGTAACCTTTTCCAAACATAAAACCTCAACCTAAGTCTTCAACATCTGCTACAAAAAATCTTTTACCTTAAGAGTTAGATAAAGAAGAAATATACTTCTCTGCAACTTGTCATATACCAAGTAGCTCTGTATTCCAAGAATTCTTTGAGGGAACTTATAAGATACCTGCTTTAAAAGCTTCAACTAAAACATAACTCATACATATATGAGTCAAAACATATATCTACTGCTTTTCTTTCTCTCAATGCAATTCTTTGTCAAATCTACTAAATCATGACCAAGTGTAATGCAAAACAAGAAATTGCTTCTTCTTTAAACAAGATGTTCTCGTAGACTTGTCTTTGGATGTAGAGGATAAAATAGGAAAAGTATATAGAAAATATATGAGAAAAGGAAGTCTTACTTTTCTTTTGGAAATGATGGACTTTCTTCTTCTGCATCTTTCTTCCACCTGATGATGTCAACATCTTCAAACTTCCCTTCCATACCTTTTGCTCTCTTCATCTTGAAGTAGCAAACACTCTTGACCTCTTCAAATGAACTTTTCTCTTCCTCTAATGCTGAGAGTAAGAGATAAAACAAACATGGTATACAAATGGAAGTGAATATAGAGTCATGTTTTATCATCTCCTCATATCTCTGAATCAAAATTTTGTTTCAAATGTCTGAAATGACTAAATTCACCAATCTTTTGTCTGAATGATGAATTACCTTTCTAGAGTTACCTTCTCTATATCACATTTGTACCTGGATATCCAACCATCTTACAACAGAAAATTGGCTGAAAATAAAAATCATCCCATCTTAACATTTGTCTTCTTAGATGAACTTTCTTGCCATGAAAGAGATCTCTCAAAACTCTCTAGAAAAACCTCTAGATACCTGTTTTGATGTAGCCTTTAACTTTCAAATGATGAAAGTGTATAAAAGCACTCCTTGAATTTCTTCAAATCTCTTCATAACTGCTCTTCTAAGATATGACCAGCAAATGATAATCGAATAGTAGAAATTGATACCTGTGATTTGATGTTGATCTAATTCCTTCATCTTCTCTAAACCATTGTTCTTCCTTGAATTTGAAGTAGTCTTCTCTTCATCAAGTATAGGTCTTCAAACAATAATTTTGTAAAGTATTTGCAAACTCTTCCAAAAATATTCGACTGCTAACAGATCATCAACTTCATACTCCACATTGATGAATACACACGTGACTGAATTGTCTAATTCTCAAATCTCTACTCATCTACATTAAGTGTGTATGTCAAATGTCAAATGTTAGAAGATGCCCTTAAATCATATGTTGTAAATCTAGAAGTCGAGGAACCTGGGACTCTGAATGAGCCTTAATGCATTGATGCCAAAGACCTAAAGTTCTGAAATCAAAGCCTTAGAGCTCTGATACCAAATGTTGGAAATGAGGTAGGCCCTTGGCTCATATCACAAGTCCATGGTTCCATAGGTCTAGCATATACAACATTAATTCAAGCAATCTTCAATATTAACAAAACATGAACATACCACAACTTAATCATAGAGATGATGAGACAGAGATAGAGAAAGAATAGACGACATGTGTAAGGTGTTACGTAAGCCATCGCTTACTCATAGTATCATATATACCAATGTTCAATTTACAATGTGGGAGCAAAACTCTCAACCACTCTATGTGATTCTATGTACAATGTAACAAACATATTCAGATGTATGGGCAGAAATCTGAATATACATGAGATGTGTGACCTAATAGGTCATAGAAGAGTGAATATGAGTGACTGAAAGAGGAAGGATCAGTGTGAAATTGATAGTCAACAAACCCTCATCTAACCTTAGGCTATAGAAGACCCTAAGTCAGATACGTGTGTGAAAAGATCACATACTTATAAAGTAGCAAAGAATGCTAACAAGTTTCCTGCCAGAAATCCTTAAACTCATGTGAACACACCTTCTCAAACACCTCATCCAAATATGCATAAAGCATATACGTATTGTTTCTCTTGTACCTATGCCGAATAGGACTCCTCTTGATATGAATGCTACTGCCTCCATAAAATTCATGAAGTACCTGTGTGCATAAAGAGAATATGTACCTGAATACTTAACATAAGATGTAAATCTTATGTTAAGCACCATCCAATGTCTTTGAAGTAGCCCGACATCCTCTTGTAGAAGACAATCTTCAACTACAACATGTAGATGGATGATCTTCACCATCAAGCTGCTAATGACCAAGTCTTCTTGCCATGAACAAGAGATAACCTCCTCTCCATAAGCTAGAGTGTGAGCAAACCCTTCATCTTCTCCAAGAAGAATCATTAAGAAGAACTCCATAGCTACTCCTCAACATGCTTCAAGTTAGCACCATGGCTGCCCCATGTGCTAGAAGAAACACCACCTCTATTGAGGTCCAAGCTCCAAGCTTGTGTTGAATACTAGGTGAAGGATGAATTACAATGAGCCCAAAGTGCTTCTCATATAGTAGTTCTTCCATCCTTGAAAAGCAATAATAAATCACTTATCCACAAAATCTATGCGATCGTAAAAACTCTCGATTGTAATCCAGAGAGAAAACAATATCTGAAAAAAATGATGTCGCTAATCTGATGGTTCGCTGTGTTTATTAAAGCAATTTTTCTTTGTAAAAGAAAACTTTTATGTGCATCGCGTGCTACCGCCAGGACTTGAACTTTTACCAGAAGTATAGGAGCCATTTTTCTTATCCACGTGCCTAGTGCCGTTTCCTTTGAATAGGAGTGAACTCAACTTGTAAACATGCTGGGACTACCCGCCCATGCATTTTATTTGTACAAGGACTTATAAAAAAGTCTACATAACCTGTAAACTGTGAGGAAGATGGACCAATAGACAAAGTTTCCAACAACTCCTAGTACATCGGAAATGGTAAATACAAAGCATGACTCTCAGTGGTGTTGTGATGGTAAGCAGTGTGGGGAAGGAAAAGAAGTGGAAGTGTTGGCGGTCAGAAGGTCCAAGAATAAAGGTCCTATTAATTGGCAAGAACAATGATAGGTTAGGGACAAAGTGCAAAAACAGGTTCAGCAAGAGAAACATAAACAGGTGAAATTTATAGATCTGGCCAATGAAGAACAGGATGTAGGCATGGTACTATCAATAACAACGAAAAACAAGAATCCAATCAAGCAAGATGCTGATAAAGATTGGTTTGAGGTAATCATTTACTCAACATTACAATTGTCTTTAGACCAATTATTATCCTTGGTACCAGCATTTTGGGAGAAATTATTGAAGAAGTTGATTGGTCAGCATTTAGAGCTAGCACTTAGGTCGGTACCCTCAACATAAGCCAATAATATTGATCCAACGGATGTAGATTTTGACGTGCTAGTAATTCAGGTACAGTATGGGCAAAGATGATTTGATGAAGTGTTGCTTCATGGGGGCTCAGGGGTGAATATATTACCTGAGCATATTTTTAAAGAAATGGGAGAAGGGACATTCGCTCTAGCACCGTTTCAAGTGAAGATGGCAGATTAAACTCGAGTTCAACCTGTTGGCATTCTGAAGCAGTAGCACATCATTATTTATGGAATGTCATTTATGGTAAATTTTATGGTCACTAGGATGTCTGAGTCAGCTTATCCATATGAAATGTTGTTAGGAAGACCTTGGTTCAGGGTTGCTAAATTCAAGCAAGATTGGGGTCTGAATGTGGTAATGATCATAAAAGGGAAAAAGCAGGTGACAATCCCTATGCGAGGAAGAAGGAATATGTCGGTGCAGGATAAACCACTTATGGCTCAGACTATTAATTTGGTGGATGAGTTAGAAGATGATGATAGGGAAAATTTTTTGCAAGCAAATCCAACGATAGTACCGGTATTGGAGGTTGATGTCGTAGGAGTATTGAGTAAGGATGATCCGATTGTGCAAAAAGTAGATGGGCAAGTTTTGGGTGAACAGGTTGAAGGAGTACAAATACAAAGGATGTTTGAGAAAAGTATGGCATCTCCACTGCAACAAAAGTTAGAACAACAGGAAAAAGAAGTAATAAGTCTAGCTGAATGGATATATGACCAGAAGTATGCAGGTTCGGCAAGGGTAAAGGAGGAAGAGCTTCAAGAAGTCAATTTAGGGACCAAAATTGAACCTAAGATGGTGAGAATCAGTAAAGCAGTCGATGGTTAGTTTATGGAGGATCTTATTTGTTTGTTGAAAGAGTATGTAGATGTATTTGCATGGGATTATTCTCAAGTAAACGGCATAGATCCAGATTTTCATCAACATCGGATTAATTTGAAGACGGATGCAGTGCCAGTTGTGCAGTAGCGGTATAGGATGAATCCAAATTTTGCTAAACAAGTAAAAGAAGAAATTGATAAACTATTGGCTGTTGGATTTATTAAACCTGTTGAGCAGGTGACTTGGCTTTCTCCTATTATTATAGTCCCCAAAAAGAATGGGAAACTCAGAATTTGTGTGGATTATAGAAAGTTAAATGCAGCAACAATTACTGATACTTTTCCTATGCCATTTTGTGATGTTGTATTGGACACAGTAGTAGGACACAAAATGTACAGTTTCTTGGATGGGTTTATAGGGTACAATCAAATTAGTGTGGCTGAAGAGGATCAGCATCAAATGATGTTTATTACAAAATTTGGTGCTTACGCATTCACAGTTATGAGTTTTGGGTTGAAGAATGGACCACCATCATTTAATTATGTGGCACATAAAGTGTTCAAACCTTACCTACAAGCATTTATGCAGGTGTTTGTGGATGATTTCTCGGTCTTTGGTAAGAAGGTTTAGCATCTGCAGCATCTGAAATTATGTTTTGATAGATGTCGACAGTTTAGGATGGTGTTAAATCCATTTAAAAGTGTAATTGCAGTCAGAAGTGGTATTTTATTGGGACATGTCATTTCTGAACAAGTCATGGCCATAGATGCTAAGAAGATTGAAGTTATTGGGACAGCAAATGCACCTATGAATGTGAAGGAAATAATGTGATTTGTGGGTCAGATTAAGTGGCACTCTAGATACTTAGGATATTTGGCTAATATCTCTTTACCACTTACACATTTGACAAAAAAGGATGTTCCATTTGTATGGGCGGATGCTCAAGAAAAAGCGTTTCAACGCTTGAAGAAGATGGTGTCTGTGGCACCAATTTTGCAACCACCAGATTGGTCATTGCCTTTCCATATATTTGTTGATGCATCTGATGTGGTTGTTGGAGCAGTTTTGATGCAGCAAAAGGAGAAAGGATGGCATTGACTAGTGTATTATGCTAGTAGGGTATTGTGTTCAGCCAAAAGGAATTATCCGGTGACTGAAAGGGAAGCTTTAGCAATGATATATTCTCTCAACAAGTTTTGACATTATTTGTTGGGAAATAAAGTCGTTTTTCATGTGGATCACCAAGCTTTGATATATTTGATTAAGAAGCCTTTGTTGATAGGAAGACTAACCAAGTGGATGCTTTTATTCCAGGAGTTTAATTTTATGATTATTCATAATCCAGACAAAGAGCATGCAATGTCTGACTATTTAAATCGGTTGGAATCAGGAGAGGCACCTTCAAGTGTCAATGATGAATTCCCCGATGCAGAATTTTTTAATGCACAGGTTGCTGAACTAGATTCTTGGTATGATGAGTTATTGGTATTTTTAACGGATGGGTCATTACCACAACATTTTCCACCTGATCAAAGAAAGAAGTTTGCACTTAAAAGCATACCGTATTTGATCATAGCCGGTGCATTATATAAAAAAGGGGTGGATCAGGTTATTAGGAGGTGTGTACCAGAATTTGAGCAACCGCCAGTGTTACAAAAGGCACATTCAGGTCTAGCAGGAGGTCATTTATCTGGGGACATTACAATAAAGAAAGTGTTACAAGCAGGTTTATGGTGGCCTACTGTGTTAAAGGATGCAGATGAGTATGCAAAAAGATGTGTGATTTGTCAGAACATGGGCCAACCAAGCAATTCAGATCGGATGTCTGATCATCCAGTTTTACAATTGGATCCATTCCAAAAGTGGGGTATGGATTTTGTGGGCCCTATTAAACCAATTACTCAACATGGCAACATATATATTTTATTAGCTATAGATTATTGTACAAAGTGGGTGGAAGCAGTGGCATTGAAAGATAATAAGGCAGCAAGTGTGGAAAAATTTCTTTATCATAATATTTTGACCAGATTTGGTTGTCCTATTGAGTTGGTAAGTGACAGAGGTGCTCATTTCCTTAATGAAGTAATTTCAGAATTAACACAAACTCATTTGATTATGCATAAAAAGTCTATAGCATATCATCCACAGGTGAATGGTCAGGTTGAAAGTACAAACAAAACATTAATGCGTATTCATAAGAAGCTTGTGCATGACAATTAGAAAAATTGGGATTTATTACTTGACTCAGCTTTGTGGTCATTCAGAACAGCATTCAAAGTGACAACAGGTATGACTCCATTTCGATTGGTATATGGATTGGAGGCAGTGGTACCAATGGAATTTGTGGTTCCAAGTTTGCGAATCACAGTGGAAAAGATGTCTCATGATTTATCGGTTAAACACAGAAGAAAATATCTTTTGCAGTTGGAAGAGGATCATTTGGTAAGTGCATACATTACTCAGGTGATTCAAGATGAAGACAAGCTTGCGTGAAATAGAATGTGAAGTTTAAGTTATTTATAAAAGGAGATTGGGCAATGGTGTATAATTTTAAGCTATGACCACATCCGAGAAAGCTCACATTGAGATATCAAGGTCCATATCAAATTGTGCAAGATTTAGGGCAAGGAACTTTTCTATTAGCAGATGTATTTGGCACAAGAATGGAAAAACCAATCAATGGATTTCGGCTAAAGAAATTTCAAGGGAAGCCACCACATTTGGATTGGTTATCTTCTAATGTAGTGCAAGTAATGGCTGAGTTTGAAATCATATTACTAACATATCTAATCACCGGAGCAAGAAGGCTTATCTATCTGCACTTTCATCCTTAGTGACATGTTTTCGTGATTGTTGTTGGTCAAAAATGGCATTAAGCACGTTCTTAGGAATCCATTGGGGGATAGGTCATAATCAGAGGCTCACATTTTTGTTAGCAGTTGTTCATTAGCATACAATGAAGAAGGGAGTGTTTGTGAATCAGACTGAAGTATTAGAGGAATATTCAGAAGCAGCAAGAGATGTAACTCAAGGCACATGGACACTAATGATAGCAAGCAGCTAGCAACATCATGGATTGATGTTCCTGGGTGGACATGCAGATAACGGAGGATACCAGTTTTATTGTCCGTTGGAGGAATACAGTCAACAAAGTAAAATGCAGCAGGTAATGGAGTTGTCAAAAGTGAAGCGGTCATTATAGGAGTTTGATGAGTGGAAGAGCACTATACAGGAAAAAATTGAAAATGAGATGAATGGGTTTTCTACACTGAATGCTAATTTGCAGACAGAAGTCGTAGTACTTAGATCTCGGATGGAAGCATTATTGTCACTAGAGAAACAAACATTAGAAAATGAGGATGTGGAGTTTGATGCAGTTTTAATGTCAGAGTCGGATGTTGGAGTACTGAAGCAGCATGTGCAAAGATATGTTCAAGACATATGGAAGGTGGTTCAAGGTCGTTTGCAAAGTCTGTGTAGAAATCAGATTGAGGAGGTACATAACTGTTTTGTTTCAAAGTATGAGAAGGATTTACTACATATGGTTGAAGAATATTAGAAGAAGATTGATGAGAATGTGCAAACAATCAAAGAATTGCAAGAGCAATTGTTGTAAAGAGATTTGGAGCAGAAAGTGGATGCAATAGTTGAACAACAACAATTAGTTGATTTAATGGAACTCTAGGAAGCACAGAAAGGTATTAAGGAGGATGTGAAAGTGCTGCGGAGTCAAGAAGTTGGAACAGAGGAAGCTCACAGTCCAAAACAATCCATGGAAATAATATTGTACGATCAAGGGATTATAAATTCGGGTCTGATTTTTTGAAAAATCCCCACCAGGTTGTGACAAGTGTTGAGGATAGAAGAATCTTGAGGATAAATAGTTAATCTGAATTCTGAAAGTCTGCTAACTCAGATATTACTCAATTGGATGTTCCTGAGTCATAAATTTACTGAATTTGTATTTTCTTGCTCAGATTTTAACAGATAGTTATTTTTTGTTAGGTGCTGATATCGCAATGAAGAGAGTAGTTGTATTTCATTCAGGAGAAGGGGTTTAGGAAGGGGAAGAAGCATCTCCAAGAGGGAGAGCGAAAGAAACCAGAAGAGGCAAGAAGAAATCTTTCCAAGAAGAAATTCAGAAAGAAGCGTCCTTAGAGAGAACAGGGCTAGAAGAGGAAGAGACTCCATTCTTCTAATGGTGCAAGATAATGGTGAAACAGAAATGATGAAATCTTGATTTCAGAGGCATATTTACCTATTTCGTAATGGATTTTCTATAGTTATAAGTTTGAATGAACTTTTCCATCATGTAATACCTGATGTAGAAGAACTCTAATGCAGTAATTTACTCATGTACATTTAGTGCAAGAATGAATCCTTGTCTATTTGAGTTATGTTCGTTGGAGAGAGATTTTGTCGTAGCGTAACAGTGCTAAATCTGAAATCTGTTGGAAGCATATTCTTTGTGTGAAGTAGATGAGTGCTAAAGCTTGATTGTTCAGAAAAAAGTAGAGATGTGTTGAATGCAAACCCCAACAAGACACTCAATATCTCAAATGATTCAACTATCATACCAAGGTTGATCCAATCACCCTAATCTTGTTGGGTACTTTGAACCTGATTGGGGGGAAGGGGGGAGGGTCGGATGTGGGTGATCGAACTACATTATAATCAACATTAAGCTAGCTCTTTCTATGTGCAAGACTTCTTGTCACTTGGCGTAGCAAAAAGAAAAACTGGGTGATCTTATCTTCCACAAAAGTTGAATACATGTCCATGACTCTATCCATGAAGGAAGGTATTTGGCTAGAACCTTTACATGATTTTATAAGTGAATAGGCATAGTACCCATGGACCTTATTCCATAAAATAGGAGTTAGATAGCCCAAAAGTGAGACTTGGAAAGGATTTCATGAAGGCAACTGGTTCAGTCTACTTGAAATCAATACACTAGCCTAGGGCCCAAAACTGCCATTCGATAGGGAGGGGTTAAACCCTCATCCTCGCCTCAAGGAGTAGAGGCCATCACCAAATAGCCTATGTGTGGATAGTTTTGGCTATTTCCCATTTCAAGATTGAAAATAATGGAGTCTCACATCATCTTTAATTGCACCCACGAGTCAACTTCCATCAAATCTTGAACTCATTTGTCATTCAATCAAACCTCATAAGTCTCCATTCACCAAAATCTTACTAGCTATTGAACACCATCAAGTTTTCCCTTGGTAAGTAACTTGGTAGGGTTATAGGAACATATACAAGGAGGGAAAAAAGAACCTGCTAAAGAGGAAAAAAAGTGCCAGAGTGGTCCTAGTATGTTCAAACACATCACCATCGAAATATATGAGCAAATCCCCCTTGGGAGTGATGCAGAGTGCACTCATGTATAAGAAAGTACCAAGCTATGTGGTATCACTTCACAAAAGGAAGTAAGCCCAAAGCTTTGTGAAAATCTTCAAACTTCTCCCTAGGCAAAGCCTTTGTGAAAAGGTCTACAATGTTCTCCTATGTGGGCACATGTGCCAAACTAATCTCTCCAACCCAACAGAGAACCTCTCCCTGACATAATGATAGTGCACCTCAATGTGCTTAGTGCAAGCATGTAACATAGGGTTCCTCTCAATTGCGAATGCACTCTAACTATCAAAAGATCGTGGCGGCAAAAGACTCACCAACGTCCAAAGCAGCCATAAGTTGTTTGAGCCACACACACTCAACAGTTGCTATGAAAGCTACCCTATGCTCAACCTCACAACTAGAAGTGGCCACAATAAGCTACTTCTTGCTCAACGAAGATATGCATGATCTACCAAGCATGAAGCAAAGCATTTAGTGGAAACATGAGAGTCATAGCAATCAGTCTAGTCAAAGTCCAAACAAGAATGTAAATCTGGTAGTAGTGATCCCCCCTTGGGATTAAACAATCTAAGTAGCCGGTACCTCTCAAGTAGCAAATGGTGCACTTAATCACCTACCAATGCTTGACACCTAAGCAATTCATAAACTTGCTCACGTGAGAGAACAAACTGAATATACGACTAAGTTATGCATAAGTAAATCAAGCATCCAACAACTTGCTAATAGAGACCAACATCAAATGCATCTCCAACATCAAGAAGACTCAACCGTAAACTTGTTTCCATAGGAATGGCAATAGGTCTATAGTCTTCAAGGCAAAAATGATACAATAATGTGTGAATATTTTTTGTTTGACAAAAAATCTATTCCACCATGAACTTGCATAAATTAAATGCCCAAATAATGATGCAAATCCACCAAATATGATATCTCAAATTAGGCATGCAAATCAGCCTTAATATTAGAAATGTGCTTCTCATTAGAAAAAGTGAGTAGCATGTCATCAACAAAAAAAACAATGATCAAAAGCACATCACTTGCACACTTAATGTCTAAAGTGCTTTCAATTGGACTATTCTCAAAACCATGTGCAATCAAGTAGGCATGTGTTTTTTCATACCAAGCACATGGTACTTTCTTCAAACCATATGCCTTTTTCAACCTACACACTTTGTTTTCATGAAAATAAGAGGAATTGTTGGTGCATATGACAATATTCCTTGGAGGAGGTAGGCTCAAGTGAAGTAAAGAAACTGCACTACGAGGTAATATGTTTGGTTTCCCCACTGCCAAAGTACCAATCATCTAAGTCTACTACAGACATACACTATTCATGAGAAGTTGAGTGATAACTCTCCAAATAGTAGTAAATGCCTTTCTTCATCTGCACAAGTTTTGTAGACTCATTTGGGTGTAGATGCCTTTCCTATAACGATTCAAGCCTCTCTTTTCTTTGCCTCTTTTGCAGCTAGTTTTGGACAACTCTTTATGACATGATCATTTCCTTTACAATATTTGAAAAACAATTTCTATTTTTTGTTTTCTTTTTATCTTTGTTATCTTTCTTTGATTGTGCAAAATCAACAAATTTTTACTTACTAGTAGATGAGCTCCATATTTACCTTTGCCCTTCTGACTAGCCAGTAAAGCTTGATCTAGAACATGCATAATGGGCCTATTCTACCTAGACTGATCTTTCTACAATAGAACATAGACGAATTGCTCAAATGTAGGCATTTGGATGTCCTTTCATAATCAATCCAAGAGTAGAAGCAAAACTCTGATATTAATTTGGAAGACCATTCAGAATAGTCAGCACAAGTGAATTTTCTAACAAGACTTAATCAATAGAAATCAAGTGGAAGATTGTTGGATTCTGTGTTGTAGATCTTGGAGACCTATGGAACCATGGACATCTGGTATTAGTTATGGGCCTACTAAATTTCCAACATTTGGTATTAGAGCTTCGAGGCTCTTAGATTCCTAGGTTCCTAGACTTCTAGGTTTACAACATATGATTTAAGAGCATCTTGTAAACATTTGACATTTGACATATACACTTAATCTTGATGAGTAGAGATTTGAGAATTAGACAATTCAGTCACATGTTTATTCATCAGTGTGGAGTATGAAGTTGATGATCTGTTAGCAGCTGAATACTTTTAGAAGATTATGAAAATACTTTATAGAAGTATTGTTTGAAGACCAAGACTTGATGAAGAGAAGGCTACTTCAAATTCAAGGAAAAACAATGGTTTGGAGAAGATGAAAGAACCAGATCAACATTAATTCATAGGTATTAGTTCCTACTATCAGATTATCATTTACAAGTCATATCTTAGAAGAGCAATTATGAAGAGATTTGAGGGATTTGAAGAAGTGCTTTTATATACTTTCATTCTTTGAAATTTAAAGCATTAGCTAGATCAAAATTGTCAAGAACAAGGAGATTAGATGAGTTTTGATAGATCTCTTTCATGGCAAGAAAGCTCGTCTCAGAAGAATCATATGAGTTTTGTTTTCAGCCAACTTTGTGTTGTAAGTTGGTTGAAAGTTTTCTATCCAATTTTGTAATTCAGCATTCAGCCAAAAGGTTGGTGAATTCAGTCATATGAGTCACATTTGAAGGAGAGTTTTTCAGAGATATGAGAAGATGGTAAAACATGATATGTTCACTTCCATTTGTATATCATGTTTGTTTTGTCTCTTACTCTTAGCACTAGAGGAAGAGAAAAGTTCATTTGAAAAAGTCAAGAGTGCTTGCTACTTCAAGATGAAGAGAACAAAAGGTATGGAAGAGAAGTTTGAAGATGTTGGCATCATTAGGTGGAAGAAAGATGCAAAAGAAGAAAGTCCAACATTTCAAAGGGAAAGTAAGACATCGTTTTCTCTTCTATTTTCCATATAACTTTCTTATGTTATCCTCTACATCCAAAGACAAGTCTACGAGAACTTCTTGTGTGAAGATAGTCTAAAGAAGAAGCAGTCTCTTGTTTTGCATGATTCTTGGTCATGCTTTAGTAGGTTTTGACAAAGAACTACATTGAGAGAAAGAAAGCTAGCTTATATGTTTTGACTCATATGTGTATAAGTTATGCATAAGTTGAAGATTTTGAGCAAGCAGTTATACGTTCCCTCAAAGAATTCTCGGAGTGTCAATTCAGTGCTACTTGGTATATGACAAGTTGCAGAGATTATTCTTGACCTAACTCTTGAGGTAAAAGAGTATGTGTAGCAGATGTTGGAGACTTGGAGTGAGGTTTTGTGTTTGGAGAAGGTACCTCATATTTTGTATATTCAGATAATTCAGAGTTTTTCAGGATAAAATTCAAAACAATCAGTATTTTTAGAATTTCAATGTTTTCAAAAAACTCATAATTCTAGAATTTATAGGAAAATTATGAAAGTTCAATATTTTTCAAAAATTCAGTATTTTCATAAAATTTTAGAAATTTCAATATTTTGATAAATTTTAGAAAATTCAAGAAAATTTAGATTTTTGGATGAACCAATCAGTTGGAGAATCTACTTTCTATGTTTGTCTTGACTTTTGGATACATGCTTGTATTCAAAAAGGTGCTCCATCAAATCCTATCACTTGATTGAGAAGTGGAGTTAGCCAAAAGAAAGTCAAGTAAATACTATCACATTTCACCCGGGTGAAATGAAGATATGAAGTATCAATTTGCAACTTTTGGAGTTCTCAAGGTGAGAGTTTGTTCACTTATGTTTCAAGTAGGAGTTGCAGATTCTTGGGAAGGATTTGGTTAAAGAAATGTTTTACAACTTTATGTGAGAAGCATGGACACTTAGAGACATTTAGGTAACAAATCAAACATTCAGTCATGAAGGTTTGATGGGAGTAGATTCTACACAAGTATTTTGTTAGATAGATCTTGAATTATCTTGAAGATATTGAGTATTTATGAGTCAATTGTCTATCCTTTGTTTGAAAGGTTCGTAGCATTGGAAGAAATAAGTCAAAGATTCATATTCTATCAGATTTGTGTTGTAGAGAAAAAGAAGAAGATACTTGTTAAGTTGCAGAAGATTGTGGATCCTAAAGTTTTGTTTCAGATACAGGTATTGATCATTCAAGATCAGATTTATTGAAATAAGGAAGGCGTTCCAAATTTCATAAAGTCTGATATAATTTGAAGAATTCGGGATACTAGTGTTAAATCATCCGTGGGGGGTGATAAAACATGAAGAATTATTTTCAGCCATATGTAAAAGAATGCAAAGTCATACCTACAGGTGTATTCCTATAGGCCATATTAGGTATTTCAATATTTCCTTTGTCATTTCCTCTTTATGTTCTAGCTTTGAATGAAGAAGGAAGAAGGAGAACGTCTAGAGAAAGTTCCTATTCGGTGTTCTTGTTCAGGAGAAAGTTCTAGAATTCTATTGAAGAGAAATTTGATATTTCAGAGAGGTATGTTTCAGAGGTGTGCACATATATGTTTAAATCACACTCTAAAGGAATTAGGTATGAAAGAGGATGAAGACAAGATGACATCATAGATATAAAATTTTGGTGAGACTCATGGAGTTGAGTACAGTCAGAGATAAATAGTGCCATCCAACTTATCCTCAATAGACAACATATGAAATACATCACTGCTTTCAACCATGGCCAGTGGCTAGTACCCTAATGCAAAGAAATGAGTATGTTTTGAAAAATTGAATAGAACTGCCCTATCGAGTTCTACTAAACCCATAGGAGACTTTGATAATTTTTTTATAGGCCATACAATGGTGACCTAGATGAATCGCATGCACAGAGGTTACTCAAGATAGAGCAATCTGATTATAATGGACTAGTGCCAGCAGGATTCCTAAGGTATGCAGTAAACCTCTTGCATGTGATAAACCTGAAGTTCTTTGAATAAGCTGTATAAAAGTGATCCTCTCAAGTCACCATGATTTCCACTTTGTATCCTAAAGTTCAGATGCTCATCATTGACATGCAAGAGGTTTATTGCATACCCCAGAAATCCTGCTCTATCTTGAGTAACCTCTGTGCATGTGATTCATCCAGGTCACCATTGTATGGCCTATAAACAGTGCCAAATTCTTTGAATAACAATTATCCGCTTCTCACACTTTCAAACTGAACATATGTGTGAATTCACAAATCATTCAATGAAGGTACATACTTCATATCCTCCAAAACAAACAATCGTATCCTGCCATCCAAAACAATCAAATTTTGCGCGAATATTTTGAAAGATGCATTAATAGTTTTAAAAGATGTGCGGACAAAAAGTGTCCATTCAATTCAAGTTCTTGTTCTTACCTTATCTAAAGTAGGAATAAAAACCTACATGTATATATGTATATTTATTTATTTTCCTTTTTTAATATATCTTTTTTGAATAAACTTACAGGTTATTATTTGAAATGTTTTTACCAAGTCAGAATATTCTTCCTACCTCACATGATGAAATGAAGAAGATAACCAACAATCTTGATATAGATTATCAATGTATTCATGCATGTCCTAATGATTGTACTTTATATAGAGGTGAATATGTTGACTCTTTGACATGTCCCAAATGTCAATCTCCTGGATATAAGGGTGAAGAAGGTAAAATCCCAAAAAAGGTATTGTGACATTTTCCATTGGCTCCACATATTAGACATATGTTTCAAAGCCTTGAATTATCAAAGCTTTTGACTTGGGGACATGATCACAAAAGTACTGATGGAATAATCAGAATTCCTCATGATAGTGTTGCTTTTCAACATATTGATTCTACATGGTCTGAATTTGCACAAAATCCACAGAATCTAAAGTTAGGAGTTGCATTAGATGGGGTTAATTCATTCTCCATGAAATCTAGTAAATGGTCAACATGGCCAATGGTAGTCATAAACTACAATCTTCCGCCATATCTTAGCATTAAAAAGGAACATTTAGTGCTTTCACTTTTAATCCCAGGCAAAAGACAAGTTAAAGATATGAATGTATATCTTGCTCCTCTCATTGACGATCTTCAAGATTTATGGAGAGGTATTAATTTCATTGATGTATTGAAAAGCATCAATGAAAGACATATTACGGTTCGTGGTATTATGGCTTGGACTATTCACGATTTTCTTGGATATGCTGTTTGTTCAGGTATTAATGTAATTTTTTTATTCAATATGCATGTAAATAAATATGATTTAATCTAATTATATTTTTATCATTTTCCATGATGTAGGAATATCTACTAAGGGTTATAAAGCTTGTCCATATTGTGGTGATTGGTTGAGATCAATCTATAGTAAGAATCTCAACAAAAATATTTATCTTCAACATCGACGATTCTTGCCTGATGATCATCCATTAAGATCTAAAAGAGAAGCGATACATTTTAATGGAAAGCTTGAAACAGGTCAGTATCCAAAACCTATGCTACCTATGGATTGGTATAAAAAATGGACAGATGGACCTCTGATAGATCCAGAAGCAGAAATCTTCAGTGATGATTTAGATAATGAGTATGTGAACAGAGGTAAAGGAAAATTGGCACTCGTAGAGAACATATCAATATGGTATTCTTTGGAGTATTGGAAAGAGTTAAAAGTATGTCATCTTCTTGATCCTATGCATATATTCAAAAATATTGGTTATTCACTATGGCACCATCTTCTTGGACTAAAAGATACCACAACATCAAGGAATGATTTGAAAGATAAAAAATCCAAACAAAAGTTATGGCCAGTTTTTGATAGACATCAAGAAGAAACGACTTGTGCATCTGCTCCTTGGGTACTTACACTAAAAGAGATACAGACTATCAACAATAGAATTCAATTGATTAAGACTCCTACAAGATATGGAGCATCGTTTCAAAAAATGTTTACTATGGATGATAAGAGCTTATCTGGGTGAAAGACACATGACTGGCATAACTTTTTGAAACATATTTTACCTTTGGTTATTGATGGATGTACAACGAAAGGAGTACGAGATGTGATCTATCGTCTTGGATCACTTATAAAGTAATTATGATACTTTTATATTTAATATGTATGAATATTGGATATCTTTTATTTTTTAATTAACTTCTTTATAATTGTTTTTATGATATGTATAGGTGGATTACATCCAAAGAGATCAATAAAAACTTGATCCCACAAAAAGAAACATGAATGCAAAGAGCTACTATGTTTGATGGAAAAAGAACTTCCTACTTCATTTTTTGATATCCAGGTTCATTTATTAGTCCATCTTGTAGATGAGATAGAGATTGCAGGTGTTGTCAATGCTCGATGGATGTTTTGGGTTGAGCGATTTATGGGAATACTAAAAGGTTATGTGCGACAAAGAGCAAAACCAGAAGGATCCATGGCAAAGGGTTGGATTCTTGAAGAGTGCATGTATTACGTTAGTGAGTACCTTGAAAGAGTTCATGAAGAAGCTCCACGTGCATGGACCAACGAGTCTTCTTCAAAAATAACAGATGAGGTATTATCAGGTAAGGGGGTTCCATTCTTATTTACATTTCAGGAAAAAAATGATGTTTCTACTTTTGTAGCATATAATAGCAAATGCATGCAAGCATTCCTTAGCGAGTACGAGGAACTTCAAAATCTCCAAAGAAAAAGGTGAAAAAACAAAAGATCTAGATGTAATCTCGATAATAATGAGATTACAGATATACCTTCTTTCACGGATTGGCTATATAGTTGTTTGCAACGCGCCAATGCAAATAATGAAGAAATCTCAGATGAGCAAAGAGAGTTAATGATAGGTTGTGAATAAAAGGTAATTTTATTAAAATAATATTTTATTTTTTTCATATATGTATGTTAGTTTCTATTTACTAATTGAATTTATTTTGCAGGCTTGAATGTTCACTAATATGTGGGCTTTTGGACAGCATATTAGAATCAAAACCATTGATTCTTTACGTAAAACAGAGGATTCTAGTATTGTTGCTTCTTTCAAGCAATTATCACGTGCTAGCTCAAAAGACATGAACCTTATAGATAAGCGAACTTGGTTATGTAGGAATTATTGTTGGTATCTACGAAATTTCATTTCGTACATTCAAACAGGTAGAAAAAAGTTTATATATTTTTTTTAGAGTTAGTTATTTTTTTAAGCACCTAATAATGGGTTTTTGTTGTTATATATTTTGATAGGTCATTTTGAAGGTTGACTGGTTTCGAGCGGAGTATAAAGGTAGTAATTCCACATTAAGAAAGGATCTACTAAAGAAACATATATTCTTCCTAGGCATATTGAACAAGCATTTTTTTATAAAAACCCATATGGTCATCCTTGGTGGCAAGTCATTCATGTGCAACCTAGAGGTAGGTCATTGTTTGAACAGTTTATTGTTAGAGAGATCGAAGAAAGTCCTCTTGATGATTCAACATCATATACTGATACATCAACATCTGAAATAGAAATTAGAATCATTATACGTGATAATGATACTAATCTTTTTTATGAAGAGGATAATTCTCTACATGTTGATTCTACTGATGAGGAAGAGGAATTACTAGAAATAGATATTAATCCATCAATAGATGATGTGATTCATGAGAACATAGATTTAACAATAGAAGAAATAAATGAAATCAGTAAGGATAATGAAGATGAAACTATATTGATGTCTTACCAAAATGATGGCAAGAATGAAAACATATGAGCAAATTAGATAGTAAATTCTACTCTAGTTATCGATCAATAACTTGAAGCTTCTGAATGGATATCAGATAATAGATTTTTTTATTAACTTGAATAATGATGAATCCTACTAGAGAGATGAAATCATGTTCTTCTAAGTTAGAACATGAAGCTCGGGGGTATGCCTAATTATTTTATATATAGCTTTATCTTCGAGAAGCAAATTTTTATCATGTATGTATGCATATGTGTGTGTATTCATGTGTATTATATGTATACATATGTTAGTATGCATATATATATATATATATATATATATATATATATATATATATATATATATATATATATATATATATATATATATATATATATATATATATATATATTTCATGTATATGTATGTGTTTGCATGTGTGTGATATATGTATACATGTGTTAAATATCCATATGTGTATATATTCATCTGCATTTATGTAAAATATTCATGTAATATATGCAAGTGTTTATAATTGTGTACATGTATATATGTATATGTATCTATGTGTAAATATGTACATGTAAATATGTATGCATGTATATATATGTTTATGTGTCCATATAGGCATGTATATGTAATGTGTACATGTATATATGTATATATGTCTATGTGCAAATGTGTACATGTAAATATGTTAGTATGTATATATATATTTATGTGTGCATTTAGGCATGTATGTGTGATGCATAATATATCTACTCCATTTTATATTTATGTATCCTATCTACATGATGCGTATATATCTTTACATATATTATGATCCTCGTTGATTCGAGTAGCTATATATAGAGGCATAAGGTTGAGAGGAGAGACATCTCTCTAGTAGGACGTCAGAGGTGTACATATACTTCAAACATATGGCTAAAAGGTTGAATTAGAGTTTTTAAATTAGGGATTTTAAAACCCTAATATCGAAATTAGTGTTTTCAATTTAGGATTTTTGAAATAAGATTTATTTATTTATTTATTTATTTATTTATGTGTATGCATGTGTTGTGTATGTATGTGTATCTATATGTGCATATGCATGTGTATATGTATATATGCATGTAAATATGATTATATGAGTCTATGTGTGTGGACATATGATTATGCATGTGTATGTGTATGTGAGTATGTGTACGTGTATGTGAGTATGTGCATGTGTCTATGCGTATTCATTATATGTGTGTAACATCTCATGTGTATGTGTGTGTGAAAATGTGCATGTATGTGTGTGTATGTATAAATGTGCATGTATATGTATATGTGTGTAAATGTGCATGTATGATGTATATGTGTGTGTATGCGTGTATTTATACCTCTAGTCTCACTCTTTTCTCTCTCTCTCTCATATACATACATACATGCATAAACACACATACTCATATCCACATATATATACATAAAAGCAGTGCATACCGTGCATTATCGCGACGATGAGCCATAAGTGTCCGCATCTCTTTTAGACACCACTTAAGCGACCATCCTGTCCCAAACTCTGTCTCAAGTGAACTAAGTACGTATTTTTTATCCCTCTCATCATGCTCACTACAAAAACAAAAAACATAATGTAAATAAAACATAAGATATTTATTTCAATTTATATGTAAAACTTTTACTTACTTCCACGGTAAGTGGACAAAGCACAAGTAAGAGTCGCATAGTGCCCTCATTCTTCTCTTGAACTCCAATCCATTCCCTATGTACACAATGTTCCCCTCTCGCTCTATCTCGCACTCTAGTCCTAAGGTGCCTATGCATGTCCTCATAGGCAACTTTGCTCTACTATCACGATTTGGAGGTGGTATAGGTGTCCTGAAAATAGAGAGATAGAAATAAATAAACATATGTGTTATAATATCATTAAAAAAGTTTATGATAAAAAAAATATACCTATGAGCAGATAGCTCTCTTCTTGCATGTGGAGCCGTAGAAGAGCCCTCGTCTAATCGCCGGGTAAGCATATGGATCGTATAATCTAGCTCCTCATCAGACATCTCTGAGTAATCACGCATTATGGCCCCTAGAGTATCAGACGGAACTCTTGCTCTCATAAGACTTTTTATGAGAGTGAGTTTCACCTTTCTCTCTCTACTGGGATCCATAATACCTAACATATAAAACAAAATGGTTAGAAATCAATATATATACGTGTAAGTGTGTATGCAATAAGTATGTGTATGTATTCATGTGTGTGTATGTATGTGCGTGTATGTGTGTGTGTATGTGTGTATGCATGTGTATGTGTGTGTATGCATCATTATGTGTATATGTGTCTATGTGTGTATGTGTGTGTATATGTGTGTGTGTATATGTGTGTGTGTATGTATGTGTATATGTGTGTGTGTATGTATGCATGTATGTATGTATGTATGTATGTATGTATGCATATGCATATGCATTCTGTATGTTTATATATGCATGTATGTGTATGTGTATGTGTGAGTATGTCTCTCTATGTGTGTGTATGCATTTATGTGTATGTATGCATATATGTGTGTATGTGTGTATGTGTGTATGTGTTTGTGCATATGTGTTTGTATGTGTGTATGCATGTGTATGTGTGTGTATGCATTATTATGTGTGTAAGTATCTATGTGTGTTTGTGTGTATATGTGTGTGTGTGTATTTGTATGTGTGTGTGTGTGTCTATGAGTGTGTATGTGTTTATGTGTATGTATGTATCTATGTGTGTGTATGTGTCTATGTGTGTATGTGTATGCATGTATGTATGCATATGTGTGTGTATGCATGTGTATGTGTGTGTATGCATCATTATGTGTGTATGTGTCTATGTGTGTATGTCTGTATGCATATGTGTGTGTTGTCTGTGTGTATGTGTGTGTGCCTACGAGTGTGTATGTGTTTATGTATATGTATGTATCTATGTGTGTGTATGTGTGTATGTGTATGCATGTATGTATGCATATGTGTGTGTATGAATGTATGTATGCATATGTGTGTGTATGCATATGTATGTGTGTGTATGCATCATTATGTGTGTATGTTTCTATGTCTGTATGTTTGTGTGTGTGTGTATGTGTGTGTGTCTATGTGTATGTGTCTATGTCTATGTGTCGCTATGCATCTATGAGTGTATATGTGTCTATGTGTGTGTATGTGTATATGTGTGTGTATGTGTCTATGTGTGTATGTGTATGCATGTATGTATGCATATGTGTGTATGCATTATGTATGCATATGTGTGTGTATGCATTATGTATGCATATGTGTGTGTATGCATTATGTATGTGTATGTATGCATTTATGTATGTATGCATTTATGTATGTATGCATATGCATATCCATTATGTATGTATATATATGCATGTATGTGTATGTTTGAGTATGTCTCTCTATGTATGGGTATGCATATATGTGTGTATGTATGCATATATGTGTGTATGTGTGTGTGTATATGTCTTTGTATGTGTGTATGCATGTGTATGCATGTGTATGTGTGTGTATGCATTCTTATGTGTGTATGTGTTTATGTGTGTTAGTGTGTGTGTATATATGTGTGTGTGTATGTGTATGTGTGTGTGTGTCTATGAGTGTGTATGTGTTTATGTGTATGTATGTATCTATGTGTGTGTATGTATCTATGTGTGTGTATGTATCTATGTGTGTATGTGTATGCATGTATGTATGCATGTGTATGTGTGTATGCATCATTATGTGTGTATGCTTATGTGTGTATGTGTGTGTGTATATGTGTGTGTGTCTATGTGTATGTGTGTGTGTCTATGAGTGTGTATGTGTTTATGTGTATGTATGTATCTATGTGTGTGTATGTGTGTATGTGTGTATGTGTATGCATGTATGTATGCATATGTGTGTGTATGCATCATTATATGTGTATGTGTCTATGTGTGTATGTTTGTGTGTGTGTATATGTGTGTGTATGTGTAGGTGTCTATGTGTATGTGTCGCTATGCGTCTATGAGTGTGTATGTGTTTATGCGTGTGTATGTGTCTATGTGTGTATGTCTGTGCATGTATGTATGCATATGTGTGTACGTGTCTGTATGCATTATGTATGCATATGTGTGTGTATGCATTATGTATGTGTATGTAAGCATGTGCATTATGTATGCATGTAAGTATGTATGTATGCATATGCATATGCATTATGTATGCATATGTGTGTATGTGTGTATGCATTATGTATGTGTACGTAAGCATGTGCATTATGTATGCATGTAAGTATGTATGTATGCATATGCATATGCAATATGTATGCATGTATGTGTGTGTATGTCTCTCTATGTGTGTGTATGCATATATGTGTGTGTACATGTGTTTGTATGTGTGTATGCATGTGTATGTGTGTGTATGCATCATTATGTGTGTATGTGTGTGTATATGTGTGTGTATGTGTGTGTCTCTATGTGTATGTGTGTGTATCTATGAGTATGTATGTGTTTATGTGTGTGTATGTGTCTATGTGTGTATGTGTCTGTGTGTGTGTATGTATCTATGCATGTGCATTATGTATGCATGTAAGTAAGTATGTACATTGTATGCATATGCATATGCATTATGTATGCATATGTATGCATGTATGTGTTTATGTGTGTATGTCTCTCTATGTGTGTGTGTGTATGCATATATGTGTGTATGTGTGTATGTGTGTATGTGTGTGTATATGTGTGTGTATGTGTGTATGCATGTGTATGTGTGTGTATGCATGTGTATGTGTGTGTATGCATGTGTATGTGTCTATGTGTCTATGTGTGCATGTGTGTGTGTATATGTGTGTGTATGTGTGTGTGTCTATGTGTATGTGTGTGTATCTATAAGTGTGTATGTGTTTATGTGTGTATGTGTCTATGTGTGTGTATGTGTCTATGTGTGTATGTGTATGCATGTATGTATGCATAGTTTATATGCATGTGTATGTGTGTGTATGCATCATTATGTGTGTATGTGTTTGTGTATATGTGTGTGTGTGTATGTGTGTGTGTCTATGTGTATGTGTCACTACATGTCTATGAGTGTGTATGTGTTTATGTGTGTGTATGTGTCTATGTGTGTGTATGTATCTATGTGTGTATGTGTCTATGTGTGTATGTGTATGCATGTATGTATGCATTATGTATGCATATGTGTGTGTATGCATTATGTATGTGTATGTATGCATATGCATTATGTATACATATGCATTATGTATACATATGTATGCATGTATGTGTATGTGTGTGTATGTCTCTCTATGTGTGTGTGTATGCATATATGTGTGTGTATGTGTGTATGTATATGTGTGTCTATGTGCGTATGCATGTGTATGTGTGTGAATGCATCATTATGTGTGTATGTGTCTATGTGTGTATGTGTGTGTATGTGTGTGCGGGTCTATGTGTATGTGTGTGTGTCTATGAGTGTTTATGTTTGGATGTGTGTGTGTATGAATGTGTGTCTATGAGTGTGTATGTTTGGATGTGTGTATATGTGTGTCTAAGTGTGTATGCATGTGTATGTGTGTGAATGCATCATTATGTGTGTCTATAAGTGTGTATGTTTGGATGTCTGTGTGTATATGTGTGTCTATGTGTGTATGCATGTGTATGTGTGTGAATGCATAATTATGTGTGTATGTGTCTATGTGTGTATGTGTCTATGTGTGTATGTGTGTGTTTATATGTGTGTGTATGTGTGTGCGCTTCTATGTGTATGTGTGTGTGTCTATGAGTGTGTATGTGTTTATGTGTGTGTATGTGTGTATGTGTGTATGTGTATGCGTGTATGTATGCATATGTGTGTATGTGTGTGTATGCATTATGTATGTGTATGTATGCATGTGCATTATGTATGCATGTGCATTATGTATGCATATGCATTATATATGTGTATGCTTGCATGTGAATTATGCATGCATATGTGTGTGTATGCATGTAAATATGTATGTATGTACACATATGCATATGCATTATGTATGCATATGTGTGTGTATGCATGTAAGTATGTATGGATGTACGCATATGCATATGCATTATTTATGCATGTATGTGTATATGTGTGCATGTCTCTCTATGTGTGTGTATGCATATATGTGTGTGTATGTGTGTGTATGTGTGTGTATGTGTGTGTATGTGTGTGTGTATGTGTGTGTGTGTATGTGTCTGTGTATGTGTGTATGTGTGTGTATATCTATGTGTATATTTGTGTGCATGTGTATGCATTATGTGTGCATGTGTGTATGCAACATTATTTGTGTATGTGTGTATATGTGTGTGTATTTGTGTGTATGTGTGTGTGTGTGTGTCTATGAGTATGTGCGTGTGTGTCTGTGTGTGTATATGTGTGTGTATGCATATGTATGTGTGTGTAAGTGTGTGTGTGTGTGCGCATACCTTGCTGTTGGTAGATGCGGCTCTCTCTCTCTCTCGGTCTCTTCTTGCTCGCGTCCGAATCCCGGCACAAATGTGTCGAGAGAAATCCAAATTTTTTACATTGCAAAGCGTCGTATATGCGACGCTCTGCAGTTTGCCAATGTGGCTAATCTTGTCCCTAGCCAGCGATGAGATTTGCGAGGCTCTGAATTTAGCATCGCATAAGCGACGCTAGCATCCCTTATGCGATGGCAGCATCAAATAAGTGACAATACCCATTTTTTTCCAATTCGGTGGCATTGCTATGCCCCCCTTTTTCTTGTAGTGATGGTTGATGAATGTAAACATTTGCAAATTGATCTGATAAGACATTATCTTGAACATCCCTATGTGGAGCATTTTTATGCATGCTAACTAGAGGACTAGTATCCTCAGGCACCACTCTTCTCACTTCAACCCCCTTAATTGGTTGTCTATGCATTAATGATTAAAAATGATCACTACTTCTCATTACTAGTTGTGTTTCAAGATCCCATAAGTGATATCCAAATTATCCTTCTCAACATATCCAAGAAATATAAGTTTCTTTGACTTATGGTCTAACTTTTGTCTAAGATTCTTGTGTATACAATCATATGCTTCACACCCAAAAACTCGAACATGATCATAATATTATGGCTTCGTTCTCCATAACTCTTGTGCCAATTTTAGACCTTTGGCAATACTAGGTGAAAGGATATTCACGTGATCTACAATCAATACTGCTTCTGTTCAAAAGCCTTCTAAAAGATTCACATGATGAAACATAGAAAATACTATATCCTAAATAGCTCTATTCATTCTTTCAGCTTTTAGACCTTTGGCAATACTAGGTGAAAGGATAGTCACGTGATCTACAATCAATATGGCTTCTGCCCAAAAGCCTTCTGAAAGGTTTGCATGATGCAACATAGAAAATACTCTATCCTAAATAGAAAATACTCTATCCTAAATAGAAAATACTCTATCCATTATGTACTAGGATATAAGAAGCTATAAACACTCTAAGAATTCCTCTAGACTAGCAAAAGAGGTTGAATTCATACAAGGTATACTCAACCCCATTATCTAAACATAAATCTTCAAGTTTGGTTCCTTTGTCAATCTAATTGGATGCAAGCCAATTTTTGAAAGTAGGGAATACCTCCTCCTTTGATTTGATAGGATATATCCAAGATTTTCTAGTAGCATCATCTATGAAATTGAAAAAATAAAGAGAAACACCTAAAGACCTTGTGGGAATAGGATCACACACATCTCTATGAATTAGATTTAAAGGTTGAATTGAAGAATGAATGTGCATTATATGCACATTCCTAGTTTGTTTTCCATATTGACAATGCTCACAAAATTAAAAATTAGAGAAAGATAACATAGGTAAGTAATCTAGAACATGAAAGATTTTCAGTTCCACTACAAGATATGTGGCTGAAAAACCATGCCAAATGCAAACCATAGGCTGTTCAATAATAGCTAACAAGTGTTCTTTATATGATGCAAATAAGAGATAAAGTGAGCCAAGGTTGCTTCATTTTGCAATAACCATACTGCCCTTTGATATATGAAAGGATTGTGCTAGGAAACCACCGTGTAACTGAGGTCATGAAGTTCACCAATTGACATCAAACTGCATGATAATTGAGGTACATGGTAAATCCAACAATGAAATGCAAATCCAACAATGTCACACTAGTAAGAGTCACCAAGCCTCAAAGAACCAAGAGATTTTTCTACATTAAAGAACAAATCTCTATGTGGTGTCACATGGAAAGAAGCATTGGAATCTAGCATCCACATGTGGGAAAGAGAACTATTCCTAAGAGTCTTAGTTGTCACAGTGCTATTAGTTGTTAACTACATGAGCACCATCAAAAATAGCACTAATTTCTTCAATCTTCATAATCAAAGTAGATAGTGGAGGTAGCTATTTAACATGCCCATCAAGTTTTTTCCTTTACCTTTAGCATTCTTTAATGCATAACAATCTTTCCTCATGTTTCCTTTCTTATGACAATAATGGCATCCAATATCGCTCTTCCTTGATTTACTTATAATGGTATTCCGTTGACCATTCTTTTCCTTATTCTTGCTCGTCCTACATTGTTCATTATTTCCTTAGTAAGAATCACGAACATTATATGCATCTCCACTCTGAGTCATAACCAACGATTTTTTATGAATGTTCTCACTCAAGAGTGCTCCAAATATGTCAAGATAGAACATTTTACCCCCAGATGCACTATTTCTAATAGCTATGCAGAATGTATCCCATGATGATGGCAAGGTGCATAACAACAAGATTGCTTTTGTTTCATCATCCATGTCCATTTTTTGAGTATGTAACTGGGAGAATATAGCATCAAACTCATTGAGATGAGTAATAAGAGTGTATGTGTCCTTCATGCAAACATGATGGAACTTGCTCATCAGATACACTTTATTTGATGTTGTTTCTTTTTCATATGTATTGCATACTTCTTTGCAAAGATCCTTTGCACTTTCTAGTAAACGTTATCTGCCAAGTGCAGTCGAATGGTAGACCTTACCATGTCATCTAACTCATCCCAATCATCTTCATCCATGTTAGCAGGCTTCTTTGCAATTCCATTTATTTCCTTCCATGACCTCGTTTGATTCCACATCCCATAGTTATCTTTGCCTTGCAAGTTATAGCCCCTCCTTGGAGCACTTGCATTAGACCCTAATCCACCACACATGACTACGACCTCTAATGCCATGATGATATAGAACTAAATAGAATGATAATAGAGCTACAAGATTCTAAACACCACTAAGACTCAAAGAAACATGACCAACTATTAGATTCTAGGAAAAACTTTAGCAAGATTCCCAAAAAAATGAATTAATGAATAGTAATGACCAACCAAAAAGGATTATGAGAGAATAAGAGTATCACACAGTAAATTGGCCATTGTATAGTTGAAAAAAAAAAGTCTACAAAACATTTGCCATAGTATCCTCTAAAGAATGAGCATATGACCAGTGTCAAAATCTCATAAAACTACAAGTACTCACATGTTTACCTACATGGTTAATCATTGACTCCATTGTATATAATCAGTTACCTAAAAGAAGCCAACTAGGCTTATCAAGCACCTATGAATAGCTATCATCCGTCTCTTATGATGAAACTAGGTAAATCTTCCACCTACATCACTAAAGAGAACCTCACATCTTGGTGTCTCCGAGCTAAGAAAACCTCACCATTACCCTCTTTATCAAACATAGATGGCTTTATCCAAAAACATAACCGCTATATCAAGGACCACATGGATATACATAAGGAATATCCATAGAAGCATACATATTGTGTATGTTCTCAATATATGGAGTAAAATGGAATTAAAAGGCCAAATTCACTACCCAAACTCTGGCCAACAACACCTGCAATCATCTATCAACTCTATTCTATAGCCTCTAAAACTTGCATAGACTTGCAGTGGCTGATTTGACCCCAACTAAAAGCTTTCAAGAAACCTATTGATTTACTTGTGTGGCTGAAAATAGATCCCCAAAAGTTGAACATTCATTGTCAAAGACGTACACCCTTCTTGATGTTCTTGGAGCTGTGTGAAGAGAAATATTCACAAAAGTACTTCAAATGGCTCCAAAAGTCACCCCAAAAATGCTTCAAAAAAAGTCTTTCAATGCAAAGAATGAAGCTTTGAGCACCCAAAACTTGCTCAAGGTAATGTGAACCTTAGCTTTTTCCCTTCTTCAAGCACCACAAGAGTGTAGCTTAGTGGCAAGAGATTGACACGATTAAATGATCTTCGAAGGGAACAATAGTCAGATGGGTGATCTCCTAGGAAGTACCTGTAGAGAGTACGCATGCGGAAGCAAAATAAAAAGTAAAGTACTCTCACAAAACAAAGAATGTGTGAGGCACAAAATGATTAGACCATGAAATGGGTAAACTCATGTGGATTAGAAATGAGCTTGCCAAGAGCATGGAGTAGGCTCCTCAAGCTTCTAACCAAGTACAAATGAGGGGAGAGGCACTCCTTATATAGATTTGGGAGGGGCTCTCAAAAGTACATCATATGTGGGATAAGTCTCTTGAAAGGAGAATGAATACAACTGGTAGAAGCACATGGTAGGGTACCTAGATACAAAGGAAATACAATATAAAATGGAAATAGACTAGAAATGGAGTGCCTCCTAGATACAAAATGGAGATGCACTCATGCGGATACAAATGTAGATGAATTAGGAGCAATCATGTCCTCAAACCCCCCTCTGTAGCTCCATTTTGGAGCGGATGAATGCTGCAAAGGTCCACCGAGCACTGAAGCGGAATCAGAGGTAGAGCCTTCGGGAACATATCCGACAGGTTCTCCTGAGAGGTACACTGCTACAGAGTAATTTCTTAAGATATGAGCTTCTCGTGGATGAAGTGATACTAGATCTCGATGTGCTTCATGCGAGTGTGGAACACTTGATTCTTGGTGATGGCCAAGGCTGACTGGCTGTCTGTGCGACGACATGTCAGAGTATCCTACAAAACACCAATGTCACATAATAAACGTCAAAGCTAGATGGCCTCACATGCTACAAAGCTCGATGCTTGGTACTGAGCCTCTATGGATGATAGAGCAATTGTAGGCTGCTTTTTACTTGCCCAAGAGATAGGTCCTAAGCCAAGTAGGAATATATACCGAGAAGTAGACCGTCGAGAATCAGGATCACCAGCCCAATCTGAATGTGAATATCTGATGAGTTCGATGCTCCCTCTATACAAAAGACCATGATGTCGAGTGAGGGCAAGGTAGCGAAGTAGTCTCTGAGTAGCATCCCAATGACTCTGATGAGGTTTATGTGCAAACTGACTGAGTATACGAACTACATAAGCAATATCTTGTCTAGTGTTAGCAAGATAGAGCAATGAGCCAACAAGCTATCGATAGGTATGCACATCCACAAGTGTTGATTAGTCCTCCAGTGTAATCTTGATGTTTGGATCAAGTGGTGTAAAAACTGAGCAACACTGGTCCATGTTATATCTAGAAAGTAGATCAGAGGAGTACTTCTTCTGTGATAGGAATATACCTTCTCTTGTTTGCCAAACTTCCATACCCAAGAAGATAGTGTAGTAATCTAAGATCTGTCATAGAGTACTCAAGATGAAGCTGTGTGATGATAAACTGGATGCATTCTTCGTCTGAGCCTATCACGATCAAGTCATCTACATAGAGAATGATGATGGATACTAAAGACTCCTTTTGATAGATATAGAGATTAACATCCACATTGCTTCTATGAAATCCCTTGAACTTATGAATCTTTTCATACGAGGCCCTAGGAGCTTGCTTAAGTCCGTAAAGTGCCTTGTTAAGCTTGTAGACTTGATCTTCTTTGCCTTTGATCTTGAAGCCTTCAGGTTGTTCAACATATACTTTATCTTGAAGATCTCAATTGAGGAATGAACTTTTGATGTCCAGCTGGTAAATGGGTCACTTAAAGTGAGCACTTAGTGCTAAGATGATTCTTATGGTTGTGAATCTTGTAGTAGGAGCAAAGGTTTCTTCATAGTCAATGTATCCCTTAGCTACCAATCTTGCTTTGTACTTGTCTAATGTGCCATCTGACTTGTACTTAACTTTATAAAGGCACTTAACTCCTATGACTTGATGATTTTTGGGCATATGTACAAGAGTCCAAGTGTTGTTCTTCTCGATTGCATCCATTTCTACTTGCATAGCTTCTTCCCACTCAAGTTGTCCTTGAGCTTCTTTGTAATTACATGGTTCTAGGATTTGTTGAATCTGATGCATTAAGGCATAACTGATATAATGACTTTGTTCCCGTTGTCTCTTGTCAATAAGTCTTTGAGATCTTCTTGGATGAATTGAAGTACTTGCTTTTGAGTTGGAGTTTGGAAATATTGAGTCCCCCTCTGAAGTGTAGATAGGTGGACTAAGATTTGTACTTGAATCTTTTCTTGAGTATGAGGAAGCTTCATTGAAGATCACATCCTTTGAAATGATTATGGAGTGGTTTTCCATATCATATAGACGGTATGCCTTTGATTGGTCACTGTAGTCTATGAATATGTGTTTCTTGGACTTTGATTGTAACTTGTTTCTATCTTCTTTTGGTACATGGACAAAAGCTTTACTACCAAAGACTTGAAAGTAATTCACATTTGGTTTTCTTCCATAGTATGCTTTGAAGGGCTTCTTGTTGTGTAATGCACTTGTAAATCCTCGATTAAGAATGTAAACGATAGTATGCACGGCTTTTGCCTAGAACTTGTAGGGTAGAACCTTGTGATGAAGCATAAATCTTGCCATTTCCATCACACTGCATATCTTTCTTTCAGCTACTCCATTCTGGGATGGAGTATGAGGCTAAGTGACTTGTCTTTTGATCCCTTTCTGGTTGAGAAAGTTATCAATGTCATGATTGATAAACTCACCACCTCCATCTGATCTGACAGTTTTAACTTTAGTCAAAGCTTCATTCTCAACTTCTTTGATCCATGCTTGAAGCTTAGAGAATGTGTCTACCTTTGACTTCAAAAAGTACACCTAAATATAGCAAGAGTGGTCATCTACTAGAAGATAAAAGTAGAGGGATCCACTCAAGAATGGGGTGTTCATAGGTCCACATAAGTCCATGTGGATGAGGGCTAGAGGGTTCCTCGCTCATGTTGAAGCTTCCTTGGGAACTGGGGCCCTATGTTGCTTGCCTTGGGTGCAAGCTTGACAGACATCACTAAGTTGCCCTATCTTTGGAAATCCCTTCACAAGTTGGGATGAAGAGATTTTTGATAAGTAAGAAGTGTGGCGAAATCTTTGGTGCCACAAACTTGAGGTTGATTCTTTGGATACAAAGCAAGATACTTTATAGAGTCCCTTTTCTTCAATACCTTGAGCAATGACATCCTTTGTATGGGGATCAACTACCTTAATCGAGGTGTTATCAAACCATACTTGTTTGTCTTGATCTGTAATGGCCTTGACGGAAAGTAGATTCATACATAAATTTGGAACAAAAAGAACATTGGATAAAGACTTGCATTCCCCCTGATTGTTGGTAATTTGAACTTTCCCTTTTCCGTCGATGGGTAAACTTTTGTTGTTGCCAAGATAGACTTCTCTCGTGTGCTCTTCCAGTTCTTGAAAGGAGTCCTTGTCTTTGCACATATGGGAGATAGCTCCGCTATCAAATATCCACTCATGCAGGGAGCTAGAAGTAACTAGGGCATTGGCTTCTGTGTAGATGAAGAGTTCCTCACTAGAGCAGTGGGATCTATGTTGGGATCCTTTGGATTCTTGCCTAGACATAGAAGCCTTTGATGATTGTTTCTTTTTATAGCAAAACTTTTCTAAGTGTCCTGATTTTCCATAAAAAATATAGGTGAACTTCTTCGATGAATTATGAGATCCTTGCTTGGATCCATTGCTACCATGATGACTTGTGGTTTTGCCCTTATTGAATGGGCCTTTGGCCTTCATGGTAGATTCTTGGGAGGAAGTCAATTTGGCTCGCGAGTCATGAAGGAGCAATAATCGACGAACCTCTTCCCAAGATAAGACTTGGCCGCAATTATACAAAGTTGTAACAAGTATCTCGTACGACTTAGGTAACTTGTTAAGAAGCCTAATGGCCATGTCTTTATTAGAGATCTGCCTACCACATAGTGCTAATTTACGCTGGTAGTCCTCAAATTGGGCTATGACCTTGGTAATTGTGTCATGTGGCCGAATGGTCAAATTATGAAACTCGGCCTCTAATGTATATATTTTCAAAGGGGTTTTGTCTTCATACAAAGCAGCTAACATATCTCAAGCATCCTTGGACATCTTGCAGGTCGTGATATGTCCTTTTGTCAGTTCGTTGTAGGAAAGTAACAGCTGACCTAAAGCTCGTTTGTCTTTGACATTCCACACATGCAAATTTTCTAAGTGGGTATCCCTATTGGGTTCGGGGTCTGACCCGTCTACTACCTCATGAAGGAGATTCGTGTAGAGATATGTGTGCATGACATCTTTCCATAGATTGTAATTTTGTCCATTGAGGCGTTCATCTTAGGCATAAAAATAGGGATGAAAGAGCGTAAGAAGTAAGCCATAAATGATGAGCTATCTTCACTTTTGGTCATTATAAATCTTTGAGGATAAAGTGTTTAGAAACACTATCAAAGACACCGCTTCAAAATAATTACAAAGCTGGAAATGAACAACTGGATACCACACTTAAAATTCTTGGGGAGGGGGGGCTTAGAGTAGCCCTGCACTTGTACAACACCAAGATAAGTCGACGCGAGAGGATGGTCTTAGATTAGCCCTATGCACATCCATTGAGCCTTAGAGTAGGCTTAGAGACTTGAAGATGCTTGTTGGTGGGCTTAGACTAGCCTCCAACCCACAAGTATGCACACAGAACACTTTTTCTCTTATATGCTTGATGTACAATGATGGGGCACTTAGTGCAAAACAATATTCCCAAGAAGAGGAGAGCTAATCCTTGGAAATGAAGGTTTAGGCCTTATAATATGCCAGATTTGAGGGTTAGTACCCTTGGAGATCCTTGGATACAAGTTCTTAGAGTGAAGATTACAATGAAAATATGGTTTGGAGTTTATAAGAGAACCTCTTTTGAAAGGTAGCCCTCTTAGAAAGGCACTTTAATGTTTAGCTATGGCTGAACTCTTGAGTCCTCCACAAATTGTAGGCCCAATCATGTGAGAGAAGACTTCGATATGACAATGTGATGTAAACCAAACTTTTACATGTCCAAAAATTCAGAATTAATTGATATGCTCTTAAGAATAATATTGGTGTGCCACAATGTATATGCCTATTTAGAACAAATCTCGTAGACAATCAAATGCTAAGTCCGATTGTATTCTCTAGCGATATTAATGTCAACATGGTCACTCCTACAATATGGATAGTGCCACGTGGCAAGAGACTATGCTACACAAAACATGAGCCATTACGTCAAGCTGGGCAATATCTTCAACTACTCTACTCGTGTTGAGTGGCACCGATGCCAGATGCATGCACTCATCCCTGAAGCTTCTCAGAATCATCACCTACCCTGCAGAGCAACACTGATGGTTGTCTTGCCCATACCCTCTCTGTGTACCAGCACGCCACACCTGATAGTTAAAAACACTTGGAGCGCTTTAGGAAGAGCACATATATGCACAGAGAAGTGCACCTACACAAGTATAGAGAGCTTTCTCTATTTCTTTCTCTCTTAGTCGTCAGATGAGTGCAAGTCCTTCTGGTTGCACTCTGCTACCGAGAGGAGGGAGATTAGTGTAGGGCGGAGAAAAACTCACAGCGATCTTAGGCAAAGAAGCGCATGATAGAAGGATTATGGCTATGTGCCTCCCTCTTATGGTAGAAGCTCCTCAGAGAAGAGCTTGTGGCAGAAGCTCTCTGCCTCCCTCTTTTCTCTCTCACACAAAGGATAGAAGGCAAGACCTTGTGTCATTTGTGAACGCTTACTCAGACCAAATGGTGCGCACTGAATGGACAGATGAGGTTGATGGGGAAGATGACTGTATGATTGTCAAACACTCCCTGACCAATTTTGTTGCTTCAGAGTGATGGACTTCGTCTATGATTGAGCAAGATGTGGTTGTTTCACTGCCTATGTGAGGACACTCAAGGAAACTGTTCGTGTAGTGAAGCTATGGTGCACTCGCATGAGTACCTCCCCCGAGCAGAAGAGTTCTTTCTTAGTCTGCGAGGTTCTAGTTTCTTCTCTCTCTCTCTGAGTGCACCACAGAAGAAGCTAAGGTTGGACAAGCACAAAGAGATTCGGCGGAGTCTAGAACAATCATTGCTGGTTTCTAAGAGTGGAGTGGAACCAATCAGCAAAGCTGCATCAACGCCTGCAGCTAAGAAAAAGAGCACCGTCGATAATGGATCATCCAGAAAATGCAATGCTGGTTATCGCCATGGACAGTGTGATGATCAGAAAGCCACAAGCAAGAAGGGTGATGGTGTAGATATGGTCGATGTGTTGGGTATGACCGAAGATGGTGATGAAGGTGTGAGATTAAACAAACGTGACACCAAACGTCATCCAAACCCCCTCATAAAGATCTGGCAATATATCCTGCCACCACAAGCATGGATCGCTCAGAAGTTCTGAAAGCTGCAGGTCACTAGGAGTGCCTTCAACTCAAGTTGTGCAGGTTCCGGATGGCTTCTCCCTCCGATTCTACAAACCGCCTCTACACCTTCGACATAGAGAGGTAGCAAGAGCGTGTACAGAGATGGGTAAAGCAAGATGGCAAAATGATTCACAAAGTCATATGACAAAAAATATAGAGGTTCCTCATAGCATAAAACAAAACGTGTTTATAAACATCATAAAAAAATGAGATGCGCTACAAATGCTATCAGGCGTTCATTAACCGCATAATGCACCACCAAAAAGCTATCAAAAAACAAGGGTGAAAGGGAAAATGGGGTATAAAGGTGATAAATAAGAAGGGGTGGGTGGGTGGGCAAATGGGCAAAATGAGGCCCAAAAGAGCAAAATTGATGGCAAAAGCCTCTCTCAATGAAGAGGAGGCAAAACCACCACCACTAACAAAATGACCACCAAACGCACCACCAAGACCTCCACCTTATGCTCTGATACCATGTAGAGAGCAAACACGTGGAAGCAAAATGAAAAGTAAAGTACTCTCACAAAACAAAGAATGTGTGAGGCACAAAATGAGTAGACCATGAAATGGGTAAACTCATGTGGATTAGAAATGAGCTTGTCAAGAGCATGGACTAGGCTCCTCAAGCTTCTAACCAAGTACAAATGAGGGGAGACGCCCTCCTTATATAGATTTTGGAGTCTCTCAAAAGTACATCATATGTGGGATAAGTCTCCTGAAAGGAGAATCTCTCTCACACACGGCCAATGGTGCCAAACATGACTTTGGTGATGTGGATGACAAGGTATTTGAAGGTCTTTTGGCTTGGTTCTCACCTTAGACATAAGCCTTGGAGAAAGCCTTGGGGGGGTGCGTAGGTGCTCACTTCGTTCACACAATAGGAACAAAAGTTTTTATCAAAATGCTCTGATACCAGTGAAGTATTTTGATGGTGATGCACCATAGTGAACTCTACTTCTCCATAACCCCACATACTTCTTAGGTCCTAGAAATATAGTCAAATTTAGAGTCTATGGCTAACCATGCATCTATATGTTTGGTTGAACAACATATACAAAAGTATCCAGCAACCATTTGGCCTTTCACATGAACACTAATGGTAACACTTATCTCATATTCTCATGGCTTTTCTCCTCCCTATCTAGAGTTGTAGTTGGGCTTTCACAAATCTATTTGACTAGATTGAAGAACATTGTCTATGCTTTCATTGTACTCATTTTCATTGATTTAAAGCTTGATTTGGTCTCTCGTATAGTGATCCAAAGTGTGAAAAGATTTTCAAGTTTGTTTATGGAGATGGACAAGTTTGTGAAGCTACATCTCTGCACATGGGCAGAGAGTATTGCAAGCAGAATGCTTGTCTACACACAATAATTCTATAAGCTAGAACCATTTTTCATGACTAAAAGGTTTTACAATAGCTCTCTAGGTCTAGTTTATGGTTACAAAATTTCATATTAATTCTCTCTATAGTTACATAGAAAACTCTACAACAATGTGAATATATCATTGTTTGTGGGCATTGTGGAGTGAAACCATCTTCCATTGTTGCATTGAGGTTTTAAAATTTTCTCTATCCATGGTATAAGAGCCTTTTTTAAGATTGGAAACATAATTGAATCATATTGAAGACTCGGAGGGATCAAGTCAATTCATGGAGGCATAAGGAGGACTTATCAAGGCAAAAAGACATTAAAAGCAAGCTAGATCAATTAGGAGCTCAACTAGTTGAAGAGTAGCAAGGGAGAAGCTAACAAAAGGTAACATCTGCACTCTTTAAAGCATACAAATACTTGAGAAGATGAAATAGGAGCATCATAGAGCTGAGTATGGCTGATTATAGGGCAAAAATACAGAAGCTAGACCAAGACAATTGTCAACCATGGAAATTTAGAGTTAGCAACTACCTTATGGGTAAAGTATTGTCCGCATTAGTGAGTGAACTAGAGCCAATGCCTCATGTACATGATCCACCACTTAAAGGGAAGGCCATGTCACTTAATGAATGGATATAAAGGGATAGGGGAGCCATATTTGTTCTACCTCAACACATAAGAAATAGCATAATAAGGCATATAAAAGACTTGGACACATCTGCAAAGTTTTTGGAGACCTTGGAGAGATTGTACTCTTCATCAATGAAGGCAAGGAAGATTTGTATCACTATTAGCTAAATATTCTTAGGAAATCACCAAGCGCTAACATTAATGAGTGCATTGTAAAGGCTAAGTAGCTTGTAGATGCCCAAGTCTGAATCAGGAGCCTAATCGAAGATGAAAATCTTGTCTCACACACTTTCAATGGATTTAGAAAGGATGAAAGATGGGAAGCATACACCACATTGGTGCATGTGAGGGGTTCCCTACAATACTTTGATCAATTATTCACGTTAATGGTGACCAAGAAGGGTCACATTCAAAGAGCAACTGAGCCCACATTTTCTATGTAAAGGCAAAAGAGGTGGAGAAAATTCCCAAGGAGCATGGAGAGGAAGTTCAAATTCAATATCAAACAACCAAGAAAACTCCAAACAAAGCTAAAGATTATGAGGAAGAGCAAGGAGAAGAGGAAGAGGATGGATATTACATGGAAGAGAAGCATCCACTAGAAAATTCTATGATTGTGGGAAATTAGGCCATTATGCAAGCGATTGTTGGTCGAAAGGAGGATGTTGTCAAGGATAAAAAAGGAACCAAGATAATTATGGGAGTACTTGAAAAAATTCCAAAAATGAGATCTTACTTATGATGTATGGTTCAACTGAGAGATTCAATTTGGATTTTGCATGGTACATAGACGATGGTTGTAAAAACCATACGATTTGAAATAAATATGTTCTCTTCAATTTACACTCACGTATCACTCAAGGACATATAGAGATAGGGGATGACACTAAACACAAGATCACACATGTGGGAGATGTTTCATTGAATGTATCTCAAAGCTCCAAGGTGTTGAAGGATGTGTTGCATGTGCCAACCATCACCAAGAACTTCATCTTAGTAGGAAAATGGTTGAAAGAGGTTATGGGATGAGTTTCTATGGTGAAGGATGTTTTCTTAAAGGCCCCCATGCATGACTAGAAGCTCATAGAAAAAGGAAAAATGGAACAAAGAATCTTCACCATGGAGGTAAACCTATCAACCCCTCACACTATCTACTTGTCTAGTGGAATTAAATAGATTGTACAGATTGACTTGTGGCATAAAAGAATCGGCAACATAAAATTACAAAGGATGGTAAGTGTTACAATGCATTTCAATTGAGATTTCTTTAAGAACTCAATACTTGGTGCACTCTTTGTTATGATGGATATGGAATATCTAGAAAAAGTTGTATCTTTGATCTTCCAATTCTTCTTCTATGAAGAGATCCATCCAAGAGGAACTTTCATTTATAGGTTCATCTAAATAATGTGACTTTATATTATTTAAAATCTCTTCTAATGATCACAGTTGATTATATTCTCCACTCTTTTGTCCACCTTTCATCTTCTAGATTATCCAAGAAAAATTTTGGTTATTCCTTCTCAACTTTATGTATGACATAACATATATCTATTTCTTAATCAACTATGTTTTCTACCACACCAACAATAGGTTCTTTTAACAAAGATTCAATTGAATCTAGGAGTACGCTGGTGTCAATGTGATTTTCTTTTGACTATCCCTCTTTTATAGATTTTGCCTAAAATAATTATAGTTCTTTCTCTATCAGAAAAATGACAATGGGCTTTTGAACTCCAATTGTTGATGTAGGCTTCTTGAGTAGGCTAGCTTCTGAAGAAGCTTTTGAGAAAATTTTATGAATTTCCTAAACATGTTAAGCCTTTCATTGACTATGTAAGCATCTTGGTAACAATGGTGGTGGGTTTCAACAATAGTTCCACTCTACCTAGGCTTCATAGGCATTGAAAAGCATTTCTAGACCCTCATGGAGAGGATATATGAGCAAAGAAACTATTTTTTTTCTTTGAAACATCCTTATTCATTGATGCTATTGATTTTTCTAGAGAAGCCTTAGTAAGTACACGTCTTAGCTCTTTTTGCAAGCTAGCTATTTTCTTCTTCCAATTTCGACTAATCTTCTTTCATGTTTATCTTCTTCCTCTTCCTATATTGAGACAACTCTTTATTGAGTGACCATGGAGATGAAGAATTATAATCTTCATTTGACTACACAACCTCTTACTCTTTAGCTTCTACATGTGTGACTAGTTGAAGGGGCACATGCCTTTCATATTCACTACTATTTCCAATTACTTCTACCATTTGTAGTTGTCTATGTGCACTATTATGTGGATTTTGGGTGCAGTTATTCATCAAATCATCCTTTCTAAAATCATCATAATAGCCTTCAATCTTCTATTAAAGGTTCTTGAGGGTTTTGGAAAATCTAGGCATACCTTTAGTGTGTTGTTTCTCTCTTGTAGCTCATTTTTCAGCTTATTAGAACCCTACACTAGACTTATCAACCCAATTTGAATCGTTGTTAGTTTCATGTTCTGGGTATATTGCAATGAATTTTCCAGTATGCAAGATGTGTGGGGCTCACCTCTTTGCCACTCTTCTCAAGCCCTAGATATTGATAGCTTCTTACAACCAAGAATCCACTCGATACATGCTTCATGATACTGATCGTTTGTGCACTCTCATGATACTTGTAGTTCACAAGTGACTTACTGAATGATTTTGTTTTTGTTTTAATACCTATGGAATAACCCAAGGCTAATAAGCAATGAATAGAGAAAAATTTATGGGATTTTGTGAAGTCTACCTACCTACTATACTCCTCTCTCCTATCTACTCCCTAATCCTATTCTTTAGCTCTCACTTCCCTAAGTCTAACAACTTACTACACACACTTTCAAAGTGCGAAGTAATAAGTGCAATGAAAGATGACTTGCCAGAGTAGAGTGCTTACTGTCAGGGGAGCACTAGATTGTGCTCTCCGACTACAATAGACAGATTTCAGAAATACACTTCAGATTATAAGAACACCCATGTAGGGAAAATAATACAAGAAGATGTAGCTAATACAAGAAGTCCCACAACCCGAGACTATAGGTGTAGATAGCTCAACTAGAGATGATATAGGAGATCCCACAACCCGAGATTGTAATTACGGAACAAGATCTCTGGATTACAAGAACTCCCTTCTGGGAGATGAACTAGATACAAGAAAGAACTCGACAAGATCTCATACTACGAGATTACAAGAGGACAAGAAGAGATGTCGAGAATACAAGACTAGACAAGACTGGGACAAGGAATAAGACAAGAACAGGAACTCAAACTTGGAGAGTACTTACTTGGTGGTCACGACTCCATGAGCTCCCAAGACTGGTATTGGCAAGAGTGATTATGAATGTGGCCAACCCCTCCTTATATAGGTTTTCAAGGGTGGTTCATGAAAGGCGGTTACGAATGGATGATGTCATCAATGATGCCATCAATTCAAAACATGAGCTCTGGATATCCGAATGAGGCAAGTAGACATTCGATCTTAGGGTTTTGACACGTTTTGAATGCAATGGAAGCATTGGTTTATCCTAATTCTTAGCCAATCATGAGATACCAAGTTCACATGGAATCTAAGGTTCAGGATGGTTTCCTTTGTCCATGACATCACCTCCCCCTCAAGCGACGTGTTCCACGAGGAGTGATCATGTTATCTGGTCTTGGCTTTGTTGCATTTCTCTTATGGAATTCTCGAACCTTGATTGGTGCCATCTGAAGGTTTTTTGCAGGTTCCCAAGTACGATCACTGATATCATCCCCTTTCCAATGAATAAGGTATTCCAATCTTCCTCAAAATATTCTAGAATCTAGGACATGCTCGACTTCAAATTCTTCATGATCACCAATCTCGATAGGTGGTGAAGGACTAGGTCTCTCCCCCCTCAATGATGAAATCTGATATGGTTCCAACATGGATACATGGAAAGATGGATGTATTCTCATAGTACTTGGTAGCTGGAGCTTGAAGGTGATTGGATTAATCTTGGCCAAGATGGTAAATGGACCAAATCTTTGATGATCTAACTTTTCACAAGGTCTTGAGGTTTTCAAATTGTTTCTTAGTAACCATACTTTATCCCCAATTTGATACGATGGATTCTGGACACAATGGTGATCTGCATAGTACTTATATTTTTCTTGAGCTTTATGGATCTCTTCCTTGAATTCTTTGTGAATGTCCATCAGGTATTGGGCCTTGTCTGTAGCACCTGGGTTGTTGACATGATTTGAGAGTTGTATATCCATCCTTGGATGTTGTCCATAATTTGCAAAGAAGGGAGTCTTCTTAGTAGATGCATGAATGCTATTGTTATAAGCAAACTCTGCAAAGGGTAAAAGCTCAAACCAATCATTTTGATAATAGTTGCTAGTGCAACAGAGATATTGCTCTAGGACTTGATTCACCCATTTTGTTTGTCCATCAGTCTGTGGATGATTTGTTGTAGATAGTTTAACTTGAACACCGAGGAGCTTGCAAAGATTGTTCCAAAAGCTGTATATGAAATATGCACCTCGATCACTAACAATGTCATTAGGCAATCCATGAAGCCTAAATATATACCTGAGAAAAAATCTAGTAGTGGCTGCACTTGTGATTGCCTTGGTAGTTGGAATGAAGTGTGCCATCTTTGTAAATCTATCCACAATAACAAGAATGGCATCATACTTATCTGACTTTGCTAGATCTGTGATGAAGTCCATAGACAATGAAGCCCATGGTCTTTCTCGAATAGGTAGAGGTTGCAAGAGGCCATGGGGTTTATGTCGGGGTACCTTAGATCTATTGCAAGTATCACAGGTTCGAATGTATTCTTTGACTTCCTTCCACATCTGAGGCCACCAAAAGTCCCTTGATATGAGTTCTGTTGTTTTATTCACTCCAACATATCATGTTGCAAGGTTGTCATGGTGTTGTTGAAGTACTTGGATCGTGGGCTTTCCTCGAGGGACATACAATAGGTTCTTATAGAGTAGTAACCCATCCTTTTCCTAAAATTCATTTACTTCTTGGAATTCTCCTTCTTGAGCTTTCTGCTTAACATTACAAAAAAATTCATCATGTGGTAGACTCTCACAGATCAACTGATTCAAGGCTGAATCTTCATGATGGCTTGAAGAGATAGCTGCTAATTGGAGATGTTGAGGCTTGAGTAATACACTCTCTTGTTGATCAAAGGCCTCTTCACCCTTCTTTGGTGCAAGGTAGGATCTTCTAGACAGGGCATCTGACTAACATTATTGACGTCCTAGATAGTATGTGATGACAAAGTCGAATCTGGATAAAATGTTACTCCATCGAGATTGCCTTCTATTGAGAATTTGGGTGGTCATAAAATATTCTAGCTTCTTCTGATCTGAATACACAGTGACTTTATGAGTTGCTCCTTCCAGATGGTGACACCAAGTATCAAACGTGTCTACTATGGTAAGAAGTTCTTTATCATGAATTTCATAATTAATTTTTGGAGGGGAAAACTTCCTTGAATGATATGCAACTAGATGTAGGTGTCCATCATCTCCATATTGGGAAAGAATGGCCCCTAGAGCAAAGTCTGATGCATCTATCTCAAGGAAGAAGGGCTTACTAGAATTAGGATGAACTAGAATTGGAGCGGTAGTAAATGTTGATTTCAAGGTCTGAAAGGCCTTTTCTTCTTCTTCGGTCCATGAGAATTTGGAGTTCCCTGTAAGCTTGGTAAGCGGTGTCACTATCTTGGAGTAATCTTTGATGAATATCCTGTAGAAATTGGGAAACCCCAAAAAACATTGTACATCTCGAACACATGAAGGTGGTTGCCAATCAAGGATTGTCTCAATCTTCTTAGGGTCCATAAAAATTCCTTTATGTGATACAATGTACCCTAGAAATTCCACTTCTGTCTTATGGAAAGAGCACTTCTCCAATTTCACATATAATCCTTTTTCTCTTAGTTTCTCTAAGACTATCTTTACATGACATTCATGATCCTCTAGATTTTTGGAAAATATCAAGATATCATCAAGGTATATTACAACAAAATCATCTAAATATTCTCGAAAGATATCATTCATCATATGTTGAAAAACAACTGGAGCATTTGTGAGACCAAATGGCATAACTACATATTCAAAATGGCCATACCTTGTCCAAAATGTTGTCTTCCATTCGTCTCCTTCTCTGATCCTGAACAAGGTTCTAAGCTCCTCGAAGGTCAATCTTCGTGAAGAATTTTGCTTTTGCAAGGAATTCCAAGAGCTCGGATATGAGTGGTAGAGGGTATCTGTTCTTTATAGTGACTTTATTCAATCCACCATAGTCTACACACATCCGAAGAGTCCCATCCTTCTTCTTTACAAATAAAATAGGAGCGCCTGCTAGAGACTTTAAGTGTTTGATAAACCCCTTTGCTAGATTCTCATCAATGTTCTTGCGTAGTTCTATAAGTTCCTCTGAGGATAGTCTGTAGATTGGTCCCAAGGGCGGTTGTGCTACCTCTTGAAGTTCTGTGGCACAATCATAGGGTCTATGCTCTGGAAGATTGTCTGCATTCTTCTTTTCAAAAACATCTTCAAACCCTTTGTATTGATTGGGTAGCTACACTGGATCATCTTTCTTCGATTCTTGAGCTGGTATGGCATAGATCATATATGTCAGTTCCTTCCTTACTCTATGTATGAAGGCTTTGGCTCCGACATATGTTGGGTTCTTCTGGATATGGGGTAATTTTATTATTCTCCCAATTAATTTCTGATTATGTTTCTTTAACCACGGCATTCCGATGATAACCATATTTATTGGAATCGATATGACATTGAAACATATGTGTGAATCATGGTCACCAAGATGTACTCTTAGTGGTATTGTTTCCATGGTTATATTCCCCGATGCTAGAGGCCGTCCATCTACTACTTCAGCTACTACTGGTCTCTTCTTCCGAACTACTGGAATTCCATGTTTCCTAATGAGTCCTTCATCAATGAAACATGAGGAGCCTCTTGAATCTACCAGAGCTACAAGGGAAAGGGTCTTCTTAGACATGATTAACTTGACAGGGGCAAGACATGTTTCTACGGGTGTGGATGGAATTATGAGACCCTTTCTTATATCATGGTCTGGTTGTATAGTCTCTTTTACAACTAGACTTCCTCGTTTTCCTGCTCTACAAAGGTGGCTATGACTTTGGAGTAAGTTCTCTTGTTGGGACAATTAACTACAATGTGTCGAGGGTTTCCACAATACAGACAACTTGTTATCCCTCCTTTGTTTCTCTTGTGGTGTTAGGGGTTGGAGCCTAGTTACATCTATCTGCATAGGTTTGGGCATAGACTCATCTCTAGAAGTGGGCTCAAAGATCAAGTATACAAACTTCACAAAGCACTTTATGGACTCAAGCAAGCTCCCAGGGTCTGGTATGAAAAGATTCACAAGTTCTTTGAAGATAAGGGATTTCATAGAAGCAATGTTGATGCTAATCTCTATATCTATCAAAAGGAGTCCTTAGTAGCCATCATCATTCTCTATGTAGATGACTTGATCTTGACAGGCTTAGATGAAGAACGCATCCATTTTATCATCACATAGCTTCACCTTGAGTACTCTATGACAGATCTTGGATTACTTCACTACTTCTTGAGTATGGAAGTTTGGCAAACAAAGGAAGGCACATTCCTATCACAGAAGAGGTACTACTCTGATCTACTTTCCAGATATAACATGGATCAGTGTCACTCAGTTTCTGCACCACTTGATCCAAACATCAAGCTTACACTGGAGGACTCATCATCACTTGTGGATGTGCATACCTATCGACAACTTGTTGGATCATTACTCTATCTTGCCAACACTAGACCAAATATTGCTTATGCAAATGGTATACTCAGTCAATTTGCACGTCAGCCTCATCAGACTCATTGGGATGCTGCTTAGAGACTACTTTGATACCTTGCCCTCACCGGACATCATGGTCTTTGGTATAGAGGGGGCATCAAACTCACCACATATTCAGATTCAGATTGGGCTAGTGATCCTGATTCTCGACGGTCTACTTCTGGGTATATATTCTAGCTTGGCTCATGAATTCTCCCTTGGGCAAGTAAGAAGCAGCCTACAGTTTCTCTATCATCTATCGAGGCCCAGTATCGAGCATCGAGCTTTACAGCATGTGAGGCCATCCAGCTTGGATGTTTATTATCTAACATTGGTGTTTTGCAAGATACTCGGACATGTATTTGCATGGTGTGGAGGTGATCGCAATCCGAGTGGATCGGGTCCGGTCGTGGCACATGCAGAGTGTATGAAGCTAGTGAGTGTTGGAAGGTTTATGTAATAAAAAATGTGAAGGTGAAGATGAAGTTGGGTATGGGGGGAAAAATGTCATGATTTGATTAGAGAAAGGGGAACAGATGAACACAAGATAATCGCATGAACATGAATGATGAGGACAAAAGAAACCATTCACATGAATCAATTTGGAAAGGAAGAACCGTCCAAAAATATGGAGCTTGTTAAACACTTTCCAAATTTAATTCACGTTCATAGGTCCTTTTGAATGGAATGAATGCATGATGAGAAAAAAAACTAAAACCACACACATGAATCAGTCTCGAAAGGAAGAATGGTCCAAGAATGGAGCTTCTTATACACTTTTGAAACTAAAACATATGCATGGGTGTTTGTGGGTGGTATGAATGCACACGTGGGTCATCATTTATGAATGAAAAGAAAACTATTCTGTCAACCTCAATGGATCATCCTCAATGGTTCAACGCAATGCTGTGGAGCCTTCTCACACATAGAAAGTGATAGAAGGTGACATGTAAAACCATAGAAGAGACAAAGGGATAAGAGACATGAGACATGAATTAGAAGTTCTTGTTATGATAAAAATATACATGAATATTGTGAAGCGTCAAGCTAAGCATTCTACTATTCAAAGGTGGTCCGCACGACCCTCTCACCACAAGAGTTCAACCGAATGTCACACGTAAGAGGATAGGTCCCACTTCATTGACCCTATGTCTTTCTAGGATCGTATGTGTTTCTAAAGAAGTCTAAGACACATAAAACCAGCTCTAACTCACTCACACGCTCCATTAAGGATGAGCAAAGAAAGAGATACTGGGTTTATGATCCTATTCTAGAGAGGAATCTAAAAATTGAATCTAGGAACTATGCTCTTACTAGCCCACCTTGGATCCTCACACACTCAACTGAGGGTGATTGTCTCAAAGAAACCATGTGCTAGCAAGGGCCCTATGGATACCTAAAATTGATGCTCTAGGAGTTTGGAAGGGGGTTTATATAGTTTTTTTAATGAATTTGGGCCCTTGGATCTAGAGAAATCAACTCTCAACCCTAAGATCAGCTTCTTTTGATTACAACCATTGGATTTATCAAATGGATGGTTAGGATCAGTTCTTTATATGATATCTAGGGCAAAGGGTAGGAAAATAGGCGCCTTCATTCTCCACAGTCAGTTTTGCAGCTGATCTGTACCGTCTGATCAGTGCTGACATCAATTTGGATAAGATAAGCCACTATTTTTGGAGAAACTTTGCATTATTGATCTTTGATCATCAAGAAAATCTTATCATGTAAAAAAACTCGTGGATCCTCCTTCCTTTATGCTTTAGTGCATCTCCAACCTTGAATATGAGCTCATCTTGACTGTACAACATGGTTCAATCATTGTTTGCCATGTGGTAGCCCTTCAAGCCTTCAATTTTCTTATCCTGGTAAACTGTGGTGACCTTGAAAAATGGATTTTGTGTTCTTTGACCCTTCAAATATCCTTCAATGAAGATAAAAATTTGTAGGGCTATGTTTTGAAAGGGCTCCTTTAGGAATATGTAGAAAAAACTCCCATCTGAATCTCCCTTGTACAAGTTTGACTACATTTGGAAGCTTGCAAGGTGGCATTAAGGTGTCTAGGAAGCTCTGATAGCCTTGAAACTTTGTACAAATATGTAGGCTTATATTATCTTTATACATGCCAAACCATATGGCTAACAAAAATTCCTATACAAGATTTTGTAGAGTCTAAGTGGAAAAATTACTTTTTTTACAAAATGCACATGGCATGTCAATGTGCTAGAAAATCCATTTTCATGTGCAATTTGGGATATGGACTTCCTTTGATAGGCTTCACAAGTATATGAATTTTCATGTGATTTGGAGACATTGAAATGTTTTCCCTAATTTGCAAAGTTTGACCAGCTTAGATCGCTACCTTGGATTTGCTTGATTTTTTCCAAAGTTTGCATGTGAACTCCCTTTGACATCCTTGATGCATCTTGGACTTCTCAGGCAATTGTGACTACCTTCATCGAATGTGTTTCCTGTAGGCCTTCATGAGTGAGAGAAGAGAGAAAATCTCAATGACAACGGATAGCCAGTTAGCCTTGGCCATCGCCAAGAATCCAGTGTTCCATGCTCGGACAAAGCACATCGAGATCCAATACCACTTCATCTGCGAGAAGTTCATATCTCAAGAGATTACTCTAGAGTAGTGTACCTCTCAGGAGAACCTGGCAGACATGTTCACGAAGGCTCTACCTCCGGTTCCGCTCCAGCACTTGGTGGACCTCTACAACATTCAGTCGCTCCAAAATGGAGTTGTAGAGGGGGTGCTGATGACATGATTGCTCCTACTTCATCAACATTTGTATCCGCATGAGTGCATCTCTATTTTGTATCTAGGAGACACTCCATTTCTAGTCTATTTCCATTTTATATTGTAGTTACTTTGTATTTGGGTACCTTGCCATGTGCCTCTACCAATTGTATTCATTCTCCTTTCAGGAGAAGTATCCCACATGAGATGTACTTTGGAGAGCCCTTCCCAAATCTATATAAGGAAGGCTTCTCCCCTCATTTCTACTTGGTTAGAAGCTTGAGGAGCTTACTCCATGCTCTTGGCAAGCTCATTTCTAATCCACATGAGTTTATCCATTTTATGGTCTACTCATTTTGTGTCACACACACTCTTTGTTTTGTGAGTACACTCTTCTTTTCATTTTTCTTCTGCATGTGTACTCTCTACATAAACATCTTTTGATAGAGAACCTTCTCACGTCAATTCTTGACAAGAATTTTGAAGTTTGAGGAATTACCTCTAACAAGATTTTCTACGTTTTGATCCCTTCACATGATCCTTTCACAATCTTGTGCTTTCCTTTGGGAACTTGAAAACTTTTTTATGGAACATCCATCCTTCTTTGCTAGGGTTTTCAAATGAAAACCAATCTTAATTCCAGATACTTCAATTTTCATAGATTCAAGTTCAATTGGTTTATTCTTAACCAATTTGTAGTGACAAGAGCTTTTGACTTCTTGTCTTTAGATTCCTTTCTTTATGATACTTCAGGTACCTATTCTGGCCAAGACTTTATAGGAATCTCTCTACTGCATAAGTCTAAGCATCCGCTCATGCTTCCAAGCTTGATCAAGTCTAATTGACCTTGCAACTAAAATAACGACTTATTCTTTATTATTAAGATCTCTTAAACTAATAAAAGTTTCTTCACTTACTCATGGGCTTTTAAAGATCTTTCCCTGTCTCAAGTCCATGCTTACACTAATGCCTCTCAGATTCCAAAGCTAAGAATATTTTATATACCTTTAGGTTATATCAATATTTGGACCTAATTACCAATATCAAAGGTTTGGGAACTGTTGGGAACTACTTGCTGTTAAACTTACTTCAAAGATTCCAGTCTCAGATCTAGGGAGATTTTTCTTTCAAGAACTTTAGATTCCTGTCAAGGAATCAAGTAATACTAAGCCAACGATTCATTTTGGAATCTTTTGCTTTACCAAAATGATCTTCAAAAGAAATTATTGAGTTTGGACAAGATCAAGACTTAAGGCTTTATTTCTTGTCCAAAAGATATTCCTTTTTAACCAATGAAATAGTTAACTAGACTATTTCATTTTATTGTCTTATCTTTAGGAAAACTTAATTTCCGAAGATTACTTTGACATATCTTTTAGGAAAATATCTTGATTCCTACAGATTATTTTGACTTGGGTTCTAGCATACTTTTCTTATCCTCAGAAAAGTTCTTAATAAAGATTCCATGCTTTTTTGAAATTTTGCATCTTTACTAGAGATGCAGTTATGGAACCTAACATCCTCCTATTGAACGTCAAAGTTCAATTAATGCTAAGGTTCAACCTTTGATTTCCATCACTCCTTGGGGTAGAATTTCAAAGTCAAAACTTCAAATAGTCTATGGCTTTATAAATTTGCAACATGTCAAATATCTATGGAACTTTAAAAGTACCATTGGCTTACATTCCAAATGATTTTATTTGATTGCTATCATGTCTCGGGATATAGTCAAATAAAAGCATTCCAAACTATCCTATTTGCAAGTACTTCTATTTTCTTGCCATTCCAATGAGCAAAAAAATTGAAGACTTGACTTTCGAACAGCCTACTTTTTCCTTATCAAGACTCCTCATAAGTGATACCTAAGTATCACTTTCAGAAAAATGAACTAGCTACTTGAGTTGCATAATAACTAAGAGCTTTAAAACTAACTAGTTTGTCGTTTTTCCTAATTGTCTAACGCAAGTTAGAAAAAAGAAGGTAATGAAAGTATAAGTATTCAAATACTTAAGAAACAATTACGCTTATGCGAATGCCTGTTCTTGCATGCAAATGCATATGAGTGCATGCACATATTACCATTCTAAACCCTAAACCCTTTCATGCACCAAAATTAAATCAAGAAATTTCTTGAGCTTGAAAATGCATGTTCCTAATCATCCATGCACATCTATAAGTACCATGGAGAGATTCTATATTGAAGCTAATTCAGGTGTTGACCATCATTGCTTAAGTTGGTTTGGAAGGGTTTGTTTTCTTTGGCGAATGAGACGAAGACACATACATATTCAAGAGAGATGTATGCCTTGTGGTGTGATGTTGTAGATTGAAGACTTAGATGTGAAAATTACAATGACTATCAAGGAATGTAGCTCAATACATTTCACATCATCAAGAAGCTACTCTTGGTATTTCTACATGATTGATATAAATAAGAAGTTATGAAGTTAGGCTATTGGTATGTTTATATCTAGGTTTATGAACAATAAAGCATTCTACTTCATTCCATCGATATAGTAGAGAAAATAATGAGCACTTTAGCGATCAGTAGTTGATCTTGTGTTCTTCTCTAAACTCAGAGAATTGAAGCTATAAGAAGATGGTGATTTGAGACCTGCTATGATGAGGAGTCTGACAACTTTATTAAAAGCACATATGCCTTCTAATAATAATAGCGATGATGACGGACGTTCAGGAAAAAAGAAAAAAATAATCTAAAATTAGATTTAAAAGCATTATAAAAGGTTGGCTCTGACATTAGCAAAAGAAGGGAGGAGGTCAATCTTTGTATGATGGGACTGGCGATGAAAATCTGAAGTTTAGAGGCCAACACACGATGACTTTTCTCGCAATCTAATAGAAGGCACACAATTCTGCTTGATGGGCATGCAACATTGATTTAATTCTAATAGTAGAGATGTTTGGGGAATTCAATGTATTTTCTGGTAGCCAGTTCATGAACGTTGAGGGGAATCATTGTGTGTTTTGGAACCCATACATAGAGGAGCTCGAGTGTCTTCAACAGGGGGAGTTGGATCTCCAGCAAAAAGTGTGGGAGGGAATCGGTGTCGATCTAAGATGGAGCTTTATAGGTGGTGATTGATTACATGCAAAACATGGGATGTAGCTGATCAGTGCTAAAGTCGATACAATATAGAATGATCTGATGAAGGGAGACTATAATTAGTTTTTTTTTATTTTAATGATGGTGGTTCTTTTAGAACGACAGAGAAGCAAAATGTGAGAGAACTTGCAAGGAATTTTGCATCTGCAAATGTGCTACTATGGCCGATTTATCCAAAGTTTGTAAGTTATGATTTAGAAATTTAACAGTTCATCATATATGCCTATGCTATTGTGCATATTAATGCATATTCACCGAGTATAAAAATTTGGCTGTGATGCAAATTGCTAAAAAACCACATATCCGATAATGCCACTGACATGCTTCATGCATATAAATGTGCTTAAACTAAAAACATCTCCCATTTGCAATTCTTTTTTGTGTAGTCTTGGCACATTCAGATATTTAAACGTTCAACATGTTAGATGAAACTTAGTTTATATGCATAAAAAGTCTTTCATCGTTTTGTCATACTACATTATGATTGACGTTATATGTTCCGTGTTCACTCTTGCAATTGCGTTAAGAATCTGATTCTCTTTTTGTTTTTGAGTTGATACATGTTGTTGAGCAGATCCATTCCCATGATGGTCCCTTGCAATTAAATGGTTTCTCTAAAGTTTATACAGGCACGTGATTAATGTTGTTGTTACAATTTATACCCGCATATAAGTAATGAGCTGCTGTGTATATTTATAGTTTGACATGCATAGGATTGTGAAAGGTAAGTTAAATATATCGATTTATGTGTGCTCCTCAAATTGTGTATAAAGTATAAGGAAATTTCCTCTGAAGAAATAGTGAGCTTTTTTCTGTTTAAAGAAAACGAAAAAGAAATTCTGATGTGCATGCATTGTTCTGTATTCATTCGGCATTACATGTGCGTGCATTGTTTTGTATTCATTTCACATTACATATGAAAGCTGTCCTGGACTTCAAAGCCATGATATATGTGTAAAGAGTATTAAAAGTTGTGTTTGTAGTAGATGATCATATGCAGAGAAAGAGAAAGCTGGAGAAAGCAAATGCTGTTTGAGGAATCAAACGTTGTTCGAGGAATTCATTTAAAAGTACTGATAATGATGATCAGAACCTGTAAGTTTGTTTGGAGCGACAATATTGAAGAATAGGAGTGCTATCATTGGAAGAAAGGCATACATTGAGACGTGATATATTGCTAAAAAAAATTAAAAATACTCTACATCTCTACTTTTCATTGAGTCCAAAATCTGATTACTATGTATATAAAGAGTGAGATGCTGTTATACTTAATGTTTTGAGAAATGAACCTCTGCATTTACTTTGTTTTTGCGCAGGTATTGTACAATGTATTTAAGCATTTCTATTTAAATCACTTTTTTTGTGAAATCCAATAAATTAGTACTAGAGAGTTCGAAGTCAAGCCACGGCTGCCTCTGAATAGGCATGAGGGTTCTAAATTCTTATATATTTGATGTTGAAAAAGTTTAATGATCAAACTATGCATTCTCGATTTTTTTTTGAAATCCTTTACTACTGCGATTCATTAAGCAATATCCAAATACCTATACCATGATGAATAGCGCATCCTGAATGTCTTCTTAGATTTTGATTCTGACTAATAACGACTCGGAAATTTCTTCATGGTTGCCCACGAGAAATGTTATGATTCGTAAGGCGTGGCATAATCTTTTGCGAAAATTAAAGAGTTTATATTTTCATCAATTAACTTGTTCGAAGGCCTTATCAGTTTATCTTCTTTCAAAATTCTGAGGGATAATTTGATTACAAGTGCTGATATTCATAAAAATATCTTGAAGACATGATAAGTTTTATGTTATTGATTTCCTAGTCTTCTCTTTGTTCTAAGCTACCTTTGTGTATTGCAGGAGTTGTTCATATCATTCGAATTAACTTCTGAGGAATTGAAATTGATGTATTTGTCATGCAACAAGTTAAAGATTCATCGATTTGTGTTGCCTTTCATGATTCACAAAAAGAATCGATATGTCTATTTAAAGTTTACTACTAAAATCTTGTTTTCAAGTGTTGCTTTCTTGCGAGTCAAAAGCTAAATACAAAAGCATCTGAGATTGCTCCAAGCACCCCGCATGCACCGTTGAATTTGATGGTTGACTTGATCCAACAACCTTTCCTTTCGCACTGACATCTGGTGAACTCGACGTGAAGAAACAAGAGTGCAACTCAGGTACATATAGTTTCTATTTTCTTGCATATGCATTGATGAAGTTAGCAAATAGTCGTGGGCTTCTTCTTCTACGTGAGCAGAAACTTGATTCCAAAACCTTCGATTTTCTCGGGTGTTGAGCGCTGATCATATATGGTGTGAGTGTCTCCACGGAAATTGGAAAGTGGTTATCCTCTTCTCGCCACCTCTCTCATCGATATTTGAAACAAAGACATTTGCACATATTCATTCATTATATACTGGATGTATTAGAATTTGATCAAAACGAATTGTATAAATTTACACACTGGCAAACACTTTGAGCCTCTTTTTCAAGCCATATTATAGATATTTTATCTATCTCTTGATATTTACTTTCGATAAATTTCAATGGTCAAGAAGAAGGTAAATCAAGTAAATACACATGATAAAAGCTCTAGTATGGAAGAATTAATTAAGAATAAGATTTTGGACTTTGAAAAACAATTCAAAGACCTAGGAGAAAAGTTAAAATTATCAAATCAAGCAAAATTTGAAGAAGGATTTTTATTAATTGATGAACTTAGTGATTTTCCAATTCAAGTCATGTGATGTGGTATATTGAATGAGGTTACAAATTTAAGAGATAAATTGATCAATTCACTAAACAAGTAGATGAGTTACCTATATCCAAGTGCAAGCATGAACATGAAACTCAACGTGTATCTACAAAACTACATGACGAAAACCGTATATTTGACCATGATCAATCCACCCATAGGGCTATGCATATGAGAGTGAAACATTGGTGTGATCAATTAGGCGATATGTATAATGATTATCTTGCTTATGATGATGCATGTAAATTGTACTTAGTCACTACAATCGACCTTAAGATTTGTGATTTCCAAGCTCATCTACCTTTGCATTTAAACTTAGGTAGAGGAGGGATGAGAGAATACTTTGATCAAACTAAATTTAGAGCTAAATAAAGTAGATAAATTCAAACTCAATGGAGACCTAAGAGCTATGATGAGATAAAAAATTCTAGACTTAAGAGCTATGATGAGAACTGTGAATTAAAATCTATGAACAAACCTGAGACTCAAAGTACATTCTTTAACAATAATCAAAATCTTCCAAAAACTAAATTTAGGAGTACATCTGACATTCAAACTAAATCTATTGATAAAAGATATGGTCAAAATACATTGGACAAGAAAAGGATTAATAAAGTAGATATTGCAAGGATAAAAAAAGATGAAAATGAAGTTCGAAAATCAACAAAAAATGATCAAAGAGAACATACATATTATGTGAATTATGAACTTAAATTCATAGAGAATGACAACGTTTGTGATCAAGATGAATTTGATGAATTCGATGAACTAAAAGTTCAACCATATGATGATAAAAATATTTATAATAAATTTGATAATGGCAAAGATATTAGGAAAAATGAAAAATTAACTAATGATCAAGATTTGATGAATATCTGCTCAAAAGGGAGAGTTCAAGACTAGCTGGAGAGCGGTGGCAAAACTAGAGAGCATGCACAACTTGCCACCCCTCTTGGAGTATCTAAACTGATTGTGCTTGTAAATAAGATGGATGAAGCCTCAATGCAAGGATCACAAGAACACTTCCACGAGATTGAGGAAAAACTTTCTCCTTTCACAAGATTTTGTGGATACAATGTGAAGGAAGATCTAATTTTCTTGCCAATTTGAGGGTTGCAAGGTTATGGTATGAAAGAAAGAGTTGCAAAATACTAAAGAATGATGCATTGGACTAACATGAAGAAATTCTTTATATGAATGCTCATTTGTTCTGAATAAGTGGTGCCAAAATTTTATAGCCATAGGAACTACTAATGGGTTCTTAGAATCAGCAAATCTTTGAGAACTTTGAAACATTTTGAATCGTTTGAGCTTGTCTATTGCATCTAAATTAGTTGGCATAACATGCATGTTATGTAAATGTTTAATAAGCATTGCTTAGCTCGACGTTGCTTTTCTTGTGTGATTTGTGTACCTTTTTTTAATTCGTTCTTGTTCTTTTGTAACTATAAAGTTTGAGCTTTATGCTTGTCAAAATGGTCTTCAAGTAGTATGAGAAAGGTAAATAGGTGCTTGACTTGCAAGAGATGTGTAGGGCTCATTAGATTTATGTGCAAATGTTACAATCAATTATGTTCCCTACATTGGTACCATGATAGACATAACTACCCTTTTGACTATCGTGCAATTGCTTATGATGCAATAGCTAGGGCCAACCCTATCATAAAAGCAAATAAAGTTGACAAGATTTAGGTGGAAATTCTCTCTAATTTCAGTTGTAACTCAAAAAGGCAAACGGATGTAAAGACCCATGATCTATTCTATAGTTATCTAATAGCACTTGTACTACTTTTAACCGGTGCTCCCTAATTATCTTTAGCAAGTGTTTCGCTGCAAGTATGGCTGTCATCAAACTATTCGCATAATAGTCTCAGGAGAATGTCAAGGAAATGTAGATTGTGAACCATTTAAGAATGCTCAAGGCAGTTATCGAGTCAGATGGCATTTGTATCATGCTTATTTCAATAACATGTTACATATAAATCCGTTGAAATTTTGAATATCCATGTCTAAAATCGGTACTAGTTTCAGATGAATTACTTATGAAACTCCAAGAAATCGCATCATGCTAGAATTTTGCAAGAGTATAATGAACCTTCAAATATGATAGGAGCCTTGTAGTTAAATTACCAAGAGTAATTGGTTTTTTCTCTCGAGCACAATTATGCATCCTAAAGTTGGTCACTTAGTATTGGATTCTCTACCCCAATTTTCAACCTCGTTGTCACAAACCGCGTGACATACCTGGTGAACCCCATTTGAAAGGAGGTGAGAGTAGAGTCTTTGCATTTAAATTGACTAGGGTAGAAAGGTTAGCCAGAAGTGTGGCTTGTCCTTAGGATCAAGAAATGAAACCAACAAGAAAAGGTCAACGAAAAGTGAAAACCCCATCATATATGCTAAAATCACACATTGAGCAAGCCACAGATTTAAAACAAGTTCTTCAAAAAAGAGTGCTTGATAGTGTCATTGAATTTACATTAGGAGAGTTTCTTGGAATAGCTAAGCGGGAATTTCTAGAAGTAATGATTGATCTCTTAAGGAGGAAATGAAAGCCAATAGCCGATGCTCAAGGAACCAAGAGGATGGATGAGGAGGCGCCTATTCAATTCCTGCAAGCACAGACATAAAATTTGAAAATTATGCTCGAACAAGTTGAAACTAATATGTAGCCATGCACACATGATGAAATATTCTTAGAATGGAATTCTCAAGATATCATTCCTTCAAGTCATTATACAAGAGATCACTCGAATCGAGCCACGATGGAGACGTTCATAGGATTTAATAAGATGAATACACCTATGGTTGCTCTTATTGACCATGGGTCTGAGATCAATTTAATGTCCAAAGACATCGACATGAAAGGGAAGTGGCCAATCGACATGTAGCTAGGATGGAGAATCCTAGTTGCTAACACAATTCTAGAAGAACTCTTTGGTGCATGGATACATCTTAGGAGATGAAGAGATTCCAATCTTCAGGAGCAAGCATCAAGCTACAAGGAAAGAGCAAGAGAAGTTGACCACATAGTGTGCAAAGGATGCGCTTGCCAAGTCATATCTACTAAGCTCAATCTCTCATTTCTTTTTGCCACATGTTAGGAATTGCAAGACCTCCCAAGAGACTTGGGAAGTAGTTTCAATATATTTGTCCTCCAACACAAGAGCTAGGAAGAATGAGTTGTGGATGGAATATGCAACCCGAAAGAAACAACCAAAACAAGGAGTGGATGATTATGTAACGAAGATGGAAGATGTGGCTCACCAACTTGCAAGAATTGAAGAGGAGATAGAGGAATAACACATAATGAGACAGATCATTAATGGAATCAAGACTGATGAGAAGTGGGAGTCCTTCACCACAACAATGGATCTCTACATGGATATGAAAATACTTGATCTCAACACCTTGATGGGGCAACTCTTCACCCACCTGGCAAAGCTCAACAGAAATGGTGACAACACAAGAGGTGAAGAATCTTCTACCTTTTATACAGATAAGAATAAAGCTAATGATAGAGGTAAAAGCAAGAAGAGTGAAGAAGAGGCTAGTACCTCTGAAGCTATTTATGCAAGAAGAGGAAGAAGTGTCAGAGCAAGGGGCAAAGGAGGAAAGCAAGGCAAGGGGAGACCCTACAACAACCCACCATGCAAAATATTTGGTCTTAACAACCACACTATAGAAGAATGCTTCAAGAATACAAGGAACCAAAGGGGAAGAGGCTTCCATAGAGGTAGCTATGGACAATCAAAAGGAAGATACAACAATGGTGGATGCAACTACAACCATAATTACAATCAAGGCTATAACAACAACAACTATCAAGGAGGCTTTATAGGAAGAAGGGACTACAACTATACTGAAGACCACAAAGAATCTCTACTAATCATGAAGATGACATCCAAGCAAGGTAAAGATGATGAGAATATTTTCTACATTGATTCAGGTTGTTCCAATCATGTGGTTGGAAATGTAGCTCTATTATCTGATCTTGAACAACCCAAAGGGAAGCACGAAGTACAAACATGTGATGACACTAAACACTCAGCCAAGCAAATTTGGAAATGTCAAAACATCTTATGGTAGTATGAACCATTCAAGGAAAGTTCTATAATGCAAACTATAACCAAAAACCTAACTAGTGTTGGGCTCATTGCTGAGAAAGGTTTACATGTTAGATTCACTAAGCATGGAGCATATGTGGAAGACCCCTAATGAGGCTTGAAAAGGATTGCCAAAGGTGAGAATTCAGGTATATTATTCACATTTGAAATTGAAGAAACAAGGAACATAGCACTAATCAATTATAGAGATCAAACCTTATCTGAGTTAGAAATATGGTGCAAAAAGGCTAGGACACATAGGAGAAAGAACTCTTAAGAAAATGTGCAGGGATCAAAGTGTGCTTGGCATTCCCAATGTGACCATGGAACATATGATATAGAAATGTGGAGCATGCGGATTTGGCAAAGCTCACAGGAAACCATTCAACAAGAGAGGATACATCCATAGAGACCATTTGGAGCTTGTACACACTGATGTGTGGGGACCTAGCGAAGATCCATCCATCTCAATTTCAAGGTACTATGTTTCATTTATTGATAATTAAAGTAGATGGACAATCCTCTATTTCATGAAGCAGAAGGATGAGGTATTTACATGTTTGAAGAAGTACTTGGCACTAGTTGAAAACCAAACAGGAAGGAGCTTGAAGAGGAGTAGACCAAATGGAGGTGATGAGTATTTTTCAAATGGGTTTGATTCATTTCTATAGGACAAAGGCATAAATAGGGAAGTAACAACCAGATATAGTCCCAAACTAAATGGAGTGGTAGAGAGAAGGAACATGTTAATTGTGGAAGCTGTTAAGTCTATGTTAAATGAGAAGAAGTTACCTGACTATCTAGGGGCAGAGGCTATTTCCACAACCACCTACTTGGTCAATAGGATTCCATCCAAATCATTGTATGTTATGACACCCAATTAAGCAGGGAATGGTAGCAAACCCTCATTCGACCATTGCAAAATATTTGGGTGCATTACTTATGCACATGTCACCTCACAAAACAGAGGAAAGCTTGATAGAAGGCTGTGAAATGTATATTTATTGGGTACGATCAAAATAAAAAAGGCGATGGACTGTACAATCCCACTAACAAGGCATTTATGGTTAGTAGGGATCTAGTGTTTCATGAAAATAACTCATGGTTTGAAGATGATTGCAAGAAAATCAAGTTACCATATGATTTGGAAAATGCTTTTCCAATCTTCACACAAGAAGATCAACCATTGGTAGACAATATTAATGTAGAAGATGAAGAGAAAATTGACTTCAAGGCTTTGAAGTCAAGGGGCAAGGTGAAGCTCAAGCAATTAGAAGATATACGAGAGTCTTCAAATCAAGCATTAAGGAGATCACAAAGACAAAGTAAGAAGCCACGGTATGGATATGATACATCCTTAGTCAAAACATTCTATGTATATCACTAAAGACACTATGGCAGAAGAGCCTTCTTCATTTGAAGAGGCTAGGAAGAAGAAAGAATAGATAGAAGCTATGTAGGAAGAAGTGGAAGCATTATAGGAAAATCACACTTGCGATCTAGTTCCCAAGAAGATAGACATGAAGGTAATTGGTTCAAGGTGGATATACAAAATCACAAGGAACTCTGATGGCTCTATAAAAAGGTACAAGGCAAGGTGAGTGGCAAAAGGATTTGCCAAAACTCATGGAGTGGACCATGAAGAAACATTTTCACCTATGGCAAAGATGCTAATAATCAGGGTTTTGGTAAGGCTTGCTAATTCTAAAAATTGGAATTTATATCAATTAGATGTCAAGAATGCATTCTTAAATGGATGGATATCAGAAGAAGGAGGTCGAGCTCAATTAATGAAGGAATTCAAAATCAGTGATCTAGGTTTATTAACTTGCTTTCTTGGCTTAGAGCTTGTGTATATAGATTTTGGTATATTTATCACTGAAAGGAAGTAATACATGATATGTTGGTAAAGTTTAAGATAGAGAACACTTAAATTGCACATACTGCTATGGAACTCAACCATAATTTGAGTTCACATGAAGGTGAACTACTTGATGATGTTATAGGGTATCAAAAACTTGTGGAAAGTCTTAATTATGCTACTCTAACAAGAGTGGATAGTGCCTATGGAGTAAGTACATTGATTCACTTTATGCATGCACCAAGGAAGCCTCATATGGAAGCTGCAAAGAGGGTGCTTAAGTATCTAAAGGGTACAATGAATGAAGGGTTATTCTATCCCTTCATTTCTGACATAGATATAAATATGTATTCTGATGCAAATTGGGCTCGCTCCAAGGATGATAGGAGGAGAAGTTTAGGGTACCTATCATTTGTAAGTTCAAAGCTTATATCTTAGTCATCCAATAAGCAACCAACTGTGGCCTTATTTTCCACCAAAGTACAATATATAGGTTTTGCAAATGCAACTATAGGAAGCTATGTGACTTAAGTAACGATATGCAGATTTGGAGATACATTCTTGCACTCCAATAATCTTTGGAGACACTACTAGTTCACTTCATTTGGCTGCTATTCCTGTATATCATGCAAGGACTAAGAACATTGAAGTGCATTATCATTATGTAAGGGAGAAATTTCTTAGCAAGGATATTCAACTATCTTATGTATCAACTCATTTAGAATGTGTAGATATACTCGCAAAGGCATTGGATGGAAGAAAGATGAATAGGTTGAAATTGATGATTGGTTTATAGGAAATCAAGGAGCAATGAAGACCAAGAATGTTAGGCTTGAGGGGGAGTTGTTAGTGCAATTAAACCCAAACCCACATACTTGGCGAACTAGCTTATGCTTAACTTATTGGCATAACCTACGAAAGGATTCATATCATCAACCTCTTGTAAAAGTACTTCATGTTTATCCTTGTAAACGAACTTCACATTTATCCTTGAAAAAGTGGATTACACCCACAAGAAGTTAGGAAGCTCTAAATCACATATCAATTGGTTGTTGAGAAATGAGAGAATCTTTCCTATATGTGAGCATTCACCTTTTAGGTAGAAGTTTGAATTTGAGTTCAAAATTTGGCTCCAAGTTCAACTATAAGAAGAGGATCTAAAAGACCCACGTGTATCTCGAGATTGAGAGATCATTTTGAAGTACAATCATTGTGAAGTGGAAGCTCATCTCATAGCTCACTCACTTGCCACATATTGATAAATGTATGATTGCCAATGAAAATGTATTTGTACATGTTTTAATACATATATCATCATTATATTCTCATCTCACTTCTCTGTCATAACTCCATCAAAAAAGTTATCTTCTTAGAGCTTGTTCTCATTGTGTAAATGATCATCTACAATGATATAAAGCATAATAGAATCAACATACTGTCTATTATAATCCTACAAAGTTTAATTAAGATTTCTTCTCAGGATCGTCAGATATTAGCATATCTTTGCTCACTGGTCCGATGCCTATTGCAGCCCGTGAAGGTAGGGACGAAGTTGTGACTTGCTAGACTTCTTTCTCTGCGTTCTTCAGGAGGTTTTCTCCGCCTCTCTTGTATATATGTTTATGACCATAAAATGTCACTTATCTCTGTACAATCTCTTGGTAATATATTCAATATTATCTATTATGCTCCAAGCTTCTTCTTCTTCCTTGTGTTGTTTGTGTGCTTCTACTGACCTCAAACTCCCAAAATTGGTATCATAGGAGGTTGTCGCTTCATATAAGGTGTCGTCGACACCCCTTTGGTCACAATATCATAATCACATGAAAATTGGTACGCAAACTCAAGGAAATTACAAGTTCAAACCATCTTCACTCTATGGTGTCGAAATTGTGATCTGAGCTTGTTTTGACCTCCGAACGCACTATCAGAGTGCCTATGTAGGCAATTTTGTCTTCTTGTACCAAAGATAGATATAGGTTTTGGTTTGCTACTTTAAGCTTCTTGAAGTCTTCTATAGGTTTAGCAAAACTCGATCGGGTAGTTCTATGTATCATTTTGAGATACAATCATTTTTCTCCATCAGGGTATTTTAGTCAACAATCATGGTTGAAAGTAGTGATGTACCTGTATGTTGACTATTTAGGATAGGTTGGATGATATCAATTACCCATAATGGGTTTATATGGTGCTTCATGTATTGGTTGCAAAAGTACTATGAAATATTGTGCAGGGTATTGAAAAACGTCCTATCACACTTGCAAATATAGCTACTCAAGGTGATCGAGACGGCATTGAAGATGGTAATATTCTTCATATTCTTGTTCTTGCTGCAATTCTTGGTGCACCTACTAATGAATACTTCATTGGGATGGCAGAGATGCTTAGGCACATACATTGATAGCCTTGTTTGTCAAACATTCCATTATTCCTCACATTCACTCCTGCAAAACCACAAAGGATGCTTGGGATATACCTAGCACTTTATACCAGGCAAGGAATGAGGCCCATGTTGCTTACATCTAAAAATAGTTGGAGATTGAGAACATGAATGAAGGAGATTCCATGGATAGTTTCTTGACAAAGATCAAAGATTTGAGTAAGCAATTGATTTCTACTCATGAAGTCTTGCCTGATAGTTCACTTGTGCTGACTATTTTGAATGGTCTTCAACATTCATATCAAAGTTTTACTTCTACTCTTTGATTGGTGATGAAAGGAAATCCAAATGCCTTATCATTTGAGGACTTAGTCTCTATTCTATTGTAGGAAGATAAGTGTAGGCTGAACAGGTCCATTATGCATGTTGGAGATGAAGCTTTATTGAATACTCAGAAGGGAAAAGGTAAATGGAGCTCATCTACTAGTAAGTAGAAATTTGCTAATTCGACTCAATCAAAGAAGGATGACAAAGATGAGAAAAAAATAGGAAATGATCATGTCATAAAGAGTTTTCCAAAACTGGCTACAAAAGAGCTAAAGGAAAAAGAGGCTAGAATGGTTGTTGTAGAAGCCTCTACACCCAAATCAAAGCCTACAAATCTTACAATTTGCAGTTATGATCCATCTTCTCATGAACAGTTTATGTCTACAGTAGTCTTGTTGACCGGATCTCATCAACACACATACATAGAGATACAAATAGAAACAAAATCTCACAAAAGCATAAACAAAATAGATAGAGATAAGAGGTTGGACACACAATTGGGTACAATCTCCCCCCACATACTCTGATGGACAGGTCTATCAAAGCATGTGTATTTATAGGTATTTCATATTGCACCTTGAATAGAAGATACAAGAGGGCAGTGGTTCGAAAAGCATGCTTTTTACAAAAAATTGCTTTATCTACAAAATCGTGATTTTCTATTTTCACAAAAATGTTGCTTTCTGAAGTGATCTATTATTTTTACCAAAAATACCTAAAACTACTATCTTCTAAATAACTTCCAATCTTATTTGAATGAGTCCGTGCACACACCCTATTGTTCAATCTGACAATGTCGGATGTCTAGCAAGCATCAAGGAAATCGGATCTTCCCTTTTAGACTTCCAATGCCTTCTCTCTCTGGCTTACATGATTTAGGTGGTGCTCTCTCAGACGCGACAACCTATGGTCATCTACATGCCCATGATCGTTTGCACTGTGACATGCATCTTAAAGTAATATTAGCTTGTTTCATTGACGAGTATCCTCGGTCATGGATTTCATAGTCCATTCCCATTCCCAAAAGAAGAAGCTATATGGCAAAGATGAACAATCCATTTGCAGAGACAAATGCCTCAGTCTCAAAAGAGGCCCAACGAGTACATGCATTTTCAAAATATATACACTACCAAAGTTTAATCCAAATTACCATATAAACTGAGAATTCATAAATCGACTTTTTTGGATTAGTGTACGTACAAAAGTGAAGCTAATAAAACAGTTTAAAAAAATGCGATGGAGGATAGTCATTAACGTATTAGGAAACAACATCACGTTAAATGCGTTGAAACATAGCAAAGTGTATATATCGTGCAAAGCGTTATAAAAATTAGAACACATCTCAATGTGTTTGCCATTTTCCAAATAGTTTGAAGTAAGACAACGTGAAATAGGTGTTCGTAACTTAAAACGAAGAGCATGTTCAATAGAACTCACAACCTTTTCTGCTTTTTTTCGCTGTTGGATAATTGTTGTCGTCAACCAGGTTGTCAGGAATGTGAAAAATGCATCACTAAAATAGCTTCAGAAGAACGACTTCTAAATTATATGGAACATTGACCACTACAAGCTTCAAAGTCACACAACTCCTTCGAGCTTCAATTCAAGGCATTTAAATGGAGTTTCACTCCTTTTTTGCAGACCTTCCGATGCTTTGTTCATCCTACATGGCATCCAATCCTCATTGCCTTCTTCAATTGGGTGGAGTATACACCGAGATTTCTAACACATGTATTAGAACCACACAAGTAAACGTTAGCAATTACATCATAGGGCACATATGAACAAGCAAGGACCGCCAGTTGAGCATTGAAAAAGGATAACCCTTCAGCATTGCAAATGGCTTCTACAATTTGTGCATCAATTACTCTTTGCAGATTATGATCATACAGTTCCCAAATCGACATTGGTAACAAAGACAAAACTTTTAACAACATTAACTTATGAAGGCCTTATGAAAGCACATTGATTATTCATTGGACCCCAAATATGAGTTCCTCCGTGCAAAACTACATCATGTGGATTCACAACCATAACCATGAAAAGGATGTTCATGACTCATAGCTTCCACGCACTTTTCAATGTCTCAGATTTATCCTTTTCTGAAATGCAAATAACATAAGAACAGAAGTGCTACCAAATTTGTCTCCACTGTACAGGTGCAATAGATTATTTGATAGTACTTTTGAGAAAATCAACAGTAGTGACACGAGTATTAGAATGTAAAGCACACATGCTACTAAGGATTACTACTTCTCGTTTACGACAAAAGGTAAATCGTAAAATAGTTTCTGATTTACCATTACATGATTCATCGACTAACAATAATTCAAAAATCAGCTTGATCAGAGGCCACTTCATTCATCACTTGACGAGTCACAACATCTGATCTTGCCTTAGAGCTTAACATCTGACACCTTATCCATCTTGGCGACTATTTTCTGGCAAGGAACAGATTTCCTGAATTCGTGTTCTTGCACCACATGGCTTTGGCTAATTGCATCTCTGTCAGCCCTTTTACAAGGAAAGCTTTTTGAATGGCTTGCCGAACCTCAGCAGGCACACGATCAAGCAAAGCTGGTTCAATCTTTGATTCACGCTTACACGACTCCTTCAGATGGCCTGTGCTAATCTGAACTTGAGCAGTCTCCCCCCAAACTTGACAACCTACCTAGAGGTCCTAACAAAGGCTGCAGCCACTGCCTTCAAATCTCGTACATCGGGGACCTTTTCTCCAACTCCCATTTAATGTCCCTTTTCTATGCGACGTGTTTTTCCTTGCTTTATATGTCAAAGTATGCTTCGTCTTCCACTCACATATTGTATATATATAATATTAAGTATGTAGTATTCACACAAAGAAAAAATAAGTGAAAACAAACATATACACATGCACACATATTCTTTTGTATTTAAATGCAAAAATATGTACAATCCATGTGCTCAAGCATATTCCAACAAAACAAATGCACACATAAAACATAGCATATGCATATTTCTCATTAAACGAACACGCGCCTACTAACAAAACATACATGTCTAGGCATCTCTTCACACATATAAGCATATGCATTTTCACACGGATAAATATATACACACTTTGTTCATCAAATCTTATGCAAGTATACATGAAAGTGATATGAGGGCAAATACCAAATGCCTTATACCATCGACAATATGTAAATTCAACCAAACCGTGCAAGTGATAAGGACATGGTGAAACCTTAATGAAGGATAGAAATCACCAATCTTCATTCATGCTAGCAACCTTTCGAGTTGAACTTTTCTCTTGAAATATTCAAGCTTGGCTTTGAATCTCCACCACAGTGCATTCACATCCTCATGAATCTTCACATGTTATATCAAATAACAAAACACATCAAAAACCTCAATGCATTAATATCCATTTAACATTCCATTATTCCATAAAGTATAGCATGCCTCCCAATTGATGAGCAATTGACCTCAATTGATAAGAATAAAATAAACATTAATAAATTTGAATCCAACAATTTCTTGTTCAACACATTCCATAAATCATAACATGCCCCTCACTTAAAAAAGAAAATGGCCTTAGTTGATACAAAAATAGAATAAACATGGATGGCTAGTCACATGTTCCATCATTGAGCAAGAAATTTTCATGTTCCATGTAAAACCACATGTATGGAAGTGTTCATGGAGGAATTAAACTACCAAAATTATGTATAGGGTGCTAACATTATTTTGGAACCTAAATTCAACCCAAAAGTGATAGAAAATATGAAAATGACTTCTATTTGTTTTATAAAACCATGATGTAAAAAAATACATTTAATTAATAAGTTACCATGATGAAAAAAATACATTTAATAAATAAAAATTAATAAACAACTTACCTGAATCCTCTGTATATGGGTAGGGTCCATAACCTATTACTAAACATGTAAAAACAATTTTAGCAATATTTGAATTAATATATAAAAGGAAAGCTTGTGTGTTGGAAATTAATAAAAACAATAATAATAATATAAATAGTATAAATAAATAAAATAAATGAGACTACTTAATGAATAAATAAATAACTCAATAAATAAAAGAGAAAGAGTGCTTAAATAAATAAATAAATAAATAAAAGTGAGTGTTTAAATAAATAAATAAGGTGAAGAGAGTGTTAAGATTTATGATAAATATTTATTAAAAGGAATGGGGTATCAAAAAGAGGAAATAGGCTAGCGGATAAGGCTTATCTCTTGGAAGTATGAGGTTGTGATTTCAAATCTCTTACATGCTAAATAAGGAACTATGTGGGCTAACTAGAGAAATAACTAAGCTAACTAGGGAAACAAGGGAGTTCTTATTGCCACTCATAAGTTTGGATTGGTTCGTGCATAGCCAATGGCTGCCAACAGAACCAAAGGGAACCAAAGTGAACCAAGAGAACCATGAGTGTCAAAGAAGCTAAAGATGCCAAAGTTATGCCATAGTTCTATGCCTTAGTCAACACCTTGGAGTAAGCCAAAGGAGAAACTGAATGATAAGTGAATTGATAAATGAACTTGATAGACCGAAATTGATAAAGGAACAATGAACTGTGAGCACAATGAGCACAGGGGGTATAGTGAGCACAGTGGATACAATGAGTACAACGAGCATAGTGCGTAGAGGGTGATCTCAATTGGACTATTCTCAAAACCATATGCAATCAAGTGGGCATATTGTATCTTTTCATACCAAGTACGTCTTGCTTGCTTCAAACCATGTAATTCCTTTTTCAACATGCACACTTTGTTTTCATGCCCTTTCTGCACAAAACCAAGGGGCTAGAAAACATACACTTCTTCATATAGGTCATCATTTACAAATGAAATTTTAATCTCCAACTATTGCTACCAAGATCGCCGCATAATTACCTCCCCATGGAAGAATATATGGTGAGAACAATCAAGTTTCGATTATCTAGATATGCCACGGTCCCCGATCTCACCATCAAATTAACAAATAAAATATTACACTTGATCCTTATTGAATTGAAAGTCTTCAAACACGTAGAGTACACATTTTTGGACTTCATTGGCATAAATCAAGGAATGGATATACTAGTTTTTGACCTTTCTATTATGCCTAGCCAACTGACTATAAGGGCCTACTATTCGAGATCAATGTTTTTGTCAAGTACATACATGTAGACCTTCGAAGATGCATTTTTCATAGGCTTCTTCAAGATAGACTCAAAAATATTTCTCAAGATGTCTTCCAATCTAAATGCAAGGCTTCTAGCATATGAGGTCATTTTTTTTGCTGACCACAGACAAGTGACACATGATAGAGTGAAGTTGGAATAGTGGAAATAGTTGATGATGTGTGAAGCAGATATGATAAATGATACAGAGAAAAAGGTATATCAGATGTACTCCCATCGCATTCCAAAGCCTGTCTGGGATGACAGAGTTTGGGACGGGGGATATGTGGAAGGAGAAACAAGCAAAAGAGAAAGAAGAAGAAAATCAAGGAAAAAGACTCATTAAAATAATAAAAGTTAATATATAGCTCTATAGGAAGCCTCATAGGGGCACACAATATCTTTCTTTACACAGAGCCCCGTAGGTGCAAGTAACAGACTTGAGCAATACAAAAAGGCCCAAAAGTGTGTGAACAAAGAAGTTATTTGAAGGCCAAAAGTCAGAAAGAGATACAAGCTAAAAAGTTGAAGAGGCTGACTAAGATAGTCATATTCTTAGCCACTAGGTGCACTCAGTGCAAAAGATCTATAGAGGCATGAATGATAATGTAGCAACCCTTAGGTATGAATATATGGGATACCAAGGGCAAACCAGAAGCTGACGATTGAAGCAGAGGGATTGCAAGCCTCTTGATATAGAATGCATGTCAAAGGATGATAGACTAGAAAAAGAGGGGGAGAGTGTTATACTTTATGGAATATTTGGAATGAAGGTTTAATGCCTTGAGGATTTTAATGTGTTTTGTGTTTTGATTTAGCAGGTGAAGATCCATGAGGGGCGCATGGACTTATTCAAATATTTTTGGAGATGCTTAGAAGAATACTTTTGGAAGAGAGTTACTTTTAGAAGAAAATATTTTTAGTTATACATTTGTAGAACAAATAATATAGATCACTTTAGAAAATGACATTTTTTGTAAAAATAGAAAATTATGAATGTTTAAATAAAGCAAAAACACACTTTTCAAAGCGCGGCCCTCATGTATATTCTACTCAGGATGTAATATGAATTCCCTATAATTACACATGCTCTTAGAGACCTGTCCATTAGAGTATGTGGGGGGAGATTGTACCTAATCTGGTGTCGTTTCTTATCTCTAAGTACCTTTCTGTCATTGTGTTTCTGTATTATCCTCTGTGTTCATGCGTCTACGGGATCCGGGCATCAACAATGGTATCAGAGCTAAGATGTACGCAAAGGATCCGAAGCATGGCGAGGAACCCTGCCGTCACTGAAGATGCCTGAAAGCAATGCCTCAGATTTATCCGTGCTATCATCATCCCCTCATGGCCTAGCATATGAGCCAGCAGACGACTACGTCAACGTCAAAAAAGTGGATTACTACGAAGCGTGCGCTTCTACCCAGATTTCTTGGATTCGGCCCTGTTCAACACACACATCAACAGAGATTTTGGTTTGTTTATATTTTCATGGTGGCCAAGACCAACTTCACACTTTGCACGCGCTGTTCAAAGCACAACCTTCATGTGATGGTACCTGTACACAAGGACACGAAGAGACTTTCCCCACCATATGCCAGATTTTATGGAGTTGGCCATGTTCAATGTAGCCCACTCTCAAGAGAAGAAGAGTTTGATTTGTTCTATGAGATTCACCCATAGCGTGTAGATATAGGTTAAAGCTTTTGGAACACACATATGGGATAAAGAACAAACCAAGAACGTCTATCGCACTATGTATTTCATCCTTAATAAACACAATATGTGGGATATGCATCTGACACAACATTCAAATTCCAATTGATTTTCATAGAGATTAAGAAACCATAGTGAGAAGCTTGTTCACTTAGTCAAATTATATGATACAGGTTCACTTATTTGAACATTTCACTTATTTTATGTTCAAATAAGTGAACCTATATCATATAATTTGACTAAGTAAACAAGCTTCTCACTATGGTTTCTTAACCTCTGCGAAAATCAATTCGAATTTGAACGCTATGTCAGATGCATATCCCACATATTGTGTTTATTAGCGATGAATTACATAGTACAGCGGATGTTGTTGGTCTGTTCTTTATCCCATATGTGTGTTCCAAAAGCTTTAACCTATATCTACGCGCTATTGGTGAATCTCATAGAACAAATCAAACTCTTTTTCTCTTGAAAGTGGGCTACACTAAACATGGCCAACTCCATGAAATCTGGCATATGGCGAGGAAAGTCTCTCCGTGTGCTTGTGTCAGGTACCATCACATGAAGGCTGTGCTTTGAATTTAGAGATTTATCTTGCTATGGGAAGCTCTCTCAGAGCTCTTTCAGGATCTGAATTTAGAGATTTTTGTTGTTATGGGAAGCTCTCTCAGAGCTCTTTCAAGAGAGTGGCTGCAAGCCATACTTTGTCTTCCATTTCCCTCTCTTGAGAGTTTGGAATTTGCCAATCACCTCCAACAATACTCTTTCGAGCATCATTTTAAACCATAGCACCTCGAGAGCGAATTGGAAAGCTATTTTGACAAAGTGTGGGCGATCTTCAACACCTACACACACTTGCAAATAATCTTTTGAACCTATAGATAAGTCACTTGTCAAATTATATACATGGTTGCTTCCTATCTCATGCGTTGATTGTGATTTATATTAGCACTAGTGTTTCTTAGCTCCTCATCTCATATTCATTTGGATCTCCATCTAATATCCATTTTTGAGAGTGCATGGGTGGATGATTCCATTGTCCCATCTTGACTACAAGAATTGCTTGTTATTTCATATCTATACGTATCTAGTCTAGATTATGGCCCATTCTATTGTGTTATACTTTTGCAGAGGAGAGTGCAAAGATAAGAGTAGGAGAGTCATATTTTGAATCTCTCAATTTATCTCAAAGATAGTTGTAGATCAATTTAAAAATTTTGTAAATAAATCCATTGTAAAGCCATTGTAAAGATAAGAGTAGGAGATTCATATTTTGAATCTCTCAATTTATCTCAAATATAGTTGTAGATCAATTTAAAAATTTTGTAAATAGAGCGCAAGGTGTCATTGTAAAACCAACAAAACATAATCAAGAAGGTTCTAATATAGTACATCTTGGAGTACATCTTGAATCATCAATGAGTTCAGAGGTGCTTCAATATGCATATGATCAAAATCTATTGAAGAGGGCACATCTGACTTTACACTATGTTATTAGGCACCTTTTGGTTGCTCCATGAAAACATCATCTGAAATATAACCATTTTGAAAAGCATTCTTCACATCTAATTGACATAGCTTCCAACCTTTACATGCAACAATAGCTATGAGAGTCCTTATAGTTGTCATCTTTGCCACATGGCTATAAGTCTCATCATAATTTATACCATATCTCTGAGCATACCCTTTCACAACAAGTCTAGCTTTATGTCTAGACACACTTCCATCTGCATAGCTCTTTGTCTTGTAAACCAATTTGCATCGAATGATCTTCTGACTATTTGGTTTAGGAGCCAAATCCCAAGTCTCATTTTCCATCAATGTATCATACTCCTCCTGCATAGCTTTCTCCCAATTTTGCTTACCCTTTGCCTCTTCATATGTAGAAGGGTCTTCTTTTTCTTTCACCATATAAGCATAATCTTTAGTGGTAAAAAATGAAGTATCATAACTATACCTTGTAGGTTACCATCTGTACCGTGATGATCTTCTGAGTTCTCCACTTCTTGAAATTTTTGGTTCATCACATTTTGGATCAAACCTTGGCATTTCTTCAACTTCATCTATTACTTCATTGTTATCTTCTTCATCAAATATTTGAACCTTTGATTTACCTTTCTTCCGATTCAATGTTTCTTCATCACTTGGTTCAATGTTTCTTCATCACCTGCATGAATATTAATTGTACCTGCATACCAAGTACCTTGCTCATCAAATGTAACATCCTTTGACACAATGAATTGCTTTGTGGATGGACTCCACAACCTAAAAACCCATCTGCTTATCATCATAACCAATGAACACATACTTTTCAGCTTTAGGTTCCAATTTATGGCTCAACTCAGATGGCACATATGCATAAGCCAAACATCCAAAAACTTTGCAATGATCCAAGGTAGGTCTCTTACCCAACCATGCCTCATAAGGTGTCATAACCTGCAAAGCTTTACAAGGTAACCTATGTGAACCACCTCATAGCATCATCAACATAAATCACATAATATCTTGAACCATTAATGTTAAAGTACTTGATGGTTCCCACACATCCGTATGTATCAACTCAAGCTTCTCTAAATACATGAAACCATGCTTACTATATGATTGCTTATGAGCCTTACCTAATTGACATGCTCCACATCTATATGTCATATGTTGACCTATAACATTAGGCAATCCAAGCACTGAACCATTGTTAATAATATCTTTAATACCTCTTTCATTGAAATGTCCAAGTCTTTTGTGCGAAAGATCTGACTTAGAGATCTTATGTCCTCCATAAGTGAACAAAGTCTAACCAACATTGTCTTGAATCTTCAATGTGAATAGCCATCCTTCTTTCTTTCCTGAAACAATTTGTTTATACCCATTGCTAGGGTCTTCTACCAAAACTCCATCATTAGTGAACCTTTACTTCATAACCTTTCTCTGCCATTTCCCCTACACTTATCAGATTCTTTGGAGTTGTAGAAACATACAGAACCTTACTCAAAAGAGTGCTTCCATCCTTGGCCTTTATTGATCCAATTGAATTCATATTGTGCTTTGTATTATCACCTATTTGAGCTACATGATTACTCACCTCATTCTCCAAATCAGCCATCAAAGCTATTAATGGAGAGTGTTAATCTCCAAAAGAACAAGCTATTCTTGATGTCAAACCACCTCTATATCAAGAATAACTTTAAACTCCAAACAATTTTGGAAGACAATACCAAATTGTCAAGATTTTAGCTAACTGTGAAGAAAGTCACTTCACAGGAAAGTCTACTGCACATTACTCACTCATTAACTAATCAATTGTGTAATGTTTTTAATAAAACTTTGTAGAATGTGTCCCTAAAGTTTGTGCACCTTCTCCAAGCTAAAACACTTCAAAAGCTTAAGTAGATTATGAGAAATGATCCAAGCAATCTACCTATGTCTGAAACTGCCTTCTTGTAGTGTCGACGTTGACACCTGCAACTTCTAACACATAGTTCTCCCAAACTAGAACCCGTTTAAGCGAATGCTTTTAGCCATAGAAGGCTTACCTTCCAACTTAGTTTTTAACTTCTCATTTGTGTAAAACATTACACTGTGCAGTGAGAGCTGATCAATTCTTTGATCATTGAGATTGCGGTTGTTTTAGAAGACACTCCACTTTCTCACATATAGATGCTCCTACAAAAAATTCTCTCAGATTGTTTGCAATTAGGCTCTTAAAATTTAACCATAGATAGATTAACCATGGATTTAGATGTCCACAAAAGGATTTCTGATATAAACAAACACAAAAGGTGAATTGGAGAAAAGATCGATGCACAATTCTCTGAAAATTCTTTCTATTCAACTCATCATACATCTGATGGCTGATACACATAATAGTCATAATCTATTCTTCTCTATCTCATCTATATTTCATCTCGCTTATCTATTACGACCATACACACACACACACATATATATATACTCATATATATATATATATATATATATATATATATATATATATATATATATATATATATATATATATATATATATATATATATATATATATATATATATATATATATATATATATATATATATATATATATATATATATATATATATGAGTATTGATTCATCATTACTTCAAGTATTTTGAAGTATTTATAAAACTAATTTACATATGTTTATAGAAATTTTCTTCCTGAACGTTCACTTCACTTCATGAAGTTAGACTTCAATCTTTCCTTCATATCTTCATGTCTAAGCTTCATATAATCACCAATTGTTGATTGTCTTTCTCCAACAGCTCCCCCTTAATTGTCAATTGTGATTACCTGCATCTTCTTTATTCCTGCCATATCTTTAAACCTCTGCAACTTTGGTTCATCCAGGCTCTTTGTCATCATATCTGTAGTTTGATCTTTTGTAGGAGTATGTATAACTTCTATTTCTTTATCAACAACCTTCTCTCTCAAAAAATGATATTGAATCTCAATATGTTTAGTTCTAGCATGGAATACAGGATTTGCTACCAAATATAAAGAACTCATATTGTCTCCACAAATGATAGGAGTACTCTGAATAATATCAAAACTCTTCGTAAGAGTCTTTAACCATACTACTTCCTTTGCATCTTCTACCATGCCTTTGTATTCTGCTTCTATAGATGATAAAACAATTGTATGTTGCTTCTTAGAGCACCATGAAATTAGCTTATCTCCCACATAACAGAAATATCCATGTGTTGATCTTCTATAATTAGAATTACCTGCCCAATCTACATCACTGTATATTTTGACTCTTGTATCTGACGTAAATCCATAGTACAAACCTTCTTTAAGTGTGCCCTTGATGTACCTAAGTACTCTTTGTCCTGCGATCCAATGTTCCTTTCTAGGACAATGCATGAATTGAGATAGAACTCCAATTGCATATGGTAAGTCAAGCCTTGTCAATGTAGCATAAATCAGGCTACCCACCAAACTCTAATAAAGCTTCATAGCTTTGAATTCTTCTCCTCCATATCTACTCAATCTATGATTCACTTCCATTGGAGTTGATGAAATCCTGCAATCTTCCATTTTAAATTTGGTTAGCAAATTTTTCAAATACCTTTCTTGAGTTACATATACTCCATGTTGAGGATATGAAATCTCCATTCCCAAAAAGAATGAGAAATTTCCCAAATCATTGATTTTGAATTCTTTCTCCATCTGCTTCTTAATCATATGTATGCCTTTGTCATCTATTCCTGTAAGTATTATGTCATCAACATAAATAAATCCATCCTCACTTGCTTTGACTAGCAAGCTACTATCTGCCTTTGATGCTTGAAATCCAAGTTCCATCAATAACTTTACAAGCCTATAATTCCATACCCTTGGGGCCTGCTTCAAGCCATACAAATCTCTCTTGAGCTTACACACATGATGTGGATACACTTGATCTTCGAAACCATTTGGTTGTTCCATGTAGACTTCATCTGAAATATAACCATTCAAAAATGTATTCTTCACATCTTATTGAGATAATTTCCAACCTTTGCAAGCAACAATTGCTATGAGAGTCCTTATGGTTGTCATCTTTGCAATAGGACTATAAGTTTCACCATAGTCCACACCATATGTCTGTGCATATCCCTTTACAAAAAGCTTAGCTTTGTATCTAGATACACTTCCATCCGCAAACCATTTTGTTTTGTAAACCCATTTACATCAAATGACCTTCTAACTATTTGGTTTAGGAACCAAATCCCTTGTCTCATTTTGCATCAATGCATCATACTCTTCCTCCATAGATTTTTCCCAATTCTTCTTTCCTTTGGCTTCATCATATGTGGGTGGATCTTCATATGCTTTTAACATATAAGCATGATCTTTAGTAGTCAAGAATGAAGTATCATAGCTATACCTTGTAGGTTGCCATTTGTGCCTAGAGGACCTTCTGAGTTCTCCACTTCTTGAAGTTTCTAGTTCATCATATTCTCGATCAAACCTTGGCCTTTCTTCTACTTCAACTTGTCCTTCATTACTCTCTTCTTCATCACATATTTGAACCCTTGATTTACCTTTCTTCTGATTTAAAATATCTTCATCACCTGCATGAACATTAAGTGTACCTACATACCAAATGTAACATCCTTAGACACAAGGAATTGCTTTGTGGATGGACTTCACAACCTATAACCCATCTGCTTGTCATCATAACCAATGAACACATACTTCTCTACTTTAAGTTCCAATTTATGCCTCAATTGAGATGGCACATATGCATATGCCAAACATCGAAATATTTTACAATGATCCAACGTAGGTCTCTTACCCCACCAAGCTTCATATGGTGTCATACCCTACAAAGCTTTACATGGTAACCTATTGACCAAATATGTGGATGTTTTTGTAGCCTCAACCCACAAATAATTAAGAAACTTTTTCTCCTTCATCATTGATCTTGCAAACTCAACAAGAGTTCTATTTCGTCTCTCTGCTACCCCATTTTGTTGAGGAGAGTACCTACAAGTAACCTCTCTCTTTATACCTGCATTCCACAAATAATCACTCAATTCATTTGAGAAATACTCTCCCCCTCCATGTGATCTTAACCTCTTCAATTTTTGTCATGTAATTCTTTCTGCATATGCATGATAGTGTTTGAATGTATTAAACACTTCTGACTTGTCTTTGATCACATAGATTGTGATCAACCTGGTAGCATCATCAACATATATGACATAATATCTTGAACCATTTATACTCAAGTCCTCCAAAGGATCCCACACATCTGTATGTACCAATTCAAGTCTTTTTGAATACATAGAACCATGCTTATTATATGATTGCTTATGAGCCTTACCTAACTGACATGCATCACATTTGTAAGTCATGTGTTGACCTACAATATTAGGTAATCCAAGTACTGAACCATTATTAATCATTTCGCCTCTTCCTCTTCCTTGGGCACCTCCTCTTCCCCTTGGGAAGTTAGTTTGACTAGTTGTGCCTTCATCTTCATTCAATTGTTGCTTGCCTTTGTTAATCTTCTACTTGTCCTTTGAATATAGTTCTTGATCTGTAATTTATCAACATCACCTTTGACATCCTACTCAAAAGTTAGCATGTATCCTAGAAATTGATTCAAATCAAGAGTGAAATGATCTAATGACAGTTCAGTGGATAGAACGAATGGCTTCCACTTTTCATCTCCTCTCAAACCTGTGAGAGTTTTCCTTACCAATTTGTCCTCTTCAATGTCTTCATCAACGGTTCCTAATGCATCTACACTGTCCTTCATCCTTGCTACATAATCAGAAATAGATTGAGAAGCTTTCTTTTTGAATGTGGTGAACTCTGTAAAGATGACTTCCTTGAATTTGTAGTGTTTGGAAAATGCTCCTCTAAAGAATTCCATACATCACTTGCACTTTCAAGCCCTCTAATGTGAGGTAGCAAGTAATCATTGACTCCCATGTAAATAATGCTCCTTTCTTGAGCATCCTTCTTCATCCATGTCTTCAACTCTGATAGCTCTTCCCTAGCTGGAACACTAGGATCTCTAAATTCTGGTTTCTCTTCTTCACCTGTAATGTATCCTATCAAATCTTTGCTCATGAGATGATCCTTTATCCTCACTGACCAAGCAAGGTAGTTTTCTCTATCCAATTTCTCTAGCTGAAGAGAATCTCCCATCCTTTCATCACCTATGCAATAAATTCTTCAAGCTTTGTGAATAATGAATGTACCTTTACTTCAAATGTAGTTCCTTCTGATCTTCTTGAGAGCTTCTGGCCGGCTTCTCTAGCTTTCACTTCAAACTTTCACCTTTTGAATCTTCAAAGAATGATTTATGTATAACTACAATAGTCGAGGTCCTCGTTTCTTCAATTCTAATGACACTTGTCTCTGATACCATTGATGGAGAGTGTTAATCTCCAAAAGAGCAAGTTATCCGTGATGTTAGAGCAACTCTATATCAAGAACAAGTCAATACCTCAACCAATTTTGGAAGACTAATGCCAAATTATCAGACTTTGAACTAACTATGAAAAAACTGATTACTCAAAAAATTGTGCTACACGTAATCCACTCATTGACTGAACAAAAATGTAAATTTTTCAATGCAACTTTGTATAAGCTATTTTCTAAAGTTTGCGCACCTTCTCCAAGTTAAAGGTTTCCAAAAGATTCACTAGATCTCGAGATTTGCTTCAAACAATGTACATATGTATGAAACTGCTCTTCTGTGTAGTCGACTTTGACACCTGCAACTTCTAATGCACGGTTCTCCCAAACTAGACCCCCATTTATACAAATTCTTTTAGCCACAAGTAGCTTACCTTTAACTTAGAGAATGAGTCCTTAATTTCTCACAACTTTACATTGTGGAGGGAGATCTGATCATAACATTGACCACCGAGATTGAGCTTGTTTATTCCTTCACTTCATCACATTTCCACATGTAAATGTTCCTACTCAAACTTCTCTTAGCTTGATTATAATTAAACTCTCAAAACTTGTAAAAAGGTCACTCATCTATAGAATAAGACTTGTACAAAAGAATTCCTCAATAGGATAAAGATAGGAGGAGCATTGAGCAAAAGATCGAGGTGCAACTATTTTCTATTAAGGGAAATCTTACATTTCATTGATGATTCATATCCTTCTTAATTTCTAAAGTCTCTAATGACTTTTAAACCTCATCTCTCATCATCCCCCTTTTTTGTAGTACATCTATATCAATTATATATACATTTCCTACTATGGTAGGTGGATACTAACCATCCAAGTGTTTTCCATGTACCTACATGTGCACCAAGTGTCCTAGTCCATTGGATTTAACTCAAATGGATGCTTCTACAATGCTTTAGATCTCTTGAGTCAAATCACTCTCCCATGACTCTCATGGGATTTCCAACCAATGCCTCTTCCTTCTCATCCATACAACGTGACCACTAGGTCAAGCACATTTTCTTATCTAGAGAGCATAAGCACTTCTGCTTAGTACATTTCATTATAACCCTAATTTCCCTTTGATTATGGAAGATCTTTGTCAAAAAGTGGAGTTGCTTGACAAAGACCAATACTAGCCATGGAGGTTCTGAGTCATGAACTACCTCATGAGCAAAGTTTTATGGACCATTGTCTATGGAGATGAAGGTAAACCTGATGTGGATCCCAAAGATCCAAAGATCACCAATCAAAAGTTGAAGATGTTCAAGGATTGGGAGGAAAGGGATAGGAGAGCTATCTTCTACATATCACAGGTAACGTATAGCACTATGGTTGATCATATATCAGAGTTCAATCATGCTAAAGATGTTCAGAAGGCCTTACAAAAGATATGTGCCACTTCCACAAGAAGAAAAAACATACAATTGAAGAATGATTTCCATTCCTTGAAGAAGGGTAGTGGTCAATCTATTGTTGATCACACTTTGAGGGTGAAGACGTTGATGGAGCAATCGGCATCCATTGGCTGCAAAGTGGATGAGGAAGAACTTGTGCAAATTACTCTCAATGGGCTAAGAGGGGAAGACAAGTGGAAACCCAATATTACTACCATCTTGTATATAGATCCTCTACCAACTCTAGAGGAGTTGATCCCACACCTAGTGGCAGAAGAAGTTGCCATAGGAGACACATTAAAGAAAGATGGTCACTCATAGGTCCTATATGCTAGCAAATGCAAAGGAAAGAGTGGCAATAAGGGGAAAGGAGGAAAACGAAAGTGGAAGTAGTCAAAGGAAGAAGATTGCAATTCAGAAGGACATAGCAAGGCATCATCTTCAAGGAAGGGAAAGAATGGCAAAGGGAAGAACAACCCTCATCAAGGTTAGAATTTTTTTTAAATGTGGTAAGAAAAATCATATTTCTTCAAAATTTTGGTTCAAGGATGAAAACGGCACGAAGAAGGACCAAGGGAACTATGCTAACAACTCCAAGAAGGATGATGAGAAGGAGGCCCTCCTAGCCATCATACATGGCTACACTAGTGATCCCAAGGACACAAAGTAGTTTATAGACTCTGGGTGCCCTAATCACATGTCATGTATGGACGAGTTTTTCATTCATATATAGGTCCCAAGCTCAAAAGGTTTTATGGAGATAGGAGATAACATTGAGCATCCCATTACTCATGTGGGAGATGTGAATCTAGGTGAAGGTAACTCTATCAAGCTTCTTAAAGAAGTGCTCCATGTTCCATCTATTTCCAAGAACCTTATTTATGTAGGATAGATAGTAGAGAGAGGTATACAGGCTATATTTGATGCAAAAGGATGCATGGTGAAGCAAAGAGGCGAGGTCATTTCCAAGGGAAGGAAAAAAAGCAAATTGTTCACACTAGATGTTGCTCCTACATAAAACAAGGTATGTTATGTGATGACTGGTAACAAAAGGATTGCATAGATTGATCTTTGGCACAAGAGGATAGGACATATCAATATTCCCAAGTTAAAAAGCATGTGCAAAGCAGGTTTAGTGGAGGGACTACCAAATCTTGAAGGCTAAGGTCTACATGAGTTATATGATGCTTGTTAGGTAGGTAAGGAAGCAAGGAAGCCATTTCCAAAGAGTGAGGATCCTCTAAGCTCTTAGAGCTTATACACTCAAATGTATGGGACCCTAGCAAAGAGGCTTCATTGGGACCAACTAGGTACTTTGTCACTTTCCTTGATGACTACTCAAGAAACGTATGGCTATATGTTATCAAGGAAAAATTAGACGTGTTTTCATTCTTTTAAAAGTTTAGGTCCTTTGTTGAGAAAGAATGTGATGCACACATCAAGATGCTAAGGTGAGATGAAGGGGTAGAGTATTTCTCTAAGGAATTCAGAGAGTACTTGTAGAAAAATGGAACAAAGAGGAACTACTTTACATGTAGGTATAATCCTCAACAAAATGGGGTTGTAGAGAGGAAGAATAGGCATTTGGTTGAGATAGCTGGATGTCTCATAAATGAAGGTATGTTACCATTCTCTTATTGGGTTGAGACAGTGAATACAACTTGTTACTTTATAAACAGGGTTCCAATAGCTGGTGTGCACAACTTTGACTCCATGTTCATTTTTTAGGTACAAAGGACCAAGTTGTAGATATCTTCACCAAAATCTTGGACATGACCAAGTTTAAAAAGTTTTCAAAAGCTATGAGCTTACTTGATAAAGACACTGCAAAAAGCTATAAAAGGAGGTGAAGAGACACCAAATGGTCACTGAAGAACAAGAGATTGCCCTTTGACCTTCAAGCCTTGAAGTCAATCCGCTTTTCATCCTTTGAGTTGACATCTTTTGGTATTTGTTGATCTTCTTGAGTGAGAGTTGGAAAATCACTTTCCAAGTCATAAGGTAACTTGATCTTCTTACAATCATCTTCAAACCATGAATTATTTTCATCAAACACCACATCCCCACTAACTATAAACCCTTTGTTACAGTGGATTGTATAACCTATATCCCTTTTGGTTTTGGTCCTAGCTAATGAATATACACTTTTCAGCTTTTGGATCAAGCTTCCCTCTAATCTGTGAGGGTATATGTGCATAAGCAATCCACCCAAAAAGTTTACAATGGTCCAATGAGGGTCTCCTGCCATTCCATGCCTCATATGGTGTCATTTCATCCAAGGATTTGGATGGGAGCCTATTAATCAGGTATGTGGCCGTGGAATTATCCTCCGCCCATAAGTTATTTGGTAGTTTCTTTTCATTCAACATTGATCTCATAGCTTCTACTATCAGTCTGTTCCTCCTCTCTACCACTCCATTTAGTTCAAGAGTGTATCTTGTTGTGACCTCTCTCTTTATACCTCTGCCCTGTAAGAGTTAGTCGAATTCATGTGAGAAATACTGACCACCTCCATCAGATCTGATCTTCTTCAAGATTCTATGTGTTTGGTTCTCAACCAATGCCAAATACTTTTTGAAACAAGTAAAGACTTCATCTTTATGCTTCATGAAGTAAAGGATTGTTCATCTACTGTAATCATCTATGAATGAAACATAATACCTTGATCTTAAGATTGATAGATCTCTAGTAGGACCTCACACATCTATGTGCACAAGCTTTAAGTAGTCTTAATACATATACCCTTTTTTGTAGGATGGTTATCTATGAGATTTGAAAAATTGGCATGCTCCGCATTTCTATATCATGTGTTGCTTGGACACATTTGAAATGCCAAGCACACTTTGATCCTGGTTTGCTTAAGTGTTCTTTCAACTACATAACCTAGCCTTTATGCCATATCTCTAGTTCAGATAGGGCTTGATCCTTTTAATTGAAGATTGCAATGTTTCTTGTATCTTCAACTTCAAATGTAAAGAGTCTTCCAGATTTCTCACCTTTTGCAATCCTCTTGAAACCTTGTTGAGGATCTTGCACATATGCTCCATGCCTTGTAAATCTGATCCATAAGCATTTCTCAACAATCTGTCCAACATTGATTAGACTTTTTATTATGGTTGGCACATATAAAACCATACTCAAAAGGTTCATGTTACCATTAGAAGCCATGACATTTCCAATATTCTTAATAGAATGTCTAGTGTCATCACTTGTCTGCACTTCATGCTTCCCTTTAGGTTCTTCAAGATCAGATAGCAATGCTACATTTCCAACCACATGGTAGAACAACTAGAATCAATATAGAAAAGATGCTCATCATCTTTGCCTTGCTTGGATGTCATGTTCATGATCAGTAGAGAATCCTCTTGATCTTCGGTGTGATTGATATAATCTCTTCTACCTCTAAAGCCTCCTTGATAGTTGCTATTTTAGCCTTGGTTGTAGTTGTGATGGTAATTGCTTCCTCCATTCTTGAACATGCCGCTGGATTGTCCATAGCTTCTTCTATGAAAGCCTCTTCCTCTATGATTCCTTGTGTCCTTGAAACACTCATATGTGGTATGGTTGGTCAAGCCACAGATGTTGCAAGGTGAAGTGTTCTATGATCTCCCCCTACCTTGCTTTCCTCCTCTACCCCGTCCTCTAGTACCTCTTCCTCTACCTATGAAGTTCACTTCAAAGGTACTATCCTCTTCTTCATTCTTTTTGCCTTTACCTTTATCATTACTTTTATTTCTATCTATGTAAAGGCCATAAGATTGATTACCTCTAGAGTTATCTCCACTCTTGTTGAGCTTTGTCTTATGGGTGAAGAGTTTCCACATCAAGATGTTGAGGTCTGGTATTTGTATGTCCATATATAGGTCCATTCCTATGGTGAATGACTTCCACTTATCATTAGCTTCGATGCCATTTATGATCTGCCTTACTATCTACTCCTCTTCTATCTCTTCTCCAATGCTTGCAAGCTCATTAGCCACATCCTTCATCTTGGTAACATAGTCAGCTACACTTTGCTTTGGTTGCTTTTTCAAGGTCGTAGACTCCATGCATAACTAGTTTTCCAAGCTCCTATATTTGATGAGAAGTATGAAGAAAGTACTTCCCAAGTCTCTTAGGAGGTTTCACAATTCCCAATGTGAGGTAGTAAGAAATCAAATATTGAGTTAAGTATATAAGAGCTGGCAAGAGCATCCTTAGCACACCATGTAGTTAGCCTTTCTTGCTCTTCGCTTGTAGGTTGATGTTTGCACCTGAATGTTGGCATTTCTTCATCTCTTGAGATATATCCATATAAGTTTCTTCCTTGGAGGAAGGCTTGCATCCTTAGGGACCATGTTGAATAGTTTCTCTTGTTTAAATTATCAATGAATGATGGAAATCCATCTCCCATCTTGCTTTGATGTTGCTCTAATACCATTGTTGGAGGAGATGGTGGATAGATTCTAGAGATGAAGTGGTGCAGCAAAACCTTGCTTCACACCAGCCAAGATCAAGTTGTGGAGAGTGTGGTAGGCCCTGTGGGGATCTTAATGATAAAAAATAATCACATATGTGCTTTGGAACATGATCCTCTAATTAATGGATCAAAACAGATAAGTAGATTGAACTTGCTATTTTGGTCTTTGCATAAGTGATTTTGGTTTTTTTGGGAGTATCTAATTAACTTATATAGATACCAATAATGAGTTATCTCAATAAAAAGATGGACTACACACTAAGAATGATGCTTAGCAAGTTAGAAGACTTGCCCGACATTTTGGGGGTGTTTTAGTATGGAGACCAGAGAGCAAAGATATAAAGATATCTCACAATTGGAAAAAGGAATAACAATGAAACTTTGTAGCTATGAACTAGATGGTATATTGAATCTATAATAGTTTAAATCACCTCAAAGGATCAGCCATGTAGTGAGAACAAGCTCTGAGAAGTTCATTGTTTTGAGATGATCATAGCACAGAAGTAAAGTAGAGAACTAATCAATGTATATGTACTAGATCACATAGAAATATAACGACATGGCAATGTTCTATTGCACAATGTGAGAGTACTAATGGAGCTATGAATTTAGCTCACTAATCACAAAGAATCCCTCTCAAAATGATCTCATAGTTGGGCTCTCTCTCGCGAGTTTTTTTATCCACTTTTATAGTTGAGGTTTGAGCAGAGATTTGAATTCAAATTCAAATTCTCAGTACAAAGTGAGTCCTAAACTATAGGATTTATTCTCTCATCAATCATCTACCAAGTAACCTGATACTTTATTTGTCCTTTCTCCACATGAGAGTAGTGCATTAAACATAGGCATTTTTACAAAGATAAAAGGTAAAGTGACTTTTACAAGGGAATAGTCATGTGTGACTATATGTGATACATGCTAATTATCCAAGTATGTAGGCTTGGACTCTTTTATACTAACAGAATGCCCTACCCACTTCTTTTTCTTTGGTGATCAATCTTCCATCTTGTTTGTACTCTTCTACATATAACCCCTCAGCATTGAGCCTAAATTATAATCCCTAGTCAACCATTTGTCCAACGGAAACCAAATTGTTTGTTATATTTGGAACATGCAGCACATTAGCAAGATGTTTTACCTTCTGGGCATCCATAGACAATGCTATGTTTCCTGTATGCTCGAAAGCATGTAATGTGTCATCACCTATTCCAACATATCAAGGAACTTCTAATTTTTGTAAACTAGTAAACCATTCTGCATGACTAATCATGTGATTTGAAGCAGCTGAATCAACATATTAGATATTTCCATTCAATTTCAAAAAATCAGTACACATCATATTCATCATATGATCTTGAACCATGAAGAGCTTCTTAGAATCGTTTGCACTTGTTGATGCATAGTTGTTTTGCTACCTTTTATTATTTTGATTCTTCAACTTGCAATCAAATTCAAAGTATTTAGGTTTACCGAAATTCTAACATCCTTTATTGTCATTACCTAAATCGTTTCTTTGGAAATGTTTGCAGCCTCTTTGGCTCCCTCTGCCTCGAAACTATCCTCTTCCTCCTTCATGATTCTGATGTTGACCTTGCTCTTGGTTAATGTTTCCTCTTCAACTTCTCAAACCTCTATCTCTGCCTCTTGCTCTGCCAGTGTAGAATGCCTACTTAGAACTAGATTTTCCTTGGAGTTTGAGTCCTCACGAAGATTCATTTCTTCAATAATCAACATGGATATCAGATGAACAAAACTTGAAATATTTTCCCTGGTTTGTATAGAAGTTCTAAACTACTTATATGCGGCTCCTAATCCATGAAGGCACACTTCCACCTCATCATCATCATCATCATCTACATTTGCGCCAAAAGATGCAAGTGACTCACATATGGTTTTTATTTTTGTTGGAGTTAGACGTCTGCAGAAGCACACAAAATGCACAAGGACGAAGAAGAAGCTTGGAGCAGAACACATAATAATGAATGTATTACCACTAGAATGTACAAAGATAAGTGACCCATTAGGGCAATAGGCATATATACAAGCGGAGGGAAAAAACCCTCGTAAAAAGGGAAGAAAGTCCCCTAGCCATTTTTGGGATGAAATCCCTCAGGGAAGTTTGGATAGTTGATCTTTTTTCAGAGATTATATGAAGTAAAGAGTTGAAGTTTTTGAAGACAGAAGCAAAGCATTACTCTGCTGGATCCTTTCTGTGGATCTTCTCTCCCAAGTATAGGTTGCTACAAAATTTGGAGGTTATTGCATGATTGGAAGTAAAGAAAAGAAAAGATCTAACTGCAAAGATCGAAGTCAAAGCTCATGGGCGTCTTCTCACACTGTAGCGAGAATTATATCTTGTATTTGGCTGATCCGCACTCTAGCAGCATACTATGCCACTGATCCGAAATGTAGCAGGAATCATTGTATTATTGAGATTTATTGGATGACATCAGTTGTATTTACATTGTATCATTGAGCTTAGTTTTTTTACTTGGCGTATCCATCTGGTGATTTCCGTGTCCTAGCATTGTATTTCAATTTTTTATCCACAAAGCTTATGAGCATATGTGCATGATCGAGTGCTTTTGTTTGGCTTTCTTGTTTGAGAGTGCGGGCCTACATATGTATAAGCTGTTGAGGAATCACTCACGAATTTGACAAACGGACATAAAAAGAAAAAAGAAAAAAAAAGGAGAAGGCGAAATCTTCAGGAAATCAAAGCCTTTAGTTGTACAGTGTGCGATGTCAGTACGTGGTGTGCGCATAAACAGAGTAACAGAGCAACAGAGCAATAAACCGCGGAGTGCGCATAACGCTCACATTAAAGAATAGGAGCGTGGAAGAGCGCAGAAGGAAAAAGTGTATATATACACCAAGCATTGGAGAATAAGAAGTGGGATGAGAAGACTCGGAGAGATGGTGAACAGGATGAGGATGATGAGAGATCGCGTATGAGTGAAGAGAGAGAGTGAGAAGTTCTCAGAAGACGCCATAGATTGCGTATGTACAGATGAATAACAGAAACCTAGAATGTCAGGTATTCATCTGAGAGAGATGTTAATAAGAAACTACTCAGTATAGGAGAGTTTCTACAGCTTGAGCAAGAAGAGGCCAAGCTAATTTGTACACATCGTCTCTAATAGAAAAAACATGTTCATGTGGAAGTTTGCGCGCATTGTTCGCAAGTGAAGAATCTGAGTTTTCTTTTTGTGTTACGGTAGAACGTTCGTTAACCATTAAGAGTTACAATTCGTTACTAAACGTGTACTCTCTCAGTAAACGAATGTCTCGGTCAAAGATATCTCAGTAAACGTATTTTCGGTCAGTTATAGTTTTCTTAGGAAGCAAGATTTTCCGGTAGAACAACGAAGTATATCTCACAGTAGAATTCGAAGTTTTGTATGAGAGATAGCTCATCTTGTAGCTAGACGTCTCTACTTTAAGCTGATCATAGTTTCCGGTGAAATGGATATGTACACATAGTACAAAGTCTGACCGGAAAAAGGTCCTCTGAACTAGTGAAGTTTCTTCATAAACTTCAGAAAGAGTTCAGTAAGTTAAGGAAGCTTTTGCGTCACTTCCTTACTTCATGTATGTTCGCTTGAAGTAATCATAAATAGAATTGAAGTTCATTCCGGTACAATTCCGGTACAATTACGGTGTCAGTCTAGTGACAGTCCGGTGAGAGTCCAGTGAAGTTTCGGTGAAATTTTTTCCAGTGAATTTAGAGCGCAGTCTTATATGTTGAGCGCTAGACTTTGCTAAGCTATTGATTGATTACAGAGGTGTTCTGAATCACTCTAGCTTAGTTCTCTATTCGGCGGCGCGGCAATTTTCCGCAGGCCTGACAAGGTTCAAGCCTTGCCACGACGACCATCATCGGCGATATCTGAGCGAAAGTTAATCGCCAACATAAGCATCCTACCACGATGAGGTGCCTAGCATGCACACGCCACGTGCCGAATGGGGAAAACGACCCACATCGAGGCCTAATCCAACCCCACACCACTTTCTCTCCTTGCCTCCTTCTGCGACACCTGAACCAGATGTGAAGCGAGGCAATTGCCCAATGATCCTCGACACACCACCCACTTCTCGAGAAGAGAAACCAGGAACCTCACTGTTGGATCATATATTCTTGGTACCAGCATTTTAAACTCTTTGAATATTTGCATCGTTCCACATGCACCTAAATAGAAAGATTGATTTTGACTACCTGACTTTGATCATCCACTTCTTGCATCAATTTAGATCATATGGGTGTGCACTTTTCTATTGAAGTATAGATTAAGAATCTACTGCTTTCATGACATATATCATAACAAGAGGAAAATCAAAATGAAGGAAATAATTGAGCAACAATTTAGGAAATACGAAGAGTGATTTAAGGAAATGGAAATTAATATGGGTGAATCTATAAAATTAAAGTTTGGTATCACTATGACCCTAATGCAAACAATAAATGCAATACCTCAGACTATCCAGCTAATGGGCATAAGTATTAAAGACGTAAAAAATGACATGAATTTTGAGATATTTGAATTGAAACATAAGGTTGACTTATTGACTAACCAAGTTAAGAATCTACAAACATTAAAATGTGACCATTAACATGAGGTAAAGGTCCAAGAAATATCTGCACAAAAATAGTCATTAGAGCTTAGAAGATCCATGCCTAGGATGATACCTAGAAGATCAAGTTGGGATATGAAGAGATCTATATGATGCTTTTGGCGCAATCAGTATGGACATATGTTCTGGGATTTCATAGCGTATGAAAGTGCATGCAGAGATAGACTAGTGGGTGAACATGAAAATAAAATTTGAAAATATGAAGATAGATCACCTTTGCATTTGAATGTAGGAAAAGGTGGGATGAAGTAATATTTTAAAGAGACTAAAACTAGATCGAAGTCAATTCAAAAGATGTGGAAACCAAAAAGACTTGAGAACAGTAAATCTGATGAACAAACGAGAATGCTATCGATTGAGAGTCAAGAGAAACCTATTGAGGAAACTAGAAGTAGACAAATAAAGGTTGAAAAACAAAATATTGAGTAGATATTAAAAGAACAAATGGAAATACATCATAAAAGAGAATGTGATAGAGAAATTTGAGAGAAATCAAAGAAAGACCAAGATGTATATGTTTCATTTGATCCAAAACGTTTGACTAACGAGGATCTATTTGATCAAGAGAAAGATACAAAATTACAATCTCAATTGAACTTTGGTAAACAAAATAAACAAGAAAAGAGTAAAAAAGAAACTTGACAAGATATAAAACAAGTTAACAAAGCAGAAAAATAGTTGCTTCATGATATTATTAAGCAAATCGAGGGAAATGTAAGGACAACTGCAAGGGCTTCTAAGTATTTGAAAAAGAATAAGAGAAGTCAAAATCTAACTTTTCAAGATAAATTTGCAGATATTGAAGGATGATTGAAGAAGAATCACAATGAAAATGTATGAGAATGATAAATAGTCATTGGATGATGATGATGAATTATGATGGTTGATGATGATGATGATGATGATGATGGTAGAGGATGCTGATGGCACTGAGGTGGATGTTGATCAAGAACCATAAATCACAAAATTGAAGAAAAGCTAGATTGAACAACAAAGAAAGATGAAATTGATCAGGTGAAACATTTCCAATTTTAGATTCTGTTTTCTTTTTGCAAGAGCATATGCATTGCATTATTGTGTGTGTTAAAGATCTATACAAGTTAAAGAAAATTATGTAGAATGAAGATAGAAAATATCTATTATGGTTTTCCATGAAGCATGAACGACTAGGAATGATATGAATAGAATCAATCAGTGGAATAGAGAATTTTGGGAGTGAAAGCTTGGGAATGTGATGGCATGCTTAAATTGAGTGCATGTATATGCTGATTGATTTGAATGCTTAGTGTGTAAGATTCTTTGGGTCCTACTATTTATTTCTTGTGACATAGTACCTCCATATGGATAATGATTCATGAAAAACCTTCATACTCAAGCCAACTGTATATGTGTGTGCATGTTATTAGCACGCTACAATGGGCTAGTAGGTGGGTGGAAGGACCTTGATCGAGCGATCAAGTCCACGAGTTGATGCAAGTTTTCTCATAGGTTTGACCTATCTATTGTCATGTGCTTGCATGGGTCAATATGTAGGTGGAGTCACACTGGTTAGGTGGTCAGAGCCACGAGCTGACATGGATTTCATGTAGGGCTGATGTTGTGTATGTCATGCCTTATGTCACAAGATGGCATCAAAACATGGTAGCATGGATGAGAGCATGTTGTATTATCCAACACATCCACACCTTTTTGTTGTACAATCATCTCTTAAATAAACTACTAATGATAAACCTAATTGAAGTTTATTGGACAATTTTGATATTGTCTCCAACATATTAATAGGTCCACAAATATCCATGTGGATGAGGGAAAAAGGGTTCTTGGCTTATGTGGGAGCCTCCTTGGGAACAGGATCCCTATGTTCCTTACCTTGGGTGCAAGCTTCGTAGATCGTTGACTTGCCCAATCTTGGGCAATCCTTTCACTATGTGAGATGAGGAAATCTTTGATAAATATGAGGTGTGCCCATACCTTTCATGACACAGATTGGAAAGTGACTCCTTAGATAGAAAGCAGAAGATTTTGTATATCCATTTTTTTCTATGCCTTGTGCGATGATGTCTTTGGTTTTAGGATCAATCACCTTAATTGAAGTGTTATCAAATAACACGTTTACCATGGTTGGTGATTGCCTTAACTAATAATAAATTCATGCACAAGTTAGGAAGAAATTATACATTAGATTATGATTTGCACTCCCCTCGGTCATTGGTGATTTGTGGTTTGCCTTTGCTTTTGATGGGTGGGCTCTTGTTGTTGCCTAGGTAAACTTAACCTATATGGTATTCAATTTCTTAAAAAAAATCTTGATCTTTACACATGTTGGATTTTGCTCCACTATCAAAGATCCATTCTTGAGATGGACTTGAAGTTACTAGGGCATGGGTTTCTGTTCAAATAAATAGGTCTTCATTGGAATAGTGAAACCTATGCTAAGAGTTTTTTAATGGGTTCCTAGAGTTAAAGGGCTTGGAGGTGTGCTTCATCTTGTAGGAAAATTTCTCCAAGTGCCTTATTTTTCAACAAAAGTTACAACTAAACTTCTTTGACAAAGTGTTAGAACCTTGCTTGGGTGCATTGGTAGTGTTATGACTAACATGTTTGCCCTTGTGGAAGGGTCCCTTAGCCTTCATGTTGTCTCTTGTGAGGAAGCCGCCTTTGCTCGCGAGTCGTGGAGGAGCAAAAGTCGATGAACCTCTTTTCACATTAGAACTTTGGCCCCAATTATAAAGGGTGGTTACAAATGCCTTGTATGATCAAAGGAGCTTTTTGAGGAGGCCGATGGCCATATCTTCACTAGAGACTTGGTGGCCACATAATGCTAGGTTATGTTGATAGTCCTCAATTATGGCAATTACTTTGGAAATAGGATCCTAGGGCTTAATGGATAAGTTATGAAATTCCACCTATAAGGTGTAAATCTTTGAGAGATTTTTGTCTTCATACAAATCTTGGAGGATCTTCCAAGCTTCAAGGGAGGATTTTCAAGAAGTTATATGGACTTCACTTAATTTGTCACAAGCTACAAGTAATTAGCATAAGGCTCACTTGGCCTTTACATTCCACATATTCTAGGCAGGTAGATCCCTTTCCTTATCAAGCTCTCATTCTATTCCATCAACTACCTTGTACAATTGGTTTGTATAGAGGTAGGCCCTAATGGTGTCTGACCAAAGATCGTAATTTGTGCCATTTATTCTTTCATCTTTCGGCATGAATATTGGCATAGAGGGTAACTATAATTGACTTGAGGATGTTGCATTTCAAAATTGTTGACATGGTCATTGTCGAGACAAACTTACCAAACTTGTGAAAATTTGTTCAAAATTGAGATGGGGTTGGGGGATCTTAGAATAACCCTACACTTGCAACAAAAATTGAGATAGACACCTTGGAGAGAGTGGGCTTAGAATAGCCCTATACTTGCACAAAAACCAAGGTGCATGGATATGAGAGGAGGGCTTAGAGTAGCCTATTGCACATAGAGAAAGTCACACTTAGGGGCAAAGAGTAGCCTCCCAAGGCATACACACACACACACACACACTATCTTCTTTATATTTTGAGTTTACGAAGGAGGGCACTTTGTGCCAAAGTAGTAGTGTTTGCAAGGGAGAGAGCTTCAAAAAACCTTTGAGAAATACAGTTGAAGTTCTTGGATACAAAATTTGATGCCTTAATAGGATGGATGCTAAGATTTCAAGCTCAACATGTGATGATCCAGGATGACATGTATTAGTTTTTCATTTCTCTGACATGTATAGTGGTCACACTGGTATATGTAAAGGATACTTCATTGTGATTTGCTAGATTTATCTATCGAGAGTGATGCCACATTTGTTTCTTACTAGCTCGCTCATTCATGGACATTAGGTTTTCCCTTATGTACTGTTCTTTATATTGTGCACTTGTTGTATTGTTGTTTTTAGGTCATTCTTGTACAGTCCTCTTATGTAATAGAAGAAGACGAAGAAGATGATCATTCTTCCTTGCCCCAATCTGTGTGTGTGCTTCTCTTTGATTGTGAGAGTGTGTGTGTGAGCTCTCTTCCTTATCTCCTTCCTCATGACATGGTATCAAAGCTAGTGTGGCTGCAACGAGCTCATGGAGTATGTGAGAAGGCATGGAGAAAGCGCAATTCACAAACGACCTCAAATTGCTTTGAAAATTGGTTGTGAAGGTAGAATGCCTCAAAATATTATGTTTTGAACCCGTTTTGACCCATCTTGACCTCTCTTTTGAGCATGCAAGGTGGAACCCACAAGAAATTATAAAAACTTTTATAAAAAACTTTACACATTTGATTATTCAATGAGTGAGTTATGTGCAACAGACTTTCTGTGTAGTAATCTTCTTCACAGTTTGTTCAAGATTTTGATAATTGAGCATTGATCCTCCAAATTGGTGAAGGTATAAGTTATTCTTGATATAGAGGTGCTCTAACTTCAAGAGTAATTTTTTCGTTTGGAGATTAACACTCTCCATTAAGAAGCACACACAAGGAGCACAAATGCAACAACACACATGGAGAAAATGGATGGCTAGAATAGCCCTCTCGATTGACGATGAGCTTAACTGAAGTAAAAGCTTAATAATATCCCTAAGTACAAAGTACCACCGCATATGAGTGAATCATGTATGTGGTAACATGGGCTAAAGACCTCTATCCAACACTAGAGTAAAAAGTGCCCATCTATAGTGAAAAGGTTCACATCAAAGATACTCAAGGAACACATAAGTGTAACATTCATCACAGTCAAGAAGATGCCCAAGAAAAGTGTGACTGATTTTGTCACCTAGATGAAGGATATAGCAGATCAACTTGGAAGCATCGGAAAATTCATTGATGAAGAGCAAATAGTAAGGAAAGTGATCAATGGAACAAAGAAAAATGAAAAATGGGAAGCTTTCACCACAACCATGGACCTCTATATGGACATGCAAGTTCTTGATTTCAACACCCTCATGGGATAATTGTTCACACATGAGGCAATGCTTATGAAGAATGGAAACAACTCAAAAGGTAATCAATCCTCTGCCCTATATATAGATAAGGAAAAGAATAAAGAAGGCAAAGGAAAGGGTAAAATGTCTGATGATGAAGGTAGTACCTTTCAAGAAAACTTTTCATGTAGATATAGGGGTTCAAGAGGAAGAGGCAAATGAGGAAGACAAGGTAGGGGGAGATCTCAAAGCTCCTCTCCATGTGGCATATGTGGATAGAATAATTACATTACTAAGAACTGTTTCAAGAATCTTGGAAACAAAAGAGGAAGAGGTTATATGAGAGGAGGCTATGGAAGCTGAAGAAGTAGAATCAACAACAACAATGGCTACAAAAACAACTCATACAACAACAATAATTATCAAGAAGGATACGAAGGAAGGAGAGATTACAACAATTATACAAATGATCAAACTCAAGAGGATGCATTAGTTCTGATGAACATGACCATGAAGCAAGGTAAAGCAGATGGACATGTATTCCACATAGACTTAGGTTGCTCAATCATGTAGCAGGGAGTTTAGCTCTACTCTTAGACTTGGAGGACCGAAGGAATAGACATGAAGATCAAATAAGAGATGACACAAGGAATCCAATGGAGAATAGGCAATGTAAAGACTTAAGATGGTGATATGAACCTATTGAGTAAGGTATTGTGTGTGCCAACCATAACCAAAACCCTCATAAGTGTAGGTCACATCGTTGAAAAAGAATTATAGGTCAGATTCATAAAGAATTAAGCATTTGTTGAGGATCCACATCAGGGATTCAAGAGGATATCAAGAGGATAAAATTCAGGTAGACTATTTACATTTGAGCTCCAAGGCACTAAGAACATTGCATTGTTCAATTATGGTAGTCAAACATTATCAGAATAGAAACTTTGGCACAAGAGGTTAGCTCATATAGGTGAAAGGGAAATAAAGAAAATTAGTAGGGATTAAAGTATGTTTAGTCTACTAAATATCTCCAAACAACATATGATTTACAAATATAGTACTTCCCAATTTGGCAAATCTCACATAGAACCATTCACAAAGAAGGGATACATTCATGGAGACCTATTGGAGCTAGTCCATCAGATGTTTGGGGGTCAAGAAAGGAGCCATCAATCTCTAGATCCATGTATTATGTGTCATTTATTGATGATTGTAGTAGATGGAAAATACTACATGAAACATAGGAATGAAGTGCTTTTATGCTTACAAAATATCTTGCATTAGTAGAAAATCAAACAGGAAAGACTTTGGAGAGGCTAAGGTTAGATGGAGGGGGAGAATACTTCTGCTAGGTTGAAGAGTCAAAATAATAGAAGGCAAGAAAATAACTATGCATCCACAAGTGTAGAGGATTCTGAGAAGTTGTTCATGGTTCAACATCGCATGATGAATACGATGTCTACTGATGTTTCAAAATCAAATGATAATGTTTGGTATGTTGATTCAGGTGCTTCAAATCACATGACCAATCATGCAAAATAGTTCAGTACTTTGCAAAAATTACTAGTTCTTGGATACATTGAAATAGGTGATGCCACATCACACCCTATCAAGCATACAAGAAACATAGCATTGTCTATGGAGGATGGAAAAATAAAACACCTTGCTGATGTGATGCATGTTCCGAATATAACAAAGAATCTGCTTTTTGTTGGACAAATGGTTGACCAAGGATTATAAGTCAGGTTCAATACTGACGGGATATATGTACAAGAGTACAAACAGGATGGAAGATTGATTGCCAACAGAAACAAAGTGGGCAAGATGTTCACCTTAAATGTAAAAATTCCTAAAATGAATGCAACTATGTTTGCAAAAGGTGCAGGAGTTATTGCTAATATAGAGATATGGCACAAAAAAATTGGATATGCAAACTTGAAATTGATGTAGTCAAAGGGGATTCTCAATGGACTACCAAATTTCAAAGTTGTCGAAATGCAAAAGGTATGTGCAGCATGTCAATTTGGTAAATAGTCAAGAGCATCATTTTTGCATGACAACCATGTTAGTGAGAATGTACTAGAAATAGTACATATAGATGTTTGGGGTCCTACAAAGACCACATCTATGGGTGGTTATAGGTTTTATGTTACTTTCATTGATGACCATTGTTAACTATTCTCTTTCTATCCTACGTGGAGTGATTCCAATAATATATTATTAATAAAAATCTTCCCTATAGGGTTCTTGGGTTGGACAGCGGTCTGTTAAAACAGAGGCCCTATAATGATCTTTCCCACATCTCTACATACCTTCCATGATTGTTACTCCTCACCGAATACTATCTTTGATTTTACTGAAATCGATCACAGGTTTACACAACCATATTCAACTCCCTGAACTCAAAGCATTCCTATGCTATCGCAATCATGGGCACTCATCCGCCAACCACATTTCACTTATAGTAGGCGATATATATATATATATATATATATATATATATATATATATATATATATATATATATATATATATATATATATATATATATATATATATATATATATGACATGATCATTATCATGATTCAAAAGAGTGTAACTTTCATCAACATTTTAACCAAAACTTACTATATGATTACTTACTTCAATTAAAATCAGACACTTAACTGATGGAGACGAATATAGCACCAAGTCCGACTTTAACCCAGAATGTAAGTCAACACAGAGTGGCTCAGTTTATGATGAATAATACATAAAACTATCTGGTGGCATAACACTCGCATGCACAGTGGACTCCAACCCTAAATACACTGTAATCCTCATGGACAATTCTGTATATGTACATGGTATGGGATTCTTCAAAATTGCATTTAATCTTTTTCTATAGAGCCTTCAACTATTGATACACATGCATAGGATCTATTAATCGAGCCTTAGGGCTAGTAGAACTGGAAGCAACCACTTGCATAAGTACTTGTCGACTCTAGCCTTGCAAAAAGGCTTCCTGCAAATAAAAATCATTTGTGAGCGTCCCTTGACATAGAAGTTGGTTGTCAGCTATGCGAGCTTTTACTCTCTCTATAGTTGATCTTGTTGTAAGCCGAGTTGCTTCTCCATCCAGTCCATCTGTTGAGATTAAAATTGAATAATTTTAAAATAAGCGTGGTGCTCTTTTTGTGTGCTTCCAATTCCTTCCTCAACTATAGCTTCTGGCCAATTTCATTGTTTAACTCTTGAGCCTTTTGGAATAACTCTTCCTTGGTAGTGTCTAACTATGTTTCCCATTGATCGGCTTTAGAATGGAGAGTAATGGAGTTTTGTTTCACGTCACCAACTTAAGCATTTGGAACATCCAAAACTTTACTCATTTTATTGAGAGCAACATCCTGATCTTCTAGGGCTTACCATAACTACAGGAGTTGATCAATGTGTAAAGAGACTTGGCTCTGGAGATAAGCTTCAATGGGACGAAGACTAATGAACTGCTACTAGAGGGGGGGAATATCTATACTTCCATGAAGTCAAATTTATGCTGGAAATCTTGAGTAACTACCTGCTTTTCAGCAAGCAACTAAGACTAAAATGCATCTAAAGCCTGAAGAAGGTAACAACCAATGGCGGCCAAATGTTCTAGGGAAGGGGGAAAAGGTAAAGAGATAGAAGAGGAGGGGGCCATGATTGCCGAGGTAGATGGAGGCTGCACCAAGTCTGGTAATTTTAGTGGGGAATAATCAGTAGATTTGGATGTGTTATCCATAGAAGAAGCAGCAAAAGAATACATAGGAAGAGGAGAAGTAATGGGGGCAAAGGAAACGGTCAAAACGAGGGGCTTACACTAGGCACGTGGTGAAGAGGAAGAGGGGAAAATGGGTTTGGTAGTCACTTCTTGGACATCTTTGGGCGGAGAGGCAAGGCGACAAGGTAGTTTCACAATAAGTGAGAGGAGGACTTCGCGGTGTCGCGAAGGGCCCAGTTGGGTGGATCAGGCCAACTGCTAGTGTTCCAAATAGATGGTACACGCAGGGTGCTTCGGGCAACTTAAGAGGTAGAGTTCAAATACAAACGCTCACAAATAATCAGATGAGATCATGAATCAAATCACTCGTACAATTCATTAACATCATAAGAGAGATCGGAAATAAGAGAGAGGTGTGAAACTCATCATATGAGAGACAATTAATTCGTAATAATGTGTCCATACAAATATAATGCAAATAACGAAAACAAACACATCATAAGAGAGTTTGGAAACGAGAGAGATGTGAGGAAATTGGAGAGTCAATTAATTCATAATAATGTGTTCGTACAAATATAATTCAGATAACGGAAATAGATACAAGTTACCAAAACATCGTAAATCATGATGTCCTCCTCATGCGAGCAGAACCTCGGTACACCAGGATGTGGACCAACACTCCTCAAGAGTGTGAGAACTCCTCCTCCAACTCCTCCTCCAAAGTGGCCTCCAAGAACTCCTCCACGAGCTTCAGAACCTCCAAGAGCTTGTAGGAAGATAGCTTGTGTTGGATCTCTCTGAGTTGATCTCTTAACAATGAACCCAAGTCTTCTTTTATAGTAATTTTACCTCTCCAAAAGCAAACAACGATCCATCATAAAGCTATAGCGAAAGAGTTTTTTTTTGAAAACTCAAAATCTTTGTTCGCATCGTAATTGCTTTTTCATATCGCTATTTTGACTTTGCTTTTAGTTTTGAAATAACGATAGCAGATTGTTTTATTTAGCTTTTGAATAAAGATTGGTTTCACACTTATATGATATAAGTTGAGGGTTCATATGGAACAACCAACCAGGGGTTCATGGATAGAGCAGATACATGGATAAAAGGTGGGTTCTTATGGAACATGGATTTATTTGGGTTCACAACATAAAGTTTTAAGGTTCAAGGTTCACATCGATATACAAATACTGCCATGGGTATTTATAAAGCAGGATAGAAATCTTGGTTCACACATTATCTTTTCAGGTTCATATGGGATATATGGATCGATCCGAATTGTTTTTGTAGTATTTGTACTTCATGACTGAATTCGCAAAGTGCACCCTTTAATTGTTTTGGTTCCAGAGTATTGTAGAGATAAAATCTCTACGACATTTCACCCCTACTAAACCTGCACATCGTCCTCGATGGGCCAATCTTCAAATCTTCATTCTGCTTCAAAGATAAAGTGACATTTCATAGAAACATTGAATCTTGAAATCATGTGTCAAGTGCATGGGAAGATAAAGAATGTGCCTATGCAAGGCCATATAATGTAGCCCTATCAATTGCATACTTTGAAAATGCATGGTAAAAATATGGTGGAAAAGATAAGGTATTTGGCATTTGTTGATGAGGCATGTGCGCTCTCTTTCATACATTTCATGTTTTTATACATAAATCCTTTCCATCACTCAAAGTGCATGGGTAAATGAAAAATGTGCCTGTGCAAGGCCATGTAATGAGACCCTATCATGCATACTTTAGGTGCTGAAGTAAACAAACATGGTGCAAGTATCAGGGTAAAAGGCATTTGATGATGAAGCTTGTGCGCTCACTCACATACATATCAATGTATACATACATCAATCCTTACAATCACTCAAAGTGCATGGGTAAAGCTCAAAACTGTGCCTTGATGCAAGGTCATGTGATGAGACCCTATCATGCATACTTTAAGTGCATTGTTCCAAAATCATGGTGCAAAAGGTAGGTAAGAGGAAGTCGATGATGAGGTTCTTCAGAAATTTTGATAACTGTTTTTTAAATTGGATGTCATCCTTTTTTTAATTTGTTTACAAGTGCAAGTAGATTGTGCAGGCTAAAGAAATAAACATGTGTGTATATACATTGGTTTATGCATACTCTGAGTGCAGAATAGACTCAATATGGTGCAAATAATGGAGAGTAAGAAAAGAAGACTAAAAATGCATTAAAGTCAACACTCAATTCTGACTCTTCAATCAAATAATTCTCTCAAATCACTCAAACACTCTCACTAATCTCGAGCATCATTATCATCAAAGATAATTTTGAAGAAGTGTGTTCCTGTCTCATGAAAACATCAATGTTAGTATAAAAAAACAACATGTTTTTACAATTCATCCTTACTATAATTTCACTCATCATCTCCTATCTTTGGATCTCTTCATGGTTGGTCTTCAATTATAAGCACCTGTTCATCCTCTTCAACCTCATCCTCTTCAACCTGTTCTTTTCTGCAAAGATAAAGGTTTAGAAGACTTTGATGAATTTTTAATATTTTGTTCCATTTGTTTGATAGCATTTTCAATGCATTGTTTTTCCTTTTCTTTAATACTATTATCATTGTTTGTACTCTCATCAATTTCATTGATATTTTCATGTTCAATTTGAATAGATTGTTCATCGTTAATATCATGGTTCAATTGAACTTTCAAGTTCTTAACCTTTTCTTGATCAAATAATTTGTCATTTTCTAGAAACTTTGGATCACATAGTACATAATATTTATCATCTTTCTTTTTCAATTGTATCAACTTTTCATATTCTTGTTCATCTTCCTCCAATCTTTCTTGCAAAATTTGTTCAACTTTTTGTTTATCCAACTTGATTTGTTGACTTTTCTTTTCTTCAGAACATTTAACTTGATTCTCAATTTCTATCATAGTTTCTTGTTCAGAAGATTTCTTATCATTGTATCTCTTTGGTTTCCATTGTTTTCTAAATGATTTTGGCTTAGTTTTTGTTTGGTCAAAATACTCTTTAATTCCACCTCTTCCTAAGTTCAAGTGCAAAGTTGAGTGATCATGGTATTTACAAATTATCTTATCAACTTCAATGACCAATTTAAGTCTACAAGCATTCTCATATGCATTACAATTCCAAAACATATGGCCAAATTGATCACACCAAAAGCATCTTATATGTCTATTTAATCTTCTATATGTGGCCTTAGGGGTAGATCTTCTATGGTCAGATGAATGTCTTTTATCAAAAACTTGAGTAGACAAGCTTTGTACTTGATGATCATATTTACACTTACATGTGGTAATTTCTTTTACTTGATTGGTTAGAATTTCAATATTTTCTTTCAAACTTGAATTTTCATAGCTAATAGTCTTTGATGTTACAAGTTCTCTCACATGATTAGATAGATTTTCCATACTCTCTATCAAATTTGAAAGTTCATAGTGAACAACTCTTTCTAAATTCCCAAATTCTTGATTAAATTGTGTATTTAATGATTTCATAAGTTCATTAGTTTTTCCCAATATTGAAGTCATCATTGAGATATATGAAGTTAATGGCTCGAGTTTTTGATTTATGGATGCAATTATTCGTGACTCCATATCTTTGAAGTGTTCATCATATTCTGGAGACTTCTTTTCAATTAATGCTTCCACACTAGAACCTATGTCTTGTGTGGTGTGTTTTGCAACCCCCTTTTTGCCCATTGTTCACTAATATAATCAATGTAGAAGTAAAATATGCGTACCTGGAATTGAGCTTGATATTGTACCTCCTAATTGCCAAATGCCGTGGAACAATTTCACGTCGGGTTCACATATCGCGAAGGGCCCAGTTGGGTGGATCAGGCCAACTGCTAGTGTTCCAAATAGACGGTACACGCAGGGTGCTTCGGGCAACTTAAGAGGTAGAGTTCAAATACAGACGCTCACAAATAATCAGATGAGATCATGAATCAAATCACTCGTACAATTCATTAACATCATAAGAGAGATCGGAAATAAGAGAGAGGTGTGAAACTCATCATATGAGAGACAATTAATTCATAATAATGTGTCCATACAAATATAATGCAAATAACGAAAACAAACACATCATAAGAGAGTTTGGAAACGAGAGAGATGTGAGGAAATTGGAGACACTTAATTCATAATAATGTGTTCGTACAAATATAATTCAGATAGCTTGTGTTGGATCTCTCTGAGTTGATCTCTTAACAATGAACCCAAGTCTTCTTTTATAGTAATTTTACCTCTCCAAAAGCAAACAACGATCCATCATAAAGCTATAGCGAAAGAGTTTTTTTTTTGAAAACTCAAAATCTTTGTTCGCATCGTAATTGCTTTTTCATATCGCTATTTTGACTTTGCTTTTAGTTTTGAAATAACGATAGCAGATTGTTTTATTTAGCTTTTGAATAAAGATTGGTTTCACACTTATATGATATAAGTTGAGGGTTCATATGGAACAACCAACCAGGGGTTCATGGATAGAGCAGATACATGGATAAAAGGTGGGTTCTTATGGAACATGGATTTATTTGGGTTCACAACATAAAGTTTTAAGGTTCAAGGTTCACATCGATATACAAATACTGCCATGGGTATTTATAAAGCAGGATAGAAATCTTGGTTCACACATTATCTTTTCAGGTTCATATGGTATGGATCGATCCGAATTGTTTTTGTAGTATTTGTACTTCATGACTGAATTCGCAAAGTGCACCCTTTAATTGTTTTGGTTCCAGAGTATTGTAGAGATAAAATCTCTACGACAGCGGGCTCTTGCAGAGAGCGGGGTGGGTGGAGAGCAAGGAAGGTAGTAAAAACTTCAACCACGTCCCTATTGAAACCTTCCTCAACCACCATAGGAGCAACAACCTCCTTCTTGGAAAGATGAATGCTGGTAGAGATTGGAACAAAACATATGCACTCGTTGCTAGAGAAGGGTTGAAGGCCATTCAATGTCGTTTCTTTGAAAAACATAGTAGGACTTCATCTTTCTCGTTCGTCTCATCCATATGAGAAAAATGTGCCACAAGAAGAAGGGAAGGTCTAGGAATAGTAGAGGCAATTTCAAAGGGTACAAGGAAAGAATGCAATAAGGGAAGTCGAGTGTGCAGAGATTTTCCCTTCACTAATTGTTTAACCACCACCTGTCATTCCTTGTGAATGCGATGGAAATACAATAGTTCCCAATTGATGGGCTCACAGGAGACCACATCAATGGCCAAATAGAAGGGCCTTGATATGCCATAATTGCATTTCTACAAATTAAGGGTGGATACCAAGAATTGGAGTGCTTGACACTAAGCGGTAGGGTGACACATAATCGCATACTCATTGGAAGATTTAAGGGGAAATAGCTGGTTCATCGTGGCGAGCGACAATGGGGAAACATCGGTCTTACCTTCATGAGCAAGATGAAACTAGTCTACAATGGTGGCGATAGCAACATAGTTGTGACATATGGGGAAACAATTGGCCATGCAGTATTCGTGGGTGAACAAGTGGCAATAGCATAGATGAGGGTGAGTGACAATGGCTGGATCAACACCTGATGAGATGGAGATTCAATGAACCACAGCAAGCCTCGTACCTAGAGGTACTCCACGAGCTCATTTGAAAAGCCTATGCTAAACACAATAAGATGCAACAGGGCTTTGATGGCAAAAGCAATGCATACAAGTACAGAACACACAATGAGCAAGAACACAACAAAGCACATATAGCGCAAAACGTAGCACACACAAGCAATAGAGCAAGAATACAAAGATGATGGTTGAAGTAATCAACACGGGATGACTACATGAGATGGGAATTTAGAACCATTGATAGGATTAGGCAGAAGTACTCTGGTAACGGTTGCTAACCAAAATGTAGTCAAACCTAGTTGAGCAGAAATAGGGTAGGGTCCAAACAAATGAAGTTTAAATTTTCTTATTGCACAGTTGGCATTAGATTTATCGAATAACACCAAGTGGCCAACTTGAAACACCGAAGTTCGAAGAAAACGATCATGAGCTTTAGCTCCGTGTACCTGAACTTCTTGTAAAAGGAGAAAACTTTCCAGTCATTGCTCATCTAGAGACCGTAAAGTATCTAGTCATGTAGGGATCAATTCCTCATGCAATAATTTTTGCTCCAAGGCCACCCATAAGCTAGGTACAACCAGCTCCATTGGTGCAATGTTCTCCAATTTGTAAGCTAATTTAAACAATGTGCAACGAGTAGAGACTTTGTATGTGGTATGATAAGCCCACAATAGAGCATGTTAAAGTTGATCCCAATGCTCAAGATAGTGGAGAATAAGTTTCTTCAACATAGTGAGTAAAGTTTTATTAGTGCTTTCAGCCAATCCATTAGCGAGCCCGTAATAGGGAGTGCTGAACTTATGGATAATATTAAGTGTCTGAGTTAGAGCCTGAATAAGAGTGTTAACAAAGTGGGTTCCCTAATGAGAAACAATTTTCAGCAGCAATCCAAAACAAGGGAAAACATCACACATTGGGCACAATAGAGCTGTAGCAGATCGGACGGCCAAGACTTTGGCCCATTGGGTAGGATAATCGGCACAAGTGAGAATGTAGTGGTTATTAGTGGAGATAGCTGGACATGAAATAGATCTAATGAAATCAAGTCTCCATTTTTGGAAGGGTTCTAGGGGTAGGATGGGATAAAGAGGAAAATAATGCCAGTGAAGGGGTTGTCCCATCTATTGACAGGAATCATAGTGTTTAACATAAGCATACACATCACATTGCATAGTAGGCCACCATAAACCACTCTCCAATATTTTCCAATGAGTGAGATCCATAAAAAAAGGGTACCAGAGGGCATAGAATGTGCCATATGTAGGACAAAATGTACTTCATGAGTAGGGATACAATGGAGGAGGGCACCAGAATGATTGGCATGATATAATTGACCAACAATGATCAGAAAACATTGACCATAAATGGCAAGTTTCTGATGGGTTGTGTTGGATGCCATCCCCGATGCACAACCAAATAGTGTGAAAAAAACATGAGAGTGTCATAGTAAGAATTGACTATGGGTAAACCATTAGTAGTTAGAGTGGGTTTAGTGGTTGTATAAATGGTAGGTGATGAGTCATCAATCCCCTCTTTTGGTTCACCAGAATCCAAACACAATAGAAAATCAACAATCATATGTGCCTTTCCGAGTCAATGTACCACACTATAGTCAAAATCTTGAAGCAGCAAGACCCAACAAGCCAAGTGCCCACCCAAATGTTTTTGCCATACAAGATAGATTACAGCCACATGGTCGACATGGAAGGTGAATTTTCAATCAAGTAAATAGTGTATGAACTTCTTTATGGAATATATTAAGCCTAAACATTCTCCTTCGGTGACAGAATAATTATGTTTGGCTGAGCTAAGGTGGCAACTTGCATAATACATCAATCTATACAATTTATCCTACTGTTGAATAAGAACACTACTGATAGCAATATCAGATGCATCGGTGAACACATGAAATGGTAGTTTCCAGTTCGATGGCTGGTAAATTGGTGCTTGTGTGAGAAAAGTTTTCAGTTGATCAAAGCTGAGCTAGCATTCATCAATCCAACAAAATGGCCACGGTGGGACCATAGTCAAGCCATAAGAGGTATGGTCAGATGGGCTACCCAACAGAGATGGTAGCGATGCCAACAAATTTATTCGAGGAAATGCATAAGTTTCTTGGGGTTTGTGGGTGACTCCACCTCAAGAACGGCATGGAATTTATGAGGATCGGCCTGTATATCATGTTTGGATATTATATGCCCCAGAAGTTTATCGCAGACCACCACAAAAATAGACTTATGCAGGTTTAAGTATAATCTATACTCTCTACACTTTAGAAAACAATACCTGAGATGTTGTAAACAAGAAATCATCTAAGTATACACACATAAAACTCATGAGATATGGGGAAAATATATCTTGCATAGAATTTTGGAACGTATTGGTGTATTCTATAAACCGAACCATATTATACTACATGCATAGACACCCCAGTTATGATAAAAGTCGTTTTGGAGATATTTGCTTCAGCCATTTGAACCTGATTGTAACCACTAAAGCCATCTAGAAAAGAATACATCTCACATGTAGCTACATCATCCAGCATACTATCAAGGACATGTAAGGGAAAAGGGTCCAGGACCATAGTAGCATTCAACTTGCGATAATCAATACATATGTGTAGCTGTTTATTCTTTTTTGGGACAATCACTATGGGCAAAATCCACTCTGCATGCTCGATGGGGACAATAAATCTAACCTTCAGTAATCTATCTAATTCCTCTTTCACTTTTTGGGCATACTTCGGGTTCATTCAATAGCTATGTTGCTTAATAGGCCGTACATTTGGTTTTAACACTACACAATGCTGGTAAATACGAGGGTCCAAGGCCTTCATATCATGGAAATCCCAAGCAAAGATGTCAGTAAGTTCTTGGAGGATTCTAAGAAAATCTTCCTGGAATACAAGAGCTAGTCCCACCTTAATCTTTACTCGGCGCGGGCTTGCATCATCTCCTAAGTTACATTTAACTAATTAATCTTTCGGTACATAAAATTGCCAAAGTAGATTGAGATTTTTCGGTTGTCGAAAGAAATGTTCCATATCTTGAGTGCTTAAAAGATTATTCATGGCCTTAACAGCATCATGCATGAGTGGTTGCATCGTACATGTCACGAGAGACCAACTATCTAGTGTTGATATATTTAGGTAGTGATGTGTGTGAACACACTAGGACCGCTGGGGCACCTTTTTCCCTCTTTAGGAGGTTTTTTTCCCCCGGCTTGTATATACACCTATTGCCCTAATGGGCTACTTATCTTTGTACATTCTCTAGTGATACATTCAGTATTGTGTGTTGTGCTCCAAGGTTCTTCTTCTTCCTTGTGTTGTTCGCGTGCTTCCGCAGACGTCTAACTCCAACAATTGGTATCAGAGCAGGCCGTCGCTTCATCTAGGGCGCCGTCGACACTCCTCCGTTTGCAGTCTCAGATTCGCATGAAATTTGGTGAGCATACTCAAGGTGTTTTAGAGATCAAAACAACTTCGTTGTGTGGTGCCGAAATCACGATTTGAGCTCGTTTCGGCCTTTGAACGCACTATCGTAGCACTTGTGCAGGCCATTTCATCTTTTTGTGCCAAAGGTATATACCAGTTTCTATTCGCTAGTTTAAGCATCTCAAAGTCTACTCCAGGTCTAGTAGAACTCGTTTGGGCAGTTCCGTTCGACTTTTTGAGATACAGTCAATTTTCTGCATCAAGGTATTTTAGTCACTGGCCATGGCTGAAAGCAGTGATGTATTCCGTATGTTGGCTGTTGAGGATAAGTTGGATGGTACCAACTACCCATTATGGGCTTATATGATGCAACATGTATTGGTTGCAAAAGGACTGTGGAACATTGTGCAGGGTGTTGAAAGACGTCCTGTTACACCTACAACTACAGGTATTACAAATACAGGTGCTGGAGGTGTTGGAGCTGATGAAGATGGTGTCGAGGATGATATTATGCTGATTCCTGTTCGTGCTGCTGTTTTTGTTGCACCTACTACAGAGCAGATTCACTGGGATGGCAGAGATGCCCAGGCACATGCATAGATAGCTTTGTCTGTCGAACGTGCCATTATTCCTCACATTCGTTCTTGCAGAATAGCAAAGGATGCTTGGGATACACTTACCACATTGTACCAAGCTAGGAATGAGGCTCGTGTTGCTTACCTCCGAAAACAGTTGGAGAGTGAGCACATGAATGAAGGTGATTCTATGGACAGTTTCCTATCGAAGATCAAAGATTTGAAGGAACAGTTGATTTCTGCTGATGAGGTTATACCAGATAGCTCACTTGTGCAGACCGTTCTGAATTGTCTTCCTGACTCATATCAAAGTTTTGCTTCTACTCTTCGGTTGATGATGAAAGGCAATCCAAATGCCTTATCATTCGAGGAGTTAGTCTCTGTTCTGTTGCAGGAAGATCAGTCCAGGCAGAACAGGTCCATTATGCGAGTTGCAGATCAAGCTTTTCTGGCTAGTCAGAAGGGCAAAGGAAAATGGGGCTCTTCTACTAGTAAGCAAAAATCTGCAAATGCTGCACAATCGAAGAACCAGGATAAAGATGAGAAGAAATCAAAAAGCAGAAATTGTTTTGCAAGTACTATAAAGGAAATGATCATATCATAAAGAACTGTCCAAAACTGGCTGTTAAAGAGGCAAAGAAGAAAGAGGCTGGAATGGTTGTTGCAGAGGCCTCTAGACCAAAAACAGAGTCTGCAAATCTTGTGCAGGAAGAAGAATGGGCGTTTACTACTGTTTGTAGTTTTGACCCATCTTCTCATGATCAGTGCCTGTCTGCAGTAGACTCAGATGTTTGGTATTTTGACAGTGGGGTAACCAAACATATTACCTCGCAGCGCAGTTTTTTCTCTTCACTCGAGCCTGCCCCTACAGGAAATACTGTTACATGTGCCAACAACTCCTCTTATCTTGTTATGGGAGTTGGTAAGATCATTCTGACTACAGCTGATGGTAGTTCTTTCACTTTGTCAGATGCTTTATTTGTGCCACAGATAAAAAAGAACCTGTTATCAGTTTCTGCATTAGCCAAGATTGGCTTGGTTGTGAAATTTGTTGATGACAGGTGTACAGTTCATGATCTGTCAAATGATGATGTGATTATTGCTTCTGGCATTTTATGTCGTGGGCTGTATAAGCTCATAGACTATGAAAGATCTGTAAATGATTTGGCATGTGCAGTAAATGATTCTCAGGCTAAGTCAGATGCAAAGCTTTGGCATGCACGCTTTGGTCATCTGAATTATGATAGTTTGCTACACCTGCAGAAATATGAAATGGTGTCCTCTTTGCCCAAACTTAAGGCATCTAGAAAACATGTTTGTGAAGGCTGTATTTTGGGCAAAATACAGCGTTCCTCCTTTCCAAAAGATGGTACAGTTCGGGCTACGTAGAAATTGCAGCTTGTACATAGTGATGTTTGTGGTCCTATTCAAACGCCCTCTTTTGGAAATTATCTTTACTTCGTGACTTTCATTGATGATTTTTCTAGGCATGCATGGGTATATCCACTCAAAGCAAAGTCCGAAGTGTTCATGTGCTTCAAACAGTTTTTGGTTTTGGCTGAAAATCTGTCAGCATGTAAAATGGGCACCCTCCATTCTGATCGAGGGGGGGAATATATGTCTTCAGATTTTAATGCATTTCTAGCTGAACGTGGGATAAAACACCAGTGTACAGTGCCCTATACACGTCAACAGAATGGATTTTTTGAACGAAAGAACAGATCACTCATGGAGATGGCGAGGTGCATGGTCAAGAGTCTGGCTTTACCACATAGTTTCTGGCTTGAGGCTGTCATGTGTGCAGTATATGTACTGAACAGGTGTCCCACTAAAGCGCTGCAATATATCACTCCATATGAGGCTTGGCATGACCGCAAGCCATTTGTTGCTCATCTGTGTGTTTTTGGTTGTTTGGCATATGCACTAGTGCGTGAACAACATTGTAGAAAATTGGATGATAAGGCAGTAAAATGTATTTTTGTTGGGTACAGTTCTGAAAGTAAAGGCTATCGTCTGTATCATCCACAGACTAAACGCATTCTGGTTAGCCGTGATGTTGTGTTTGTGGAAGATGTTGTTCAGCCATTACTTTCATGTACTAAGGAGACATATGTTAGCTCCAAAGACATGTATGATACTCTGATGCCTCTTTTTACAGGTGGGCAGTCTAGTGCTGGTCCTAATGAGGCAACTTCACAGCCTTTGCAGGTTTCATATGATGATGCAGATCATTCCATTTCTGATGCAGATTTACATGATGCACTTGTTGATGAGAGAGCTGATAATGAGCAGGCAAAAACTATGCCAAAATGGCTGGTGCAGACTTTGCATGACAGCAAATTAGATGCACCTTTGTCATATCGTACTCGTTCAAGCTCTCATAGTGCCTCCTTTGCATGAGATTGCTATGCTATGGCTGCGTCTAGCCTCTGTGATGAGAATGAGCCTGTTTCTTTTGATGAAGCAAAGAATTCAGAAAATTGGATGGCTGCTATGTAATATGAATATGATGCTATAATGAAGAATGGTACATGGTCTTTATGTGACTTGCCTCCAGGCAAGAAGGCCATTGGCACTAAGTGGGTATACAAGCTGAAGCGTAAACTTGATGGTACAGTTGACAGGTATAAGGCTAGGCTTGTTGCAAAGGGTTATGCACAGGAAAGAGGCATTGATTTTCATGAGACCTTTGCACCTACATGCCGTATGACTACTGTTCGGAGCATTTGTGCACTTGCGGCCCATCTTGGTTGGAATGTACATCAGTTGGACATTTAAACAGCATTTTTGAATGGTGACTTCCATGAAGAAGTGTATGTTTTTCAGCCCCTTGGCTTTCTGCAGAAAGGGCATGAAAACCAGGTGTGCAGGTTAAAGAAGGCATTATATGGTTTAAAGCAAGCACCACGTGCTTGGTATGAGAAGATATATGCCTATCTGATTGCACATGGTTTTGAGAACAATCCAACTGAAAGCACCTTATATGTTAAGCGTGCTAATGATGTACTTCTGATCATTGTTGTCTATGTTGACGACATGTTGCTCACTAGTCCTATTGAGAAGCATATTGCTGATTTCAAGGCTGATTTGCATGCCTCATTTGAGATGTCTGATTTGGGGCATTTGCATCACTATTTGTGCATTCAATTTATGCAAGTTGATGGTGGAATGGCTTTGTGTCAAACAAAATATATTGACACATTATTGCAGCGTTTTGGCCTTGAAGACTGTAAGCCTATTGCCACTCCTATGGAGACAGGTTTACGATTGAGTCTTCATGATGCTGGAGATGCATTTGATGTTGTTCTCTATCTGCAGGCTGTTGGATGCTTGATTCACTTATGCATTACTCGGCCAGATATTCAGTTTGCTATCTCACAGATGAGCAGGTTTATGCATTGCCTAGGAGTCACGCATTGGAAGGCAGTTAAGCGCATCTTTCGCTACTTGAGTGGTACTCGGCTACTTGAGTTGTTTTATCCCAAGGGGGGATCACTACCGCCAGAGTTGCATGCTTTTCTGACTCAAATTGCGCTGGTTGCTATGACACTCATGTGCCCACCAATGGTTTTTGCTTCATGCTTGGTAGCTCATGTATATCTTGGTTGAGCAAGAAGCAGCCTACTGTGGCCACTTCCAGTTGTGAGGTTGAGTATCGGGCAGCTTTCACAGTGACTGTTGAGTGTGTGTGGCTCAGACGCCTTATGGCTGATTTGGGTGTTGGCCACTCTTGTACCACCACCATCTTCACTGACAGTCAGAGCGCATTGGCAGTTGCGAGGAACCTTGTGTTCCATGCTCGCACTAAGCACATTGAGGTGCATTACCACTATGTCAAGGAGAGATTCTCGTGCTTCCGCAGATGTCTAACTCCAACATCTAGAACTTGCTATAAATCAATGGTTCTCAAAGATAACAAATCATGATTAGCAGTTAAGAATGCTTCTTCCTCATCATCGAACAATCCCTTGAGCATATGCACAGGCTCGGTGACATAAGGTCATGCATGCAAATTGCAAGGCTTCATATCGTTGAGAGGAACCACATATTTCTAGTGGTTACATTTAAAAATAGGTTCTTTCGGGCAATTCCATCACTATGAAGGTCATTTTAGATACTGGCCCTTGTAGGTTAATAGGGATATCTCGTACCAATCCAACTAGGTGAACTCATGATTGATTGGCCATACGCACAAAAAACTTAACAGCTTCAATATGATTCCATCCCAAGTTCTTACATAGTTATGTTGTGGCAGTGTTCAATCCTAACCTGCCATCAATTAGTACCTACGATATCTTATGATTTTTGAACCATGTAGTCATTAAGGGAACAACATAACCTAACATAGCATCCATTTTCGGATTAATTTTAGCAATGGCAGGTGCATGGATTGAGCTCGAATCGATCTAATCTTGAAATTGTTGTTAAATTCCTAGTACCAAAGTTAATAGCTATCCAAAGGGGATGTTGATCAAAGCTTTGGATAAGATGTCCCATGTAGCACTTGAAGTACTCAAGTTTGATGTTGATTTCAGTGAAATGCTTGATCGAATGCAACTCGCTCAGGTGTAGATTTGATGGTCCAAATTGATGTTGAGTGTCTGGAATAGGATCAAAGAAGACTGGTAGTCCTTCTCTAGCCCATCTAGTTGCCTTAGTGAACATACATTGATGTTCCTTTACTCTTGGTTCAAAAATTTCAGCGACTGGATGGAGCATCTTACCAGAAGATGTCTACATTGCTGTTGCCTGCATATCTACTATCAAAATTTGAACCATGTTGGCAATCGTGTTTCTCCGCTCTTTCTTCTGTTTATCATACTCCTTAGTGTCCTTATAGTGCCTTTTAATGTGTCCCACTTCCCCACAAAAATGGTAGCATGGTGGTGCTAAACTTGAACTAATATCGGATTCATCCTGATTCCATCGAGTTCGATTAAAATTCCCTATGTGTCTGCCTCTATAATTGGTATAATTAGTATAATTTGTGTTTCTCAAGTGTGACACAACATAGCTAATCCTTGGTTGGCTCTATTCTTGTAAAACAACATTCACCATAAGTTGATTTTGTGTCTTAGCATTATAGGGACAAGTCTCTATAGCATGACTAGAAGTGTTGCAGATTGCATAATAAATCTGCTTAAAAGCAAAATTACTAGCAACATGTCTGGAATTTTTTACATTTAGTACAATAGACCTATTTTAATCGATCATCACTTTTATTTTTCCTAGCATTTAACCATTCGAGGTCTTCAATAAAACCACCCACTTTGTGTTCTAGTTAGAGTGTCATAGCAATTATTGCATCAAGGGTCATTCTACCCACATAGCAAATAATCATTGCTTGTTTTAGTTGGGGATCCAAACCATTAATGAATCATTGGGTCATTATGTCATCCAATAAATTTGCATGAGGCGGTGGTAGTTGCCGTAAGTGGGTATGCAACATGGTTCCATATTCTTGTATGCTCTGATGTGGCTTCTGTCTATTATTTTATAGATAATCAAAGATCTCCACTGCATTTTTCTTTAACCTGAAGTGTTGTAAGAAAGTGTTCTTCACATCATTGTCAAGTCTGAAATGATTAATATCATACTCCATCAACCATTGAGCTGATTCATTCACTAAAGTAGACTGGAACATGATAGCCTTATATGCTGGGTCTGATAGGTTATTTAACGCTACATAGCTAATCTCAAAAGTCCTTACATGTGCATCTGGATCACCACTAGGGAGACCCCCAAACTTTGCATAGTGATCCCTGTAGTGGAGGGTCTCCGGTGGCCACCCTACTGCTGTTGTTGGCACTATTGTATTTTCTTTTGTTTTTGTTGGTGTTTTTGTTACTGTTGGTGTTGTTGTTGTTGATTCTAATAATCTTCCATATTGTTGAGATGATGATCTGTAGATTGTTCAACTTGTTGTGCCTCAAAATTGTTTATAGACTGACCTATTCTGTAGCTATCCGTCGATCCCTCCGGAGATAACAACCCACTTTTATGTTCTAATCTTGTTGGTTTATGGTTGAGCACCAAACCCTCTGGAAATATGATTTTGAAGAAATGTGTAGGGTCCCACTCTCTTGACAAATAATTAGCAATTGAATCTCTCCTATTACTCCTCAAATTAGAGAATTTGTCTTGCATGAGTTGCTCAATAGATGCTTTTGGTTCAGGGTTGGAATCTGTTTTTTACTCAAGAATCCTAACAAGTTGATTTAGCGAGTTGCAGGAAGAAGTATATATATGGATCAGCCATAAGTATATGAAGACTCAAAGCATCTAGAATATGTTTGCAGGTTGCAAAAGGCTTTGTATGGACTTAAACAAGCCCCCCTGCTTGGCATGCAAGGATTGTTGATTACTTAACCACCATTGGGTTTTCTATTTGGGATGCAGATCATTCATTATATGCAAGGAAAGGTCATGATGGAATCACAATTCTGGCTATTTATGTTGATGGATTGATTATAGGAGGTGATAGTGAAGCAAGCATTCAAGAGGTAAAGCAAATCTTTAGGCAAAAATTTGACATGAAAGATCTTGGTGTACTATGCTACTTCTTGGGCATTGAGTTTATACATACAAAAATAGGTATATGGATGTCACAAAGGCAATATGCCTTGAATATGCTGCAAAAGCATGGTGTGGCTGATTATAAGCCTATCTCTATGCCATTAGATAATAATTTGAAGTTGGATACTACATTAGGTGAAGCATTGAAAAATGCTACTATGTACAAGAAAATCGTGGAAAGCTTGATATATCTCACAATTACAAGGCCTGATCTAAGCTACATTGTTGAACTTGAAAGATAATTTATGCAGGTTCCCAGGAAGCCACATTTGGATGCTTTGAGGTGCACTCTACATTATATGAGTACTACTTTGGATTATGCATTGTTTTATAAAGCTAGTGTAGATTTGTAGGTTCACGGATGCACCGATGCAAATTGGGATGGTAGCATTCCACATAGAAGATCTACTAGTGGTTTTCTATTTTCACTTGGGAGTGCAGCTATTACATGGAGTAGTAAGAAGTAGCCCACTATTGCTTTGTCGAGTATAGATGATTAGTATAGAGGTGCTGTAATGGCAGCATGTGAGGCATCATGGCTAGAGATACTACTTGCAGATTTAGGTGTGGAAGTGTGAAAGCCTATGACCATCTATTGTGATAATCTTAGTAGCATACAATTAGCACAGAATCTTGTTTTCCATATTAGAACAAAGCATATTGAGGTACATTATCACTTTCAAAGAGAAGGTATTAGTAGGTGATATTAATCTTGTCTATGTGAGAACAGATGAATAGGTTGCTAATATTTTCACTAAAGAACTTGCAGCAGAGAAGCTGTAAATTTTTAGAAAATGCTTGGATTAGAGGATATGATGTTGAGCTTGAGGGGGAGTGTTGAGATATCAAGCTCAATATGTGATGATCCAAGATGACACGTATCAGTTTTTCATTTCTCTAAAATGTATTGTGGTCACGTTGGTATATGTGAAGGATACTTCATTGAGCTTTACTAGATTTATCTACCGAGAGTGATGGAACATTTGTTTCTTGCTAGCTCACTCATTCCTAGACATTAGGTTTTTCCTTATGAATTTTTCTTTTATGTAATAGAAGAAGAAGAAGATCATTCTTCCTTGCCTCAATCTCTATGTGTGCTTCTCTTTGATTATGAGTGTGTGTGTGTGAGCTCTCTTCCTTATCTCCTTCTTCCTGACAATGGATACCCTTAGGGAAATTTCTAAAGTATCCCTTTAAGGAGAGAGAAGAATTGGGAGTTTAGTGAGGGTATTTTTAATGCCTAGAGATGTGCCAAAATGTGTTTGGAACGTGTTTGGAAATTATCAGATGTGTATAGAGTCATTAAACCCCTAAGAGGCTGAGATCTTAATAGCTTCCAATCAAGTTCTATATCATACAAAATATCACTTTAATGTGTTGTGGAATGGGTCCGATCACTATATTTTTTATGTGAAAAGAGCAAAAGAACAAAAATTTAAACATCAAAACACATGATAGATGATGTCATGGACCAATATATGTAAGCCCATCAGAACGTAATGGTAATCACTGGAAAATGTAATTAGAAAAATGCACATTGAAAGGATGTAGTGTAACACTTGTACCTTTTTGGATAATGGAAAAAGTGTGGAAGCAGATGTGCGAGAAGTGAGACGCTGGACTGTGGGTCTATGCGGTGCACCTATGGAATGCTTCAGGGAAAGTTTGATTTAAAATGGGATATTGAATCCCTACTATTGAGTGTGTTAAGCCATTGCGGTGATCTTGTATATATGATACTTTGTTGATGAAGATATGAATCCAATTGTGGTTTCGTGTAATTTGTCAACGAAGAATCAGTATCATTTTGCATTAATGAATGTCGTAAATTTATCGCAATGACATAATACATATGTCTTTACGACGTCTAATGGTCAAAATGTTTCATTGCAAGTCTGTTGGTGGAGATTCATAGTAAAGTGACAAGTAAACTCTGTGTAATGAATGTTTTTTGGGAAAATAATCATAGGGCCTTTGTAATACAGACCCCCATCCATCCCAAGAACCCTGCAATTGAGGTCAATTCTTGATTGTTGTTAACACTAGCATGGGCCATGTGGCATGGAATAGGTAGTCTATGGCATGATTAAGGTTGGATGAAAGAAAGAATTCTATGACAAATGCCTGTAATGTGTTCCTGTGAATCTTATCGGAAGTATCGAAGTGATCTGCATCCGTGGAAGGTTACTAGTATGTTGGAAACATACTCCGGTGGTAGTGATGAAGGACAATTAACTGAAGGAGAGCATGATACATGGACTAATGGAGTGGCATCACAACATTTTCTTGTTCAAGGATTACAAAGTATACCAGAATTACAACCCATTCAATCTGTTGAAAGTGTGGTGAGTGGAGTATGCGCAGATTCTATTGATAGCCTGGTGAATTCCAATGGCAACCCCACTTTTAGTTCTGATTTTGAAGGTACTACTACATTTGTGGGTGGAAGTTATGGTGAAAAGTCCATCTCACTAATAAAATACGAGGAATGGCACTCAAATTCAAACGTGTGTGATAGAATCAGCGATATAATAGGACCCAAGATTTGCAGTGCGAGTCCTCGATAGAGCATCAATTAGAATTAACTTATTCAAGTAATTCCAAATGGATACTGCCTCTTGATTTCAACGACATGAGTAATATGTAGCAAAAACATCATCATCATCATCAACAACAACAATAGCAATAGTAGCAGCAGGTCATACATCCATGACTGACACCTACCAGAGTCACATATACTAAATTTGATGGATTTCCAAGTGATGATCTTAATGCTCATGTCCGTACTTTTGAAATTAATTTTGTTGTACTAAACTATCCAACAGGTATGGCATATAAGGCTATAGTGTACCAATCTACTCTTGTTAATGAAGCTGCTCATTAATTAGCTGAATATTATATTAATCATTTCGATCAATACGAAGATGTTAAGAATGCCTTTTTACAATGTTTCTTATTAAAGAAAAATGTGGTAGAAATCTTTGATTAATTACAAAACAATAGACAAAAACCACATCAGAGTGTGCAAGAGTATGCAACTTTATTTCGTATTCATCTATGGTAGCTGCCTCAAGCGCATGCTAATCTACTAGATGACATGATTACTCAATGGTTTATTAATGGAATAAACCCCCAATTCAAACAAATTATTACTATTTGATGTGTGGGATGTATGACCTTGGATGGAGTCATTGCTATAGCATTATAGTTGGAACAAAAGGTTGGTGGTTTTAATGAAGATCCGGATTGGTTAAAAGCCTCCAAGAGTATGAATGATGATCCATTGAAACAAGTATATTGCACCAAATGTAAGAATCTGGGGCATACTACTTCAACCTCTACAGTAAATCAAATGTACTCTGCTATTTGTAATACGGTGATTCATTCTACCAAAACTTGCTCATATAATGCAAAAGTACAGACCAAACTGACCGTAAATGCCATAATACAAGAGTAGGGACAAGCGTCTACCCACTACATACCACCGCATTTGAGAAATACATCTTCTTAGACTTACAAGAATTACAGAGGATCATGACCAAACAATTTTGGATAGCCTCATTGGAATTCAGGACAAACCAATGAGAGTGCATCTCTCCCACCACCAGGATGAAATTTTTGTGGAAAAATTGGACATATCAGTAGATATTCTAAAGAACCACCTGAATATGATAAGCGAAGAAAAGAATGATAGCATCCAATGGCAAATATGGTATACATTTCAGCGGTAGATACACAAGTGACAACAGTTCAAACAGGGTCAAATAAGAAGCTGCACCCAGCTGCTGAGGTTTTTGAACCGGGAATTCAAGAACAAGAGTGGATGTTTACTAAAATAACTATGTGGGCAAGTCAAGAACCAACTCTCTTTCTGGATCCAGTACCATTGGTCTAGCAGACAGTAAAGAATACCCCACCGAAAGAGATGGACCGGGTCCAAATACGATCGAAGGACGCCTTGACTTGATATCTCATATGCAAAATTTTGATTCTATGTGGAATATTTTATCAAAAGCCTCTATTACTATCACTTTGGGGCAACTTCTATCATTGGTCCCTGGTATTCGATAATAGTTTCAACAACAAATTAGTCGAGGATCTTCGTGCACTCCTTCTATAGCAACCATGAGCCTGAAAACTAACTCTATGGTGGATCATGTTGGTCCTTTAATTATGGTATGGTATAAAAACCACAAACTTTCACAAGTATTAATTGATGGAGGCTCAAGGCTTAATATTGCTACAATCGCACTTTGTATGAAGTTGGGATGGACTCACATCGAACCCATCCAATTCTTTGTAAGAATGGCTGATCGATCTCGGGTACATCCAGTGGGCTTGGTGTCTGACATACACATTACCCTACGAGGAGCGGTGTTCAAAATGACTTTCGTTGTTTTAGAATTACCCATATCTAGCTTAGATTACAACTTATTATTCAGAAGGCCATGGTTGAAGCATGCAAAAGTGTTATAGGATTGGTTAGCACATGAACCTATTTTTAAAAGTAATCACCGGAAATATGTTGTACCCTTGGATGATATGATGCCTTGTGATTTTCATGAATGAACTTATGTGGTAGAACCCGCATATGTTGGATGGTCTTTCAAATGACAAAGAAGAAGCTTTTCTAAATGCTAACCAGGATTTGCTAGCACTCGGTACAATCAATTTACAAGCCATAATGGATAAATGGTGTCTAGCTGCTTGTACGGTAGTCCCTCTCACCGAAGAAGTGGAACCAGTTACAGATTAGGTTTTGGATGCCACTGGTCTTCAACACTTACTCCCCCCACCTGAGGATATCTCCATGCTCCGACAGTTTTATGTATCGGGAGATCAATTAATCACTTGCAATTTGGGTGATGAGGTTGGCCCGCACCCGATCAAGATTAAGGCCAGATTGCCTGAATAGTTTCAAGATGATTAACTACAATTGCTGAAGGAATTTGCTGATGTATTTGCTTGGGACTATCGCGATATGAAGGGATTGGATTTTTGCATCTACCAACACCATGTGATGTCGAAATCGGATGCTCAACCAATTAAGCAACAGAGTTACCGAATGAATTCTAATTATGTTGCGCAAGTGAAAGCTGAACTCGATCGGTTGTTGAAAGTGACTTTCATTGTTCCCATTGAGCACACCGAATGGATCTCTCCTATTGTCATCATCCCCAAGAAAAAACACAATTATGAATCTGTGTTGATTATCAAAAGCTGACTGTAGTGAGGGTACCTGATCCATTTCCACTTCCTTTCTTGGATACTATGCTAGATGATGTATTTGGATGGGAAATGTACTCTTTTTTGGATGGTTATAGTGTCTATAATCACGTGGGAACGGCTAAAATGGATATTCCCAAGACCGCGTTTACTACAAATTGGGGATTATATGCTTGTACGGTGATGTGGTTTGGTCTACACAATGCTCCAAGCACTTTTCAGTGATGTATGCAAGAAATATTTTCTCCCTACTTAACTACATTTATGAGGGTTTATCTGGATGCTTTTTTATTATCTAGTGATACATCGGCTCACCTTTACCACCTCAGATGTTGGGTTCCGTCTTTGTTTAAATCCCAGCAAATCCATCTTTTCAGTCTCTTGTGGCAAGCTACTCGGTCATGTTATTTCACAAGAGGGAATTCAAGTGGACCCTCATAAATTTTGTGCAGTGTTGAATGCACCCCCTCCTGCAACACCAAAGGAAGTTATGTGATTCCTTGGCCGAATATGGTGGCATGGTTGCCATCTCTGGTGGCTCGCTCATGTGGTTATACTCCTTGATCGTTTGGTTACCAATAACCCTTGACAATTTGTGTGGATGTAGGAATGTCAATTGGCTTTTGATCGATTGAAAAATATCCTTACACACACTCCTATTTTCCAAGCTCCTAATTAGCAACTTCCTTTCCATGTCTTCATGGATGCTTCTGATATTGCAATTGATAGTGTCTTAATGCAACAACATGATAAGTGGTTTTGTCCTATTTATTATGCAAGTCGACAAATAGCAGCCACGGAATGTAATTATTCTGTTAAAAAATGTCTTGGGCTAGTCTATTTGGTTGAAACATTTCAGCACTATTTGATGGGATGTGAATTTACCTTCCATGTGGATCATGTGCCCTTGTTTTATCTTGTAGGACAACAACATTTAGGTGGAAGATTAGCTCGATGGGTGTTCTTGCTTCACGAATTTGATTATGATTTTGTGCATCGTCCGGGATTGGCACGTGCCCTTGTAGATTTCCTTTCTCGACTGGATTCCGGTGAGCTTCCTAGTGGCATTGATGACACCACTCTAGCTATCTATGTGAGCAACTCAGTTCGGGATGACTCCCAGGCATTACCTATCTCCCATTCGTATTATGACACCCTCATGATTTTTTAACCAATGGATGTCCTCCAAATACTACTTCAACATCAGCTCGCCATAAATTGGTTATGTACATTCGATGATTTCACATCATCATGGGTCAATTGTATTATATGGATCCATCTGGCACACTCTTATGATGTATTCGACCACATGAAGTTTCTTCGATAATCATAGTGGCTCATTCTACTCCTTTTGGTGGGCATTTTTTGGTCGATCTTATGTACCGACAAATTCTACATAGTCGGCTATGGTGGCCCACAATGCATTGTGATATTGCTGCTTATATTCAAGAGTGTGATGCTTGCCAACATACTGGACAACCTTTACACCGGCACAATGTTCTGCTTGATCTTGTCCTTCCCCTTGAGCCCTTCCAAAAGTGGGGATTGGATTATATTGGTCCTATTACGCCTCCTACTATTGTTACAAATCATCGTTATATCCTTACATGTACCGATTATGCTACTGATTGGACCGAAGCTTGGGCGTTATGGTCGGCAACTGCTCCGATGGTCGCTAAATGTTTACTTCGTGATGTTTTCCCTCGTTATGGGCTTCCTTTGGAGATTGTTTCTTATCAACGCACTCATTTCTCTAATACATTAATGCAAGTTTTAACCCAAACCTTTAGTATTGTCCATAAATTGAGCTCCCCTTATTATCCTCGAGTGAATGGATTGGCCAAAAGTACTAACAAAACTCTTCTTAATATGCTAAAGAAACGTGTTTGGGAATGCCCGGAAAGATGGAATTAATTTCTTCCTTTGGTCTTATGGGCTTATCAAACTACCTATAAAGTTGCTACAGGAAGTACCCCTTTTAAACTTGCATATGGTCTTGAAGCAATTGCACCTATGGAATTGGTTGTACCCAGCTTACGGGTGGCATTGGTGCACAAGTTATTACATGAAGATTCTTTCACTTTCAGACTCGATGTTTTACAGTCTTTAGATGAGCACCTTCTAGAAAGCTTTTTGGTTCTTCAGGAAGTCCGATTGCGGTAAGCTAAAACACATGATCGGTTCCTCAGGATCCCTCTCTTTATAGTAGGGCAATTGTTTCTTTTTTACAATGCCAAGTCTTATCACTTAGCAAGAAAGTTCAAGCTTCATTGGTTGAGTCCCTACCGCATTACAGAACAGATTGGTCAGGCTATGGTTTGGTTATCTACATTGATTGGCACTCTACTCCCTAAACCCATTAATGGATCTAAACTCCATCCATATTGCATGCAACCCACTTCCCCTTACACTTGCATATGTTTCACTTTACCTTCATTAGGATCACATTTGTTTCGGTATCTTTGACCCACTGTCTATGCTACACGTTTTTTGGTTGAACACACCATCGTAATCCTCCCATTTTTTATTGATTAATAAAGTTCTTTTGCCGTACACCACGATTTGGAAATCCTTAATGCACTTTCGTAGTAATGATCCATGCATGTTTCCCTCCACTTGTGATGATTATGTCTCACACCCACGATTGAACCCTACATTTTCTACTTAACAGGTGTCTTCGTACTCTTTTTCTTCATCGTTTTGCTCGTGCTCAGTATCATTGTGTGATTCATATTCTTGTGCATTCTAATTACTTGTTGCACCATTGAAGCTCTTGCAAATATCACCACCTTCCATGCCGGTCTTTCCCTCGACCTTATGGAGTTTTTTGGTCCTCGTGGTTTGCTGGCATTCGCGGAGTTGCCCTGGCATTTGGGAGAATTTCATCCTTATTTTCCAGAGTGATTACAACAATTGTCGAGGTCGCATAATAGAATCTTGTTGGCCTCTCACTTGCCTTACTCCGCGTATGGTGGTTTCCATTAACACTGTGGCCGAGATGTTTCATCTTCCACAAGCAGGTCATATTGAAGTTCCCCCTCTCCCACTAGCTACGATGAAACAGATTTTTCCCTGATATTCCTCCAACAAACTCACCATAATGTGCCAACCCAATCCAGAGTGTTGAGTGTTGCAGTTTTTGGTGATTGCCCTTAACCTTCAGAAATGCACTTATGGTATCTCTTGACCTTTTTATTCTCTAATTCACGTTGCTAGTCGTGAACATATAAATTGCACATCGTTCTTTTTTTTAAGCATCCATCATGAATTCTAGACCATCATGCGATAGTTATCTGAAGGTGAATGTCCTCACACCCGTCTGCTTCACCTTCTTTTGTTCCTCCTCCCAGTTGCAAACCCTGTCTCAATCCTTGCAACGTGTAAAATGTTGTTGTGCGAAGAGTTTGATCGTGCAATGGGATATGATGATGATGATGAAGATATTTTCAAAATTTTTTGGGAGAAACGCAGGAAAGTCAGCCTTTCTCAGAGCATAGCTCATGTGTCAACTAGTAAGGCAATCTTGAATGACACAACATCATCCATGCATGACTCTTCTATCCCACCCTCGCCTAAGGATAAAACTCCGAAAGATACTATTATGGGAGATGTTCAACACAGCATGACGATGGACAGGCAACAGGAAGTGGTACATGAGACAACAAAAAATGATAATGTTGCTGAGAACACCCATCAAACTATGCAAGAAGTAATGGATGAATCCACCATGCACCATGAATCACAACCAAACAAGGTTGATTCAACTATGCCTCCATCGCCACCTAAGTCCATGCCTGAGGATAGGACTATGGAGAATCCAGTAACCCCTCCTCCGTCACCTTCTTGGGCACCCTTACCCCCAGTCCTTGGATACACCCTTCTTCCCCTACTCACTTGGTTGTAGCATCACACTCTTGCCGAATACCTTCTTCACCCAATTATTCCCCCCTTCCTCTTCTAATATGGCATTGGTGAAAGCTTCTCTCCCATTGTCGAAATTTTTAAGACCGGATTCTTTTCTAAAATCAGCCCACATCGATGATTTTCTTATTCATTTATTCAAGCAACTCCCCACTCAATTGAATGCTTCTCAGCAGTCACTATGAAATGAGTTTCAATAGAAGGTTGATGTATTAGAGGCAGACATCCCTCCATTGTAGGAAGCAATTTTGGCAATTAAAGCAAATGAATGCTTATTATAGGAACATATTAAGGCTAAGGATGATCTCATTGAAGCTAAACATGTAGAAATTTCTCTTCTACAGTAGGTACTGATTGATAAAAGTGATGTTATGACTGCTCTCCACTGTGAGTTTGCCAACACTTGCACCAAATTGGTAGATATCAAATAGGCCTTTAAGGTACTCTCTAACAAAGTGCTTCAAGGTGAAACAAAACTTGTGCAGGTTAAAGAACAATTGTTTCAAAAAGGACAAGTGCTTGGTGAAGAAATGGGTCACAATATTCAGTTAAAGAAAGAGATTGACATTATTCGAAAGGAGTGCCATGATTTTTTTAAACCAATGCAGTTTCAAGAACAAGAATTGGGCCACCAAGAAAAGCAGTTATGTATTCAGCACGAACGTCTTTTGCGTATTGATGCAGAGATTGCTAATGCTCAATTACGCCATGATATAGCTATAGAAAATGCCTTTTATCTCCAAGAATCTTTCTTACAAAGCCAAAGTGAACTTCTGTTACCTCAAGTTATTGCTTCTAGTTTCGTGTGCACAGATGCTCATCTAGTACAATTGCACGTTCTCCAAGAAATGGTGGAGTCTCTGAAGAAGAAGATTTGGGGAACTTTCAAATTAGCTCACCCTATTTATATTCAAGGCGTTGTTGATGAATCATAGTTATCTTTTTGTAATCAACCATTTTTGGGCTCGAGTCCACCATTCTACCCGTGTTAGGCTGCTGGAATGTAACGGTAATTACCGGAAAATGTAATTAGAAAAGATTCACATCAAAAGGATGCAACATAATGTTTTTACCTTTTTGCATAATGGAAAAAGTGTGGAAGCAGATGTGCGGGGAGTGAGATGCCCGACTGTGGGTCTGTGCGGTGTGCCTATGGAATGCTTCAGAGTAAGTTTGATTTAAACTAGTGTATTGAATTCCTACTGCTCTGTGTGTTTAGCCATTTTGGTGATCTTGTCTATATGATACTTTGTTGACGAAGATATGAATCCAATTGTGGTTGCATGTAATTCACCGTTGAAGAATCAATATTATTTTGCATTTATGAATGTCGTAAGTTTATCACGGTGATGTAATACGTATGCATTTAGGACGTCTGGTGGTGAAATTGTTTAATTGCAAGTCTGTTGGTGGAGAGTCATGGTGAAGTGACAAGTAAACTCTATTTAATGAACGTTTTTTAGAAAAATAATCATAGGGCCTTTGTAATATAGACCCTTGTCCATCCGAATAACCCTATAGTTGGTTAATTCTTGATTGCCATTGACAGATAGAATCAACAACTAATACAACAAACTTTATTAGGTGGGCCAAAATCTAGTGATGAAAACACCTAATGATGCTAATGCTCTAACAGTCTACTGGCTCTCTCTCTCTCTCTATGGTGTGGTGATAGGTAGGCAGTGCTACAGTCTCTAAGTTCTTTTCATGCAGAGTAGACATGAGGCTCTTTCACTATGAAGAAAAAACGATTTGTTGATCCAAGTGTTGGGCCATGTAGATCATTGATCTGGGGTCATCCTTAGAGCCTTGTTTATCTCTTCCTCTTGTTTTCTATCTATAGTAGAGAAATCATGCTTGAGCATTGGCTAATGCCAATGATTGCTAGTCTTGAGTTCTCAATTGAATGAATAACATTTAAGGGTGGTGCAAGTCTAGTTACCTATTGGACAAAGGCAACGGATACCTGATAGGGGATGATTCTAACACCCCCAATGCAACAATGGAAGATAGCTGCCCTCCACTAGGTCTAGAAGAAGTGATATATCCACACTATTCTCAATTGTCATTGATCTACAATAGATAACATTCAAGGGTGGTGCAAGTCTGGTTACCTATTGGACAGAGGCAATTGATACCTGATAGGGGATGATTCTAACACCCCAATGCAACTATGGAAGATGGATGCCCTCCACTAGGTCTAGAAGAAGTGACATATGCACACTATTCTGAACGTTTCTCTACACGTGTACAAAGACTCAAAATTGAACCTTGCAGACTTACAAAAATCCATAATAGTTACCCACCAAGTTTTAAATCATACCAAATGGATATTTCAATTGGGAGAACCATCCTCTCCAAAATAGGCTACCTGTTTGCAACACTCTCTGCCTATGTGTAGAGATATACCTTCACAAAGCTAGAAATTTCTCACAACTCACTTAGTCAAAGAACTTGAAACTCTCGAAAAGTTTAGGGCACTATATAAGACACCAGATGAAACTTGAAATCAATGAAAATGAGTACAATGAGAGAAAAAACAATGCCCTGCAATTAGGTACAATCAGATTTGGAAAAACCTAATTACACCTCTAGACAGAGAGGAGCAAAATCATGCAAAAATGACATACAAAAGCAAGGGGCCTGCTTTCTCAAGTTTATGAATTCACTAAACTAAGTGGGAAATGCATACAAAACAAAAAAAAAAGGTAAGATGGTGCTTATATAGAGTTTTACATTTCCTAGAATCTAGTTAAGCACCCACCAATGAGTGTAGGTGCACATGATCTTCTCTCTAATAAACCGGTAATGCATTTCTATATACTTTGACTTGCAAATGAAGACCAAAGATGAATAAAAAACTTCTTGAGCCACATATGTTCACATGAGACTTGTGCTAAGACTCTATACTCAACTTTGATTGACGAGAGAGCCACCATTTGTTGTTTCTTTGACATCCATCAGATGGTCTTCTTCCCTATAATAATAACATATCCACTAGTGCTCCTCCTTTCATCTTTGGAACCTACCCAATCAACATCATAATGAGATTTTACATTTGATCCATCATCAAATGGATAATATAGACCTTCATTCATAGATCCTTTGAGGTACCTAAGTACCCTTTTGGCTACAACAAGATGATATACTCTTGGTGCCTGCAAAAATTGAGATAGCACTACAACTACATGTGCATTATCTAGTCTCATCATAGTAGCATACAAGAGAGAACCAATCATTGACCTATGCATGGTCACATCCTTTAGCTCTTCACCTTCATGAGCATGTATTATAGCATTTAATTGTAATGGGCTTGCGATCACACAAGTCAAGCTTCTGCAAGAGATCTAGAATGTATTTCCTTTGCATAGTGCATCAATCCCAAGGAATTACCTTAAAATCCCTAAATTAGAGATTTTAAAATCCCATCCAAGCTTCCTTTTTATTTACTTTATGTTGGCTTCATCATCCTCTATAATGATCAAATCATCAACATATATACAAATGAAAACAGTTTTTCTACCTTCCTTTTTCAGAAAAGGGATGGGTTTGCATGACTCTAATTGTATCCACATTTTACAAAGTAGTCCACAAGTCTTTGGCTTCAAGACCTTGGGGCTTGCTTGAGTCCAGAAAGATCCTTTGTAAGCCTACATACATGATGTAGAAACCGCTCATCTTCAAAGCCCTAGGGCTGCTCCATAGACTACCTTTTCAAGCTCTCCGTTTAGGAAACCATTCTTTACATCCAACTGCTACATTTTCCAACAATTTGAGGTGAAATTGCAATCTTCTTATGGTGGAATCTTAGCTATTGGATTGAATGTTTTCGTGCCATAAGTTTGAGCAAAACCTTTGGCAAGCAACCTTGCTTTGTACCTAAAGATGCTCCCATTTGCATGCCTCTTTACCTTGTACACCCATTTGTTGCCTAGTACATCCTTTGTTCTTTGCACCAATGAACAAGTATAATTCTCTTCAAGTGCCTTGAATACCTCCTCCATGGCTTCAATACATTCCCTATGCTTATTTGCTTGTTCAAAAAATTTAGGTTCTTCACAAGCTTTAACTTGACTCATGTAGGCATAGTGTGTTCCAATGAATGAATCATAAGTTAACCTTTAAAAAGGGTATTTAACCCCACTAGATGACTTTAACTCACCATTAGATTGTAGGAATCTCATCCTCCTTGGTTTAGATGCTTTAAATCCTAGAGTTTCTTATTTTTCCATATCTTCATTACTTGTAGCTTCCATGTCTACCCATCAATGGTCTGATGGTGTTCTTGAAGTGGTTGGACCACTCATCTCCATGCTTTGTTGTTGCTCTTTGAACTTCTTCTCAGCTTCATATGCATCATCAACTTGTAACACATCTTTGCTACCATACCAAGGAAGCAACTCATCAAATATTACATCCCTAGAAACCTTAAGTTCTTTGGTGCAAGGGTTATAGCATCTAAAACCCTTTTTCTAGATTTGTGATTGTAGTAATGAAGTAGACTGTATAGGGTAGAGATGGGAAGGCTCAAAACAAGCTACAAAGCTAAGGTTAGAGAGAAGGTATAGAATAGGGCCAAGGAATCTTTTGTTTTCTTTCTACTAGAAAGCTCACTTAAAGGATGGTGCAAGAGTTTCTGTGTAGTATTGCTATGTAGGAAGTAGCTTCCATTTGTTATGGCAAATGATTCCTCATGAGAGAGCTTGACTGCTACTCGACTTCGATGTCGATGATGTTATCCAATCATAAACAAGGAGATTATCCAAAGCACGGTTAGTTTTCAAGTCCAAAGGGCTCCATTGATCAACAATGATGTGTTTGAGAGAACACTTGTGAATGTGTTCTCTTTGTTGAGGAAGACAGAGGATAGGAGGTTAGTGCATCAAGACAAGCCATATCTCATCTTTCAATCTAGTGCTCAGTCTAGCATGGTTGTGCCAAAGATATTTTCAACCTACACACCCATTCATTCAATACTTCAAACTCATGAGAGTGAGAATTTGTGAACCACACAATTATAGCATTGAGAATCATGGAAATCTGACACAATGTTTATAAACATTATAAAAATATGAGATTCATAATCAACTACATGAAATGCCCACACAAGGTGGGAAGAACCATAAAATATTTTCAGAAAGAGGGTTGAAGGGAGGGAAACTCGGGGTAAAGAGTGTACAACATGATGAAGAAAATAAGTGGGAGGGTCAAAAAATGGGCAAAATTGCTACCCAAAATGCTCTATGAACATGAGCATGATGTCTAAAATTTCCTCTCTAAGAGAAGGAAGCACCACCACCACCAAATTACAAGTACCACCACCACCAAAAATATCACCAAATGCACCTGCAAGACCTCCACCTAGTGCTTTGATACCATGTAGAGAGTACACACACAGAAGCAAAATGAAAAGAAGAGTGTACTCACAAAATGAAAGTTTGTGTGATACTCAAAGTGAGTAGACCAAGAAATGGGTAAACTCACATGGACTAGAAATGATATGGCCAAGTACAAATGGGGGAAGAGGCTCTCCTTATATAGATTTAGGAGGGGCTCTCCAAAGTTCATCTCATGTGGTATAATTCTCCTCAAAGGAGACTGAATACAATGGTAGAAGCAAATGGCAAGATACTCAAATACAAAAAAGATAGAATAAAAACTGGAAATAAACTAGAAATGGAATGCCTTCTAGATACAAAATGGAGATGCACTCATGCAAATATAAATGTAGGTGATGTAGGAGCAATCATTTTGTCAACACGCTACTTACATAGTGGATTTTAGTGCATTAATAGCAAGCCTATAAGGTCTTCTTGGAACTTCAAGAGTGCAACGGGTGGTCATGTGTTGTTTTGCTGGACCAATCTTCATCACCTGGCACCTCAAATTGCTTCCTCACTCATTCTCCAAGTTCTCTCACAAAGCCATTTGATAGATGACACTATAGATCTTGATTTCCTAGGTCAAAGGTACTTGGATATATTCTTCTCCAAAAATGTGGGTTGAGATGTAGGGGTCTTGTACTAAGTTCTCTAGGAGGACTCCATTTTTTGTGTTGCATTCCAAATCTTTTCCGGAATTCAGATTTGAGATTTTCCTCTTTGAGGTTGAAGTAGAGCCTTGGGGGCCAAAAGTTTTTGACTCGTTGTAGATGGAGAATGAAGATATGATCAAGTATTCTTTTTCAATTATTCTTTTAGTTGAATTTGGTGAAGGATCAGCCATAGTCTTTTCTTAATCTTCCTTGGGTGTGATTGTTGATATATTTAGGTAGTGATGTGTGTGAACACTCTAGGACCATGGGGGCACTTTTTTCCCTCTTAAGGAGGTTTTTTTCCCATGGCTTGTATATACGCCTATTGCCCTAACAAGCTACTTATCTTTGCACATTCTCTAGTAATACATTCAGTTTTGTGTGTTGTGCTCCAAGCTTCTTCTTCTTCTTCCTTGTGTTGTTCGTGTGCTTCCGCAAACATCTAATTCCAACAATTGGTATCAGAGCAAGTCTCCGCTTCATCTAGGGTGTCATCTACACCTCTCTGGTTGTAGTCTCAGATTCCCACAGAATTTGGTGATCATACTCAAGGTGTTTTAGAGATCAAAATAGCTTTGCCATGTGGTGTCGAAATCACGATCTGACCTCATTTTGGCCTCCGAACACACCATCACAGTGCTTGTGTAGGCTTTTGTCTTTTTGTGCCAAAGGTATATACATGTTCCGGTCCTCTAGTATAAGCATCTCAAAGTCTGCTACAGGTCTAGCAAAAATCATCTTGGCAGTTCTATTCAACTTTTTGAGATACAGTCAATTTTCTGCATCAAGGTATTTTAGTCACCGGCCATGCCTGAAAGTAGTGATGTATTCCGTATGTTGGCTATTGAGGATAAGTTGGATGGTACCAACTACCTATTATGGGCTTATATGATCCGACATGTATTGGTTGCAAAGGGATTGTGGAACATTGTGCAGGGTGTTGAAAGATGTTCTGTTACACCTCTGACTACAGGTATTGCAAATACAGGTGCTAGAGTTGATGGAGATGGTGTTGAAGATCATATTGTGCAGATTCTTGTGCATGCTGCTATTTTTGTTGCACCTACTGTAGAACAGATTTGTTGGGATGGCAGAGATGGCCACGCACATGCATTGATAGCTTTGTCTATCAACCGTGCCATTATTCCTCATATTCGCTCTTGCACAATAGCTAAGGATGCTTGGCATACACTTACCACAGTATACCAAGCTAGGAATGAGGCTCGTGTTGCTTACCTCCAAAAATAGTTGGGGAGTGAGCACATGAATGAAGGTGATTATATGGATAGTTTCCTAACAAAGATCAAAGACTTGAAGGAGTAATTGATTTCTGCTGATGAGGTTATACCAAATAACTCAGTGGTGCAGACCATTCTGAATCATCTTCCTGATTCATATCAGAGTTTAGCTTCTACTCTTCGGTTGATGATGAAAGGCAATCCAAATGCCTTGTCATTTGAGGAGTTAGTCTCTGTTCTGTTGCAGGGAGATTAGTCCAAGCATAACAGGTCCATTATGCATGTTGCAGATCAAGCTTTCTTGGCTAGTCAGAAGGGCAAAGGAAAATGGAGTTCTTCTACTAGTAAGCAGAAATCTACAAATGCTGCATATTTGAAGAACTAAGACAAAGATGAGAAAAAAATCAGAAAAGCAAAAATTGTTTTGTAAGTATTGTAAAGGGAATGATCATATCATAAAGAACTTTCCAAAATTGGCTGCAAAAGAGGCAAAGAAGAAAGAGGCTAGAATGGTTGTTGCAGAAGCCTCTACACCAAAAACGGAGTCTGCTAATCTTGTGCAAGAAAAAGAATGGGATTTCACTATTGTTTGCAGTTTTGACCCATCTTTTCATGAGCAGTGCATGTATGCAGTAGACTCAGATGTTTGGTACTTTGACAGTGCGGCGACCAAACATATTACCTCGCAGCGCAGTTTCTTCTCTTCACTCGAGCCTGCCCCTACAGGGAATATTGTTACATGCTCCAACAACTCCTCTTATCCTATTATGGGAGTTGGTAAGGTCATTTTGACTACTAATGATGGTAGTTCTTTCACTGTGTCAGATGCTTTGTTTGTGCCAGGGATCAAGACAAATCTATTATCACTTTCTGCATTAGCCAAGATTTGCTTAGTTGTGAAATTTGTTGATGACAGGTATACAGTTCATGATCTACCAAATGGCGATGTGATTATTTCTTCTGGCATTTTATGTCAAGGGCTGTATAAGCTCATAGACTATGAAAGATCTGTAAATGATTTCGCATGTGTAGTTCATGATTCTCAGGCTATATCAGATGCAAAGCTTTGACATGCATGCTTTGGTCATCTGAATTTTGCAAGTTTGCTACGCCCGTAGAAATCTGAAATGGTGTCCTCTTTGCCCAAACTTGAGGCACCTTGAAAACATGTTTGTGAAGGCTGTATTTTGGAAAAAATGCAATGTTCATCCTTTCCAAAAGATGGTTCAGTTTGGGCTACACAGAAATTGCAGCGTGTACATAGTGATGTCTATGGACCTATACACACACCCTCTTTTGGAAATTACCTTTACTTCATGACTTTCATTGATGATTTTTCCAGGCATGCATGGGTATATCAACTCAAAGCAAAGTGCGAATTGTTCATGTGCTTCAAACAGTTTTTGGTTTTGGCTAAAAATCTATCAACATGTAAAATGGGCACCCTCCGTTCTAATCGAGGGGGGGAATATATGTCTTCTGATTTTCATGCATTTCTGGTTGAACATGGGATAAATAACCAGTGTATAGTGCCCTCTACACCTCAATAGAATGAAGTTGCTGAACAAAAGAATAGGTCACTAATGGAGATGGCGAGGTGTATGGTTAAGAGTTAGGCTTTACCACATAATTTCTGGCTTGAGGCTGTCATGTGTGCAGCATATGCATTGAACAAGTGTCCCACTAAAGCACTGCAATATATCACTCCATATGAGGCTTGGCATGATCGCAAGCCATCTGTTGCTCATCTCCATGTTTTTGGTTGTTTGGCATATGCATTAGTGTTTGAACAACATCGTAGAAAATTGGATGATAAGGCAGTAAAATGTATTTTTGTTGGGTAGAGTTTTGAAAGTAAAGGCTATCATCTGTATCATCCATAGACTAAACAGATTGTGTTTAGCCGTGATGTCATTTTTATGGAAGATGCTATTCAGCCATTGCTTTCATGTACTAAGGAGACATCCCTAGCTCCAAAGACATGTATGATACTTTGATGCCTCTTTTTACAGGTGGACAATCTAGTGTTGGTCCTAATGAGGCAAGTTCTCAGCCTTTGCAGGTTTCGTATGATGATGCCGATCATTCCATTTCTGATGCAGATTTACATGATGCACTTGTTGATGAGAGAGCTGATATTGAGCAAGAAAAAACTATGCCAAAATGGCTGGTGCAGACTTTGCGTGACAACAAATTAGATGCACCTTTGTCATATCGTACTCGTTCAGGCTCTCATTGTGCCTCCTTTGCATTAGATTGCTATGCTATGGCTACTTCTAGTCTCGCTGATGAGAATGAGCCTGTTTCTTTTTATGAAGCACAAAATTCGGAAAATTGGATGGCGGTTATGGAATCTGAATATGATCCTATAATGAAGAATGGTACTTGGTCTTTATGTGACTTGCCTCTTGGCAAGAAAGCCATTGGTACTAAGTGGGTATACAAGCTGAAGCATAAACCTAATGGTACAATGGATAGGTATAAGGCTAGGCTTGTTGCAAAGGGTTATGCATAGGAAAGAGGCATTGATTTTGATGAGAGCTTTGCACCCACATGTCGTATGACTACTGTTCGGAGCATCTGTGCACTTGGAGCCCATCATGGTTGGAATGTACATCAGTTGGACATTAAAATTGCATTTCTGAATGGTGACTTGCATGAAGAAGTGTATGTTTTTCAGCCCCGTGGCTTGGTGAAGAAAGGGCATGAAAACCAGGTGTGCAGGCTAAAGAAGCCATTATATGGTTTAAAGCAAGCACCACATGCTTGGTATGAGAAGATACATGCCTATCTGATTGCACATGGTTTTGAGAACAATCCAACTAAGATCACCTTATATGTTAATCGTGCTAATGATGTGCTTCTGATCATTATTTTCTATGTTGACGACATGTTGGTCACTGGTCCTATTGAGAAGCATATTGCTGATTTTAAGGTTGATTTGCATGCCTCATTTGAGGTGTTTGATTTGGGGCATTCGCATCACTATTTGGGCATTCAGTTTATGCAAGTTGATGGTGGAATGGCTTTGTGTCAAACGAAATATATTGACACATTATTGCAGTGTTTTGGCCTTGAAGACTGTAAGCCTATTGCCACTCCTATGGAGACAGGTTTACAATCGAGTTTTCATGATGCTTGAGATGCATTTGATGTTGTTTTCTATCAATAGGCTGCTGGATGCTTGATTTACTTATGCATTACTCGGCCAGATATTCAGTTTGTTATCTCAGAGATGAGCAGATTTATGCATTGTCCACGAGTCAAGCACTGCCAGGCAGTTAAGCACATATTTTGCTACTTGAGGCATTAAGCACATATTTTGCTACTTGAGTGGTACTCGGCTACTTGGGTTGTTTTATCCCAAGGGGGGATCACTACCACCATATTCGCATGCTTTTTCTGACTCTGACTGGGCTGGTTGCTATGACACTTGTGTGTCCACTAGTGACTTTTGCTTCATGCTTGGTAGCTCATGTATTTCTTGGTTGAGCAAGAAGCAACCTATTGTGGCCACTTTCAGTTGTGAGGCTGAGTATAGGGTAGCGTTCACAGCTACTGTTGAGTGTGTGTGGCTCAAACGCCTTATGGCTGATTTGGGTGTTGGTCAGTCTTCTGCCACTACCATCTTCACTGTCAGTCAGAGCGCATTGGTAGTTGCGAGGAAACCTATGTTCCATGCTCGCACTAAGCACATTGAGGTGCATTATCATTATGTCAGGGAGAGGTTCTTTGCTAGGGAGATCAGCTTGGCATATGTGCCCACACACGAGAACATTGCAAACCTTTTCACAAAGGCTCTATCTAGGGAGAAGTTTGAATCTTTCCGCAAAGCTTTGGGCTTACTTCCTTTTGTGGAGTGATTCCACATAGCTTGACACTTCCTTATACATGAAAGCTAGCTCCTTGTTCGCCGCATCACTCCCAGGGGGATTTGTTGATATATTTAGGTAGTGATGTGTGTGAACACTCTAGGACTGCCGCAACACTTTTTTCCCTCTTTAGGAGGTTTTTTTCCCCTGTCTTGTATATATGCCTATTGCCCTAATGGGCTACTTATCTTTGTACATGCTCTAGTGATACATTCAGTCTTGTGTGTTGTGCTCCAAGCTTCTTCTTCTTTCTTGTGTTGTTCGTGTGCTTCCGTAGATGTCTAACTCCAACAATGATGCCCAAGACTTGTGTTGAAGTTTCTTGCTCTTCTATTATCCTTTCCTCTTTATGATCTTGAGATTGGTCCTCACATTCACTCTTCATGACATCATCACAAGATTGGCTCATTGAAGCCAAAGAGGAATGGCAATAATGAAATGTAATCAAACATTTAGTTCTAGGTGCAAATTGATGTGGATAAAAAAAATGACAACATCCCATGCATTTGTCTATTACCAAACAACACACATCCTAAATAATAATTTACAGATGTAAAATTCATGTTCAACTAGTTTTCCTAATATTATATGTTCTTCCATATATGGCCTATCCACAATGAATTTTTTTTTCTAGATAAAATAATCCATCAATGTTTACCAAACGCATAGTCTCACTAAGATAGGTTAGTTTTCTTCCTTTCACATCAATCATATCCAAATTCACCCTAGAATTTTCTTCTTACATAGCCCAAGCTAATTCCATACATATCAAATTCTTTGATATGCTTGATTCTAGGTTTTCTATCATTATTTCTTTGAATTCTTGTTGCAACATGCCCCATAACCATGGTGTCCTTTGCACCAATTTTTCATCTATTACTTAGAGTGCAAATAGTTGAATTGTATTGGAAGGGAAAGGGTCAAGAGGCCCTTGCATCAATTGATTACATTGGGAGATCCTTTTCTAGAAATTTTCATGTGCGTCTTCTATAGTTCTTAATTCCACCACCTTTCCATCCTTAGCAATTTCAAGTCTTGCCATCCTTTCATTTGTTAAGGGTCCAAGATACCTCTTGATGCAACATCCTCTTATGTAATTGGTCAAGATATCATCCTCGAAAGTTTCTAACTAGCGCACACATCCTGGTGATTTTTCTTTACTAGAAATGGTTCATGGCCTCTTTTTTAAAGCCTTTTGGCATGCTATTTTAGTGTGTATACTCTAACTGGTCTCCTTATTGTACACCTCTTATCTTTAATTTTTTCATCAAAATAAGATTTCTTCAATATTTTGTAAGCATAGATGGTTGTTGGGACTCTCAACCATTTCTCCCATAATTGTTCTAACAACTCTACAAGTTGGATAAATCATGACTATGTTTCTTTTATGTTTTCGCAACTCTTAGTATAGGAATGAGAAATTCTACTGGTGCTATAGCATTCACTCCATACAAAAAATTGAAAGGTCTCTATTATAGAATTTCTTCAGAATCAACTACATACACCCAAATTGTATGGTGCATGAGTACCATGTATATATTCGTATTAGTACTTTAGGCTTGACCATTAGCTTGAGGGTGATAGGAAGTTCATTTCTTGAAAACTATTAGAAACTCTTCTTATAAGAATTCAATAAATGTATTCATTGAATGTGGTCCCCTATCACTTGCTCTCTCAATAGGTAGGCCAAAACTAGTGAAGATTTATTCACACAAAAACTTAGTATTGTTCTAAGCATCAGCGAATCTTCTAGCTCTCACCTCTACCTATTTTGTAAAATTGTCTATTGGCTCTATAATTTTTTCCACATGTGGGCCTTTTGTTGGAGAGCGGATGGGTCTAAGAAAATTAAGTCCCCACTTAGAAAATTCTTTACTATTCATCATAGTTTTGAGTGGCATTTAGTCTTTTTAGAAAGGATACATAGTTCTTTGACATATGTCATACATACTCCTTGCATCCATGCCACACGTATGCTCCCACAAGTCCACCTCAAACTTTTGAGTGAGCCATTTCAAGAATATAGAAATATTTTCTTTCAAGAATATAGAAATATTCTCTTTTTCCTCTCTTGTTAAGTTGATTGACTATGACATAATATCATTTATAATATTTCTCAACTGATTTTCTACTAGCATAAGTAATACATTCTAGAAGTACTCCTTTAGGAAGATCATCAACAATTGGCTTACATTATTCTAGTGCTATCTTCACCTAAAACAAAGCTCAACACTAAGTAGCAGGTCTTTAAATCCAAAGTTGGCAATTTGAGTATTAAGTCTCAACATCTTTGGCCATGTGCAGCCTATAAGCTCATAATTTCTTTATGTTTTGCAAAGTCTTAGTTCGGGGAAAATGTCAACCAGAACTAGCAATGTGGGCTTGTGTTATAAGATCCCACTTTTCATCTCCTTACACACAACGAGATGAAACCATTAGTCCATATTTCTAGTAGACACTTCCAACAATAATTTGAAGATCCCTAAATTCTCAAATTTCTTTTTTATGGGTGGGAAGGTGATGGTGCACTTGATCATATGTAAGGATAGGAACATGAGCTTTTGCCCACATTGCTACTACTTCTAGGTTGAAAATAGCCCATAAAATCATAGACTTACTTGATACTCGTAGGCTTTGGCATATTCTCTATCGCTTGATCTTGTCTTCATCCATAGAAATTCCATTCGTCAAGACAATATGTTCCAAGATATTTCCTTATCTCACCATGATGAAACATTTTTCTAGGCTCAATGAGAATCTATATTCTCTAGATTTAAGCAAATAATTTTTCATGCATAATGATGTGTTTAGATATTAGTTCAAAATATGCACATAGGTAATCTACCTAAACTTCTAAGGATTTTTTAAGGTTCTCCTTAAAGATATGACAAATCAAACTTTGGAAAGTTGTATGGGCATTTGTGAAACCAAATGGAATACCTTTGAATGCATATATCCTCCATTCAAGAGTTAAAAAAGTCTCGTGTTGTTTTGAGATGGAATTGCAACTCGATTGTAGCTTTAGAAACCATCTAAAAAGTTGTAAACTTCTTTGCCAGCTACCCTTCCCAAAAGATGATCAATGATTGAAAGTGGATAAATATCCCTTATGCTAGAATCATTCATCGTTTTCAAATTGATTGCTTGCCATTTTCCATGGGCACAACAACTATGGGGGACACCAAGTCAATGTTCTCAATCTCATAATGAATCCTTCTTCTAAGAATTTATATATTTCCTCTTTTGCCTTGGTGGAATTTACATCATTATAGGTGTAAGGCCTATCTTTAGAGGATTATGCATTTGGTGCCATAGAGATTTTATGGAGACAAATATAAGGGTCAACACCCTTTAAATCCCTAGACGACCAAGCAAAAGCATCCCGATATTGCTCAAAAACTTCCTTCAATTGAGCCTCTACTATTTCTAGTACGTCACTCCAATGTACATGCACAATCCTTCTTAATTTTGTTCTATCACTAATATTTTCTTCTTCATTTCTTTGATTTCATAAGATTCTCTCACTTTTGCCTCTTTCTTATGCCTAAAAGTTAGAGCGTTTCAAATTTATATCATGTACTTGCTAAAGTTCTCGAGAAAATTAAAGTCGTTTGACTATCTTTATATTGTCGTGGTAGGGAAAACATATAATTTATAGGATACCTAATATAATAATTAGCATGAATGTCTTTCAATAACTCCTTTTGAAAATTAAACTCAAATTTCATATGAAAAATAATTAACTCTTAATCATCCAAAATCTCATGTTGATCCATTAATTGTTCACCTTCGACAATTCTCTGAAGAAGTGTTAGCATGAACAATCCACAAAAAACATAGCCTTCTACATCACAATCTTCTCTCCTAGTATTATCATTAATACAAATGTCCATGGTAGCTAGGATTTTCATCTAGTCTTGAGGCTCAAAATCTAGGTCACCATTGAATTGAAGAAAATAAGATAGATCTTTGATAGATATATCTTGAATTGCTAATTGAATAGGGTCTCTTTGTGCTAATCATCACTGTTGTTTGTGAGCTTGCTTGAAAACCCACAAGTTCATGTCCTCATTCATCCAAAACTTAGATGCTAGTGATTTGTCTGAGAGAAAATCATCTTATGTATGTTATTCCATTGGATGGGAGGGACATCTATGTGCTCAAATGTATGGACATTGTTTCTATCCATAATCCCCAAGTGTTGCAAGTAAAGATGCTACCTAATTCTTTATCACTTTTAGTTCATGCATAAATGGTCTTCCTAGAATCATCTCATAATTTATTGCATGGCCCAAGTTTCAAATAGCTAGAGTATGATTGAAATCAAATCCACAAGTGTCCCCTTTCATCTTTTATAAAAAACCAATGGGACATTCTATACGCCTATCAACCAACTATAATTTTAGATGAGTAGGATTTTGTGGCAATTACTATGCTTGCTTCACTATCTAGAATCTCTTTTTAAGTGTGTGCATTGGCACTTTTTTCACTCCCAAAATATTTGATCTAGGCTAACTATCTAAAGGTTTATTTTGTGAGGAGATTTAATCCACATATTCAGAATTTTTCTTTCATAAGTGTGGCTTCCCGTCCAATAGTTACTCTACTAATAACATACATTTCACCTACTTACTCTTGAAAGCGTCCATGCTTTGCATACTCTTGAGTTTGGACATAGGAAACCTAATGGAAGTTTCTTTGTTCACTATTAATTCTCTTTCATATTCTCCCATCTATTGTTGCAAATCCTTCTTCATCATTCAAGGGATCAATTAATGAAGCACTATTCAAGGGATAATTAAAAAAAAGATATTCTTCAACATCTTGAACCTCTTTTAGTGGTGGTAGTGCAATCTCACTTTAGAAGAGCTACTCAAGGTTAAGCCTGAATTGTGGAAACATGTAGCCAATCAAGTGCTAGAAGTAGCAGAAACCTCGTTCCCAAGTAGGATCTCATAGAACAGTGCCAGAAATACCCTTGGAAAAGATAGGAGATATGAGTGAAGGTGAAGAAGAAAACACCTATCTTCCCATTACCCATCAAGGTTACACCACCAAGGGCATTTTGGAATCAGGTGTAGGAGTTGCAATTGCTACCACTTCCATATGGAAGCGTTGGGGCAAGCTAGCACTCAGGCCCATGAGAATGAAGTTACAAATGGCTGATGGTCACATTGAAAGACCCTTAAGGCTATTAGAAGGAATAACTCTCACCACTTGTGGTGTAGAGTTTGAGCATACTTTTGTTATATGTGACTTTGGCAAGAATCAGGCCTATGACATGACTATGGGAAGAACCTTCTTGAGGCAATTGCAAGTAGTACAGGACTAGGGTACAAATTCTCTATATTTGCAACACCTGGGTGTCACTACCAAAGTAAATCTCAAAGATTTCTTGCATAGAGACGTGACCCCTATTCAATGCAATCCATCCCTAGAGCTAAGGATGATACATAATTAGTGCATTCCATAGGATCAAGATCCTCATGGATGCATGAAGATACTCACTTATGGATGTGCAAAGTAGCCGTAGAAGAAGAGAAAAGAGAAAAATCAAGGGAGATAGGTGAGAAGGAAACCCATAGATCAATTCAAGACCCAACCTATGCACTTGTAGTATTTCCTGATGAAGAATTTGAACCTCATGGTTGGGCTGAGATTTTAGCAACAATGGATGTAGCCATCAATGAAGAACAATGGACACCCCACTGTGATGAGGATGGCTATGACATTTTAGTCTTCACAATAGAGCCAATCATGTGTGATTTGATTATTCAAGAGTGTGATCCTAGCACTAATGCATTTGAAGATGCAAGCGATTCAGATTTAGAGTCAATCATTATGGACCCACCCTTTGCATTAGATGAGGAATATTTTTACGAAGTAGAGGCTCACCCTCAGAGACACAAAGAAATTATGAAGGAGCTGAGATTAACCACACAAGTGACCACTAAGAACGAAGGAAAAACGAAGAAGAAGATAGAAGTCACACCAAAGGCAGAAGAATCTTTTTTTGAGGTCCTTGAAAATTTCAGGAAGTATGAAGTTGAAGATAGAAGAGTCATGGTAAGAATGCCTAAACGTGAAGCCTTCATAGGAGAGGCCTATGATAACAGAAACTACAAAGAAAATCATAGTGACCTTAGAGGAAAGTGAAGAGCGATGCACATACATAGGACACTATCTAAGTGAGGCTGAGAAGTAGGAGTTGATAGCCTTACTACGAGAATATAGAGATGTGTTTGCATGGAGGTACAAGGACTTGAAAGATGTAGACCCTGACATATGCTCACATACGATCCCCATGACCTCATATGTTAAACCCTCTAAGCAAAATCCATACACATACAATGACAACTATGTTGCCAAGATCAAAGAAGAGATAGATCGCTTGGTTGAAGCTGAATTTATCTATGAAATCAAGCACACTCAATGGGTATCCCCCATTGTAGTGGTGCCCAAAAAGAATGGCAAACTACGTGTATGCCTTAACTTGAAGAATGTTAACGCAGCCACCATGAGAGATAGTTATCCACTTCCTATCACTGAACATCTATTAGAAAGGGTAGCAGGCAAGGAAGTGGACAACTTCTTGGATGGGTTCTCCGGTTACAATTAAGTAGCCATTACAATTCCTTGTGTCAAAGGATGTTACATTTGATGAGAAAGGTACCTTGGTATGCAGGTACAATCAATATTCATGCAGGCGATGAAGAAGTTTTGAATCAGAAGAAAGGTAAATCAAAGGTTCAAATATTTGATGAAGAAGAGAATAATGAAGTACCAGTTGAAGTTGAAGAAGTGCCAAGGTTTGATCCAGAATGTGATGAACCAAAAACCTCAAGAAGTGGAGAACTCATAAGGTCATCAAGACATAAATAGCAACCTACAAAGTATAGCTACAAGATTATTGTTGGGGGATTCTTGGACGAGAAGGAGTTTGAGGGTTTGTAGGAGAAAAAGGAAAGAATAAAGAAAGAAATGAGCTGGGAAACTTCACAGAGGAAGTAACCTTGGAAGCTTCTGCAGAAGCACACCTTGGAATCTTGAGTTTGATTAAAGTAAAACAATTACAATATTTGAGCACAATCCGAGTCAATACTTTTGTGCGCACTACAGAGGGTGCTTAATTACAAAATACCAATTATCCCGAAGTCTTCTTGCAGTCGGCCTCCTCTGCACCAGTCCTCTACTTGCTTCAAGCTTATCCTTGTGCACACCTTGCACCAAGCTTCCACCAAGATGAGGAATGAGTATCTTCTGTCGGCATGCACACTACACAGAGACCTTGAGGTCCTTGGGGTCTAGCTTCGCACTCTCTACCTTCTTCCTTAGCCACACCTCTTGCACTCTTCACTTCCACCTCCTCCTGTCGTCGCACCCTCTGGTGTCCCTTTCTCACTTCTCTCTCTTTCTTTCTCTAATGTGTCACCAAGAATAGCCTTTGTCTTTCTTTGTTGAGTGTGCCGGTTCCGTGCACTCTAACTGTAATACAATCTTGGTGCCCTTTCAATGTCCCAAGATTGTCTTTTTAACTGGCAGCCAACGACTCACTATTTTGTCCTGTAGTGACTTTAGACTTAAATCAAAATTTTGATTGGGCGGCCATATTTCCACATGTGCGTACAACCGCTTCACATGCCTTTATTTTTTCCTTTTAATTCGTCACTTTTGCCCCAAAGAGGGGTTCACCTGGACCCTATTACTTTGAACACCCTTTGACCTTAAGGGAATTAGCAAAAATACTTCTGCAATACCTCTTGTCTGTGAACAATTAAAGACCTTATATATGAACAATTGAAGGTGCACTACCTGTGCACTTTGACCCTGGAATTTTGATACTTTGCTCTTGCCTATGCATAGTTGTGACCTTGACTTTGCTAGTTTCAACCGATTAGGGCTCAACAGATGCCCACCTCCTAATGTGCTCTCCATCCCGGAGAGATAGCAGGACACGATACAGAGGGGAACAGCAACTCAAGAACATAGTGGAACATCAGAAGAAACATAGAGGGAACGTAGGCATGAGAATAGATAAGGATTGACTTTATTGATTAAGGAAGAAAACCCGATTAATCTCGCTACAAAAATTTATTTATCCCTGATGAGACAAAATCAGAAGGATGAGAGTTTTATTGCACATCTATAAGGAAACTGAAGCCAATAGCAAGGAATGGAGAAGTTGGCTTGCAAATTATTGAGAGGGTGGATTGATGCCTGCATCGGTTGGTTGTGGAGAGGAGGGCAGGGGTGCAGAAGCCTGCTCAATCATATGCTGGAGAGAACTAAGGCACTGCCTAAGGTGGTCTTGTTCGCGTTTGATCCGCCGGCATGCAGCATTATCACATAACCCTAAAGAAGAGCGATTTTGAAGATCGGATAAGTTCTTTAATGCGGATTCGGCCATATCTCGGTATTTGTCGCGCTCATCTCTGAGTAAGCGGGCTGTTTCATTGAGGGATTGCCATTGAGAGTGAGCTATTCGATTGATGTTGTCTATGGTATTAATGTATTGTTGATGAATAGAAGCGGCGGCTGATACAGAATCCAAAGACACTTTGGAGGCGTGAGCACTGCCAGAAGCAGCTGCACTGGCATCGCGGAGCAAATGCAAAAAGGAAGGGGCGGAAGGGAGATCAATTGGAGAGGAGGGTGCAATAGGTGGATCGGGATGATGGAGAGGAGATGCAGGCGGAGGGGGTCGCGTGAATGGAACTGCAGTGGTCGGAGCAGGTGCGGAAGGAGGAGGACGAGGTGGTGTACAGGTTGGGCTGTGGGTGTTGAGCTGCGTTTGAACGAGCGGCCGGAAAGTTGCTGTGGAAGAAGGGCCAGGTGCCGGAGCAGGATCAGGGGAAGGAATAGGCGCTATATCTGGAGAGGAGGAAAAGATATGCGAAGAAGAGTGTAGAGGGGGGGAAGTGCGATCAGGGGGAGCGGATAGTGGGGTGGAAACGAAGGCCGAGTCGATGGAGATTGGAGGAGAGGGGGGAGGATTGGAAGTGGAAGGTAAGTTGGGCTGCGACAGAAGTAGAGGGGGATTAGGGTCAGAGCGCGATGGGATGTGATAAAGCCAAGCAAGGAAGGGACCAGAATATATGGAGAATGTGCGAGAACCTCTGGAGACAGCTTCATGAAGTCGACGAGAGCGCAAATTTAAGGAACCATAGATGAGGGCGGCGTAAGGGTATGGGCGGCTATGTAGGAAGCAAAAAAGCGGATCAGCAATGCGAATATCAGACCATGGTAGTGAAGATGTGGGACTACGAAGCAAAAAGAAGAAAATGAATGCATTGAGTATGGACGTCATGCGGATGGAAAATCGGGCATTAGTGTCGAAGCGATCTCGACAAAAGGCAATTGTGGCAGAGGCTGACAATCCAGAATATAAGAACGGAGGATTACGGAAATCAACGGGGCAAGGGCCGAGGCTGGGAGCAAGAGCGGAAATGGAGAGAGGGCCTGTCCGAAAATTAGGAAAGAGGCGGATAGCTTCATAGACGTCACAGTAATTGGAGGGATCATTCAGGAAAACGTTGGCCAAGCCCCAGAGACCCGCCTGTTGAAGATTGTCGACAGAGAAAAGGCGACGGAGTTCGATGGTTGGGAGAGATAAATGAATACGAATCTGCATATCTAAATCAGGCGAATGAAAGATGCGCATATAATCTCCTGAGGGCGAATTTGGTTGCGAGGTATGAGAAGCGGAAGGAGAAGGAGAAGGATGGCGAGGGAGTGGATGTGGAGAATAGATATCCGTGGAATCAGATTGAACCGAATAAGTGGGAATATGTAGGATGGCAGGAGGATTTGAGGAAGGCGATGCATCATGGTGTAGGTCAGTGGACACGGGCAACGAAGGGAACTGAGAGTGGAGGCCGGTGGTGGGTGGAGCAGACGCAAGAGGAGGGTAATTCGGATTGGTTGTATGCAGTGCTGAAGGAGTGAGTTCCGAGATGTCGTCCGATGCGGTGGGATCGGCCATAGAGTTCGACGTAAAAAAGGACCCATAGAGAGTTTGCAAGGAGCTGCAGGTTGTTGAGGAGGGCGGGGGGTGGGCAGGAGGGCGGGGGGAGGGGTGGGCGGGCGGGCGGGCGGGCGGGCGGGTGGGCGGGGGGGTGGGCGGGTGGGCGGGGGGAGGGTGGGTGGGCGGGGGGGCGGGGGGGAGGGGTGGGCGGGTGGGCGGGGGGGGAGGGGGGGTGGGCGGGAGGGCGGGGGGAGGGGTGGGCGGGCGCGGGGGCTGCTGATGGGGAGGGTGGGGTGGGATGGCGGGGGAGATGGAGGGGAAGGGTGAGGGGGTATGGGGGGGAGTAGGAGGGGGGTTTGGAGGGGGCGTCTGCGAGGAATTGGAGAGGCTGTGGAGGGGGAAGGTGAGGGGGAGGGCGCGGGGCTGCTGAGGGGGAGGGTGGGGTGGGATGGCAGGGGAGATGGAGGGGAAGGGTGAGGGGGTATGTGGGGAAGTAGGAGGGGGGTTGGAGGAGGCTTCTGTGGGGAATTGGAGAGGCTGAGGGAGGAAGAGAAGGCGGGGGAGGGATAGGGAGGGGGGGAAAGAGGGAAGGGTATTCGGTGGTGGTGGTATGCAGGTGAGGAGGAGGGGTAAAGGCAGTTGAGGAGGAGGGGGAAGGAGGGGAGGCGGGAGTGGAGTGGAGGGGGAGGCGAGGATCGAGGCGGGGTGCGCACAGAGGTTATTGCTTTAGCCTCGGGAGTCAACCATTGAAAAGCCACGCAAGCTTTTGAAGAGCTGGGCAACCTGGAGCCTCGGGCATTGCAGACTTCTGAGTTCAGTTGAGATGATCTTGCAGCAAGATGGCATTGAAGGCGGAATGAATGAGGTTACCCATTATATAGCAATGAGGATTAAGGGCTCACCTCACAGCAAGGGATGGTGTAGCATAAAAGATTGTTCAATAGAGAGGAGAAACCAACTTTAATCTCATCCATCCAAGAGGTAAACAAAGAAAAGGCTAGCCTTAAAAGCTAGTTTGTGGAACTAAGAGCCATCAAAAAATTTGCGCCCAAATTTTGTGTATGTGAGCACATATTTTCTTTAGCAATTATTAGCAATGATTAAAGGGACACAATAGAAAAACAAAATGACCTAAGAACTATGGAGTGGGATGTTAGAACGTTTTATGATAGGCTTTGAGTCTAGAAATATTTACTAGCGGCAGTGTGGCTCCATTGAGTGTTTCTAACTGCACAGCACCCCAATGCAACGTCTTCAAAACACGAAAAGGGCCCTCCCAATGAGGGATCCATTTCCCTTTTGCATTTGTATGAGGGTTAGGTTTATGGAGAAGAACTAACATGCCTGCCTCAATGTTGTTGTTCCACAGATATCGATCATGTGCCTCCTTCCTCTTCATCTGAGTCTCTATCAATTGTTTGGTCGCTTGTAGATGAATCTCGTCCACTTTATGTAGTGCTCCTAGCCTTTGAGAAACATCACAATCCTTCTTTCCCTACATGAATGCCATCTTAGGTGATCCATGTAAAAATTCAAATGGCTCGATGGGTAATATGCCATAAACAAGTTGGAATGGGGAATATCCGGTGGCCTCTTTGTATGCTAACCTGTATGCCCATAGTGTACCTTGGTAAGCAATGCCCCAGGAAGTGGGCTGCAACATACACTCCTTTTTTAACACTGAAATTAAAACCTTATTTGTCGATTCAGCCTGTCCATTTGCTCTTGGATAGTAAGCACAAGAGGTCCTATGAAGAATCCTATACTTGTTGAAGATTTCTTGCAGGACTTTATTGACAAAATGGGTACCCTGATCAGTAAAAATTTCAAGTGGACAACCAAACCTGCAAATGATGCTACTATAAATGAAATCAGCAACAATTTGGGCAGTGCAATCGGGGGAGGCAATAGCTTCCGCCCACTTTTTCGCATAATCTGTAGCTATCAAGAGATATTTTTCTCTTTTTGGAAAAGCGGGAGGGTAGATGGGCCCTACAAAATCTAGCCCCCACTTCTCAAATGGTTGCCAGGAAGTGGAAACAACCAAGGGGTTATGTCTCTGCTTTGTTGGCTTAGGTCCACACCTCTGGCAAATGTTACATGCCTTTCCCCATTCATCTGCATCCCTAAATAGTGTAGGCCACCATAGACCAGCATCCAGAATCCTCTGACTCATAATATGTCCTGGAAGGTGCCCACCACCTGTTCCTTCATGTGCAGAGTGAAGGACTTCCCTCACTTCTTCTTCTTCCAAACATTTCCTGAGCCGGTCATCCTTGCCCTGTCTATACAATTTATCTTCAATGAAGGTATATGGTCTGCTCTTGATTAGCAGTCTCTTCTTTTGTATAGCACTAGCCTTTTCTGGATACAACCCAGTTTTAATGAAATTTTTGATGTCGGAATACCAACCTTGAACTTGTACAGCAAACAGATGAGCATCTGGAAAGTCATCATTGATTCCACTAGTTTGATTCATCATATTTATTCTGGATAGATGATCCGCCATAACATTTTCTTTTCCTGGTTTATGGACTACAGAAAAATCAAACTCTTGGAACAACAATAACCACCTCCATATTCTACCAGTGGCTTGTGGTTTGTTGAGTAGGTATTTCAGTGGTTGGTGATCTGTTATAATAATAAATTTTACCCCCAGTAAGTAATGAAGGAATTTTTGGACAGCAAAGACCATTGCTAGGGCTTCTCTTTCTGTAGTACTGTAATTCCTTTCAGCCTTGGTCAAGATTCTACTGGCATATTGAATTGGCATGTCCACTTTAAATTCTTCACTGGGTTGTGTCAAAACTGCCCCCACTGCATAGGCACTGGCATCGACATGTATATGAAAGATATTTGACCACTCAGGTGTGACCAAGATAGGAGCAGACACTAATCTTGACCGTAATGTTTGATATGCTTTTTCCTCCTCTTCTTCCCATTTAAAGGGTACTTCCTTACCTGTAAGTCTAGCCAGAGGTCTAGCTATCTCTGCATACATTTTTATAAACCTTCTATGGTATCCAGTATGCCCCAAGAAACTCTGAATCTCTTTAGGGGATTTAGGTTTAGGCAACTTTAATATAGAAATGATTTTGTCAGGATCTGGGGCCATACCTTTAGCCGACACCACATGTCCTAAGAGGGTTCCTTCTGTCACAAGGAAGTGACATTTGTTTGGATTGAGCTTTAACTTAGTCTCCCTACATCTTTTGAAAATATTCTGCAGCTGCCTCAAGTGGTGGTCCAAACAATCTAGAGGAGTTTCTTTATGAGAACCTGAAAATGAAGAGAAGTCATCCATGAAGATTCTAAGTGACTCCAACAATAGGGGGCCAAAAATAAGATTGACCGTTCTGTTAAAGGTGGCTGGAGCATTTCTGAGCCCAAATGGCATTTTTACATACACATATGTTCCCCAAGGTGTAATAAAAGCAGTCTTTTCACGATCCTCTGGGTGTATTGATATTTGATTATAGCCACTGAATCCATCCATAAAGCTATATAATGCATGCCCAGCCACTTCTTCAATGACCTGTTCTGCAAAAGGCATAGGGAAACCATCTGGAATGGTCACCTTGTTGAGTGCTCTAAAGTCAACACAAATTCTGATTTTATTAGTATTCTTCTTCGGTACTATAACCATAGGTGAGAGCCACTCTGAGTGTTCAACAGGAATGATGATTCCTGCATCCTCCATCTTTTGGATTTCCACATAGATAGCTTCGACATATTTTGGATTAAGTCTATAACTCCTTCCTCTTATGGGTTTGGCTCCATCAACCAAAGGGATTCTGTGCTCTCCATAAGTTGCAGGCACTCCTTCTAAGTCTTTATAATGCCAGGCAAAAACATCTACATACTGGGTCAAGAATAATTTTACCTTTTCAAGGAGCTCTGGGTGGCTCCACAACCAAGTGGCCACCAAAACTGGCTGATTATTGTCTTGAGTGCCTAAGTATATTTCTTGGACAGGATTTCTCGCTACCATATTATCTTCGTTAGCATCTGCTTCCTTGTCTTCTTTTACTAGCTTTTCGTGCATTGCTTCATAAGCAAGCGTATTTTGGACTTCAATGTGTTCCTCCTTGTCCTGCATCCATCCTGCAGGGATTTCTTGAATTGGGAAAGAACATTCAACACCAGAATTTTTTACCTTGCTTTTAGCTTTAGAAACTTCGTTATCTATGGTTGTCACATCCTCCTCCAAGTTGTATTTGAGGGGTATCTTCCTGCCCCTTCTGTGGTCTCTGATGGGCTCTCCCAATCCATCAACCTGGACCTGTTCCTTATCTTCATCATAACCTTCAGTCATGCACAGATTATTAAGAAAAATTCCAAAACAAGAGGAAGAGTTGCCAGCTTGGAGCCAATTTAGAATATCCTCTTCTTCCTCAAAATCTATTTGGGGTTGATCCTCCGATTCTATTTCCATGCAAACGCTAACTCTTTGCATCATACTAGTGTTTCCTTGATTGTCTGGGCCCTCTTCTAATTGAATCTGTGTCAGCTCCTGCCCTTTCTTTTGTACCCACATAGTGTCCTTGCCCCAATCATGAATGACACTGGCATGCCTCAGCCAAGGTCTTCCAATTAAGAGAGGAAATCCTCCTTCAACCTGGGGCAATCTTAAAACCACAAAATCCAGAATGAATAGGTTACCTTGTACTTCAAGTCGAACTTTTGGGATTACCCCCAAGGGCCTTACTTTGCTCTGATCTGCCAAAGTAACAGTGAAGTTTGCAGGTCTTGAAGGGTGGAGTCCAATCTTTTTCATGGTATATTCAGGCATCAAGTTAATGCCCGAACCACCATCCACAATAAAACCTTGAAATTCATGACCCTGGATTGATATAATAAGCCGAGGACTTTTATAATCCGTAAGGGGTGCTTCCCCGATAATGATCCCTTTATGTACAATAGCAGTATTTGCCACTAGGCTTGTAGTGGAAGTTTCATCAAGTATCTGCAATAATTCTGACCTGAATTTCCCATCCATCTTTATTAATTCAAAAATACTAACCTTCGTCTTCAGGGACTTGAGTAGTTTTGAAGCCTCTGACTCTTTAAGAGAATGAGCTTCATTTGATTTACCAAACTCTTCTTGAGCCCTGTTGAAGGCATGCCCAATGGCGTCACTGGTACCTATGAGATATTCTTTTTGGTTTGTGTCTGCACTTGTGGTGGCTTTGTCTTCAGATGCAACTCTGTCTCTATTCGATTCCCTAATTATTGATTCTTGATTTTCGTCCACTTGAGCCTTCCCCTTGCTTCTTGTCTGTACTGCAAAAGATTCAAGTTCTTCTAATTGTACCACCCTGGTAGACGGTGAGGGTTCATTGACCTGAGGTAATGTTTCCTCCTTGAATACAGAGATCATTTGGAGATGGGGTCCGGAAGTAGAGGCTTGATTCTTAGGACAACAATTTGTATAGTGATCCCTGGCCTCTGGACAGTTTCTGCAAGGAGGGGCATTTTCTGGGAGAGTGCACCTAGATTGGTAGTGCCCGCACTCTCCACATCTGAAGCAAATGATGGACCTTCTAGGCCCATTTGCAAAATTATTCCTTGGTCTAGGATTATAGTTGTTACCTTGGTTTGCTGCGGCTCCCATTACATTTGCTGGTGGCAGAGGTCCTCCCTGTGTCCAGTATGTCGTTGCAGGCATTCCCCTAGATTGGCATTCATGGGCCTCATGGCCAACTTTCCTACATAATTGACAAGTCTCGTTTAGCAGAGGACATTCACTTACTATGTGCCCTTGCTTGCTGCACATGGAGCACCAGAGTCCACTCTTGATACCACCTCCTTTGAGTTCTTGCAATTCCTGCCTCAGCTGAGCTAATTCTTCTGCTTGGGCCTCCTCCTCCTTTTGGAGCTTGAGTGCTTCAATCTCCCTTCTCAGCTGAGCCACATCAGTCTCCTCTTCTCTGTAGGGCTTATTCCTTTTCAAGCCCTCCAGCTCCCTTCTTAACTGGATCATTGGGTCCTCCAGTTCTGCATCATAGGATGGCTGGGAAGAAGTTGCACCATACTGGTGCCTTATTTGCTCCAAGCGTGTGGCCGTATTGATGAATTCCTCAACAGAGGCAGTAGGTAACACTAACTCTTTTATTTTGCATTGGGTGACCACAGGTAAGGGTTTGGCTAACCACTTCTTGACAAAGAAATCATGCGGTGGATCTGGTAGTTTAGCCATTAGTGCTTTGGCCCTGGTCACAAACTCTGGGAATTTTTCTCCTGGACCCAATCTCAAGTTTTCCAGCTCTTCTATAATTATCTCCGCAGTGTTGCCATGCTGAAACTGATTTTTGAAGGCCTCTTTCATCAAATCCCAAGAGGTAAAGTGGTTTTCAGCAAACTAGCTAAACCACTTGTCTGCCAATCCTTCCAATGTGGCCGAGAAGAGTATCAAGAAGGCATCTTCCCTACCCATTAAACCTCTAGTCTTGCTTAATGCCAGAAATCTTCGAATGTGCTCATCTGGATCCTCATGAGCTAAACCTCTAAAAGAGGGAAATTTTATGTTTAATCTGGAGAGTAAGGTTTCTAGGTCTACCTGCCCTGCCATGCTTCTTACTGATGAAGTTGATGAAAGTGGGCTCAATGATCTTCTGGCCGCCTTTCTTCTTGTCTGCTTGCACGTGACCCTCAAGGTTTGTGACCGGGTCGCGGTCATGAGTTGTTCATAGTTCACTTCATATGATACACTTGATATAAGTATGTACCTCTTTAGTCAACTGGAGTATTACTGTCGACACTGGAATATTGTTCTCCAAGTGCAATAGATCTTCTCCTATGCTCAATTCTCCTTGGATGTCCCACCGTGCGTGCCAAATTTGTTGGGGGATTCTTGGACGAGAAGGAGTTTGAGGGTTTGTAGGAGAAAAAGGAAAGAATAAAGAAAGAAATGAGCTGGGAAACTTCACAGAGGAAGTAACCTTGGAAGCTTCTGCAAAAGCACACCTTGGAATCTTGAGTTTGATTAAAGTAAAACAATTACAATATTTAAGCACAATCCGATTCAATACTTCTATGCGCACTACAGAGGGTGCTAAATTACAAAATACCAATTATCCCGAAGTCTTCTTGCAGTCGGCCTCCTCTGCACCAGTCCTCTACTTGCTTCAAGCTTATCCTTGTGCACACCTTGCACCAAGCTTCCACCAAGATGAGGAATGAGTATCTTCTGTCGGCATGCACACTGCATAGAGACCTTGAGGTCCTTAGGGTCTAGCTTCGCACTCTTTGCCTTCTTCCTTAGCCACACCTCTTGCACTCTTCACTTCCACCTCCTCTTGTCGTCGCACCCTCTGGTGTCCCTTTCTCACTTCTCTCTCTTTCTTTCTCTAATGTGTCACCAAGAATAGCCTTTGTCTTTCTTTGTTGAGTGTGCCGGTTCCGTGCACTCTAACTGTAATACAATCTTTGTGAAGAGATGGATAGGCATGTGCTTGAAGATGAAGAGGTGTTGCAAAATCCTTGATCTACACAAGCCAAATGAACTCCAGGAGTATATGGTTGGAGTTAGCTCAGAGGTGAAAACTTGCTATTCTTGGTTCATACACCTGTCCAGTGTTTTACATAATTCTCTGAGCACAGCAGCAATTAGCTCAATTCCTCTTGGGGAAGTCTAGGCAACTTAAAGAGCTAACTTTCAAGAGTAATCTCATAAAAAATAATGAACCACACACTGAGAATGAGTTTTAACAAGTGATGACATCATCCCGATTTTCATGGGCTGCTACAGAAATAGACCAGTGATCAGCGAAATCAACATAACTCAAAATGTAGAAATCCAATGATTTTGAAAATTTGTATGGTTATACTAGACAGTAAGCTAAATCCAACAAGCTTTAAATCAGTGAATTTGAATAAGTAACCACTGCGACATGGCTCTGAGAAGATGAGTGCAAAAGTCGGGTACCTGACAGAGATGTGAAGATGAACAGACCCTGTTGACTTCAAATGAACATAACTGAAGATTGCAACATCCAATTGACATGAAAATTTGTGAGCATATAGTAGACTTATAGAGCTAACTTTAGCTAACTTTACCAAGTTAAATCACTGAAAATGATGCACCAAGCTCAGAGAAAACATCTCTGCAAGCTGACTGAGAAAACTGAGAGTAATGGCAGTGAGTAGTACACTTCACAAGAACATGGAAAGATGAACTCAAATAATCATGAAAATGAAAGTATATTGCTTGTACAATACAATGACTTACTGATACATATGTGTGCCTTGTATTCACACCTTGATATGGCATAAAGCTCAGCTCTTGGAGGTCTTCACATAGGTCTCTCTAACCACGACTAAAACTGCGATCTATTTATAGTTGAGTTTGGGAGGCTAACTTCCCTCAATCACTCTCCAATCAATCAATGATTGATTTGATTCTCTACCTACCACAAATCACGAATTTGTGGCTCCTCTTTCCATTCTTGATCAAGTGGACTCAACCACTTAAGATTCTCTTACTTCTACATTAAGTAAACTCTTCAAAAGTTACAAGAGGTAGTTCACAAGTGAACTTTACATAGTCCTTTTTTTTAAAGCTTCTTCTAAGACTTTGTGAGACTCAAGCCAATACTTAGGCTTGTCATAGACTTGCTCCAACAGCTCCCCCTCAAGCCAAGTATGCTTGAGGTCTTCAATCTTCCAAGATTACCTGCAAACCAATCATAGCCTTGAATTTGCAAAGCTTTGTACCATCCAATGCTTTGGTTAGAATATCTGCACATGAGTGGACACATATGATATTTGAATCTCTTTGCTTAGAACCTTCTCTCGTACATAGTGATAATGAACTTCAATATGTTTAGTCCTTGCATGAAAAATAGGATTAGCAGCCAAATGAATAGAACTCATATTGTCACAAAAAATAGTTGGAGTTCCAAACTCCAATCCAAGATCTTTGAATAATGTCTTCATCCACATAGCTTCTTGTGTAGCTATGGCAAGATCTCTATATTCAGCTTCAGTGGAAGAGAGAGCAACTGTGGGTTGCTTCTTGGATGACCATGAAATAAGCTTTGAACCTGCAAAGGTAAGATAACCTGAAGTGCTCCTTCTATCTTCCTTGGAGCCAGCCCAATCTGCATCAGAAAATAGCTTCAAACCTAAATCAGATACATAAGGATAATAAAGTCCTTCATTTATGGTTCCTTTGAGATACTTGAGAATCCTTTTGGCAACATCCATATGTGGTTTCCTTGGTGTGTGCATAAATTGACTTAGGACACTCACACTGTAACATATATCTACTCTTGACAATGTGGCATAGTTGAGACTACCCACTAGACTTTGATATGATGTGATGTCCTCTATGAGTTCACCTTCATGTGAGCTCAATTTGTGATTGACCTCCATTGGAGTACCTGCAATCTTACAATCTTGCATCTTGAATTTTGCCAACATGTCCTTAATGTACTTCCTTTGAGTGAGAAACAAACCATGATCTTTGTAGACAACTTCCAAACCTAGGAAGTAGGTAAGTGAGCCCAAATCACTTATCTTGAACTCTTCTCTCATTTGATCTTTGATTTTCTTCATACCATCTGCATCATTTCCTAACAATATAATATCATCTACATATACACATAGGTAGATGACCTTGGAATTACTCTTTTTAATAAAGAGTGAAGGATCTGCCTTGCTTGGTTGAAAGCCTTTGTCCTGCAAGAATGAAACAATCCTGAAATTCCAAGCTCTTGGAGCTTGCTTGAGACCATACAATGCTTTGTTAAGTTTACACACATAATCAGGATAAACTTGATTCTCAAAACCAGGTGGTTGTGCCATATATACCTCTTCTGTTATCCAACCATTCAAGAATTCATTCTTTACATCTAGTTGAAGTATCTTCCAATTCTTGGAAGAGGCAATACTAAGCAAAACCCTAATAGTAGGCATCTTTGCCACATGAGAGAAGGTCTCCTCATAATCAATTCCCTGAGTTTGTGCAAAGCCTTTTGCTACAAGCCTTGCCTTATACCTGTTAATGGAACCATCATAATTCTTCTTGAGTTTATAGACCCATCTTGAGCCTATTACCTTCATGGATGAAGTCTTGGGCACCAAATCCCAAGTGTTGTTTTCCTCAAGTGCTTCAATCTCTTCCTTCATTGCATGCTTCCATTCTGTTTTTGCTTTGGCCTCTTCAAATGATGATGGCTCCTCTTGGTTTATGTCCTATGCTATGTAGATAGAATGTTTAGTTACTAATGAGGTGTCAAACCCATACCTTTCAGGTTTTTTCTTTTCCCTCATAGATCTTCTTAGGCCATGATGTGATGAATCTGCCTCATGTCCAAGATCCTGCAATTTTGCTTTACCTTTAGACTTCCATGCTTTGATCTTTTCCATGTGAGATTCTTCATCATCCTCTGAGGTGTCTTGTTCTTCAATCTTTGATTGTTCTCTACCAAGCTTTGGAAAATCTTCTTCAAGATCATATGGTAAATTGATCTTCCTGCATGAATCTTCATACCATGAATTGTTCTCATCAAAAACTACATCTCTGCTTACCAAGAATCCTTTCTTGGTAGGGTTGTATAACCTGTAGCCCTTTTGATTGTTGTCATATCCAATAAATACACACCTTTCTGCCTTTGGATCCATCTTGCCTCTAACCTGTGAAGGAACATGAGCAAAAGCAATACATCCAAAAATTTTACAATGATCTAAGCTTGGTCTTCTTCCATTCCAAGCCTCATATGGAGTCATACCATCAAGGGATTTTGAAGGCAACCTGTTAATCAAGTAAGTGGTTGTAGATACAGCCTCAACCCATAAGTAATTAGGTAAATGCTTTTCATTTAACATAGACCTTACAGCTTCAACAATTGTCCTATTCCTCCTTTCTGCCACTCCATTTTGCTCAGGAGTGTACCTTGTAGTTACCTCTCTTTTGATTCCTCTTTCTTGAAGAAAAGAATCAAACTCATGGGAGAAGTATTCTCCCCCTCCATCTGACCTTAGCCTTTTTAGTGATTTACCTGTTTGATTCTCCACAAGAGCCAAATATCTTTTGAAACATGAAAAAACTTCATCTTTGTGTTTCATAAAGAATAGGATAGTCCATCTGCTGCAATCATCAATAAAGGAAACATAATACCTTGATCCAGATATTGAAGCTTCCTTGCTAGGTCCCCATACATCTGTATGAACCAACTCCAAGACATCTCCATGCATATAACATTTCTTCATGAATGGTAACCTGTGAGACTTTCCAAATTGACATGCACTACACTTATAAATCATATGTTGTTTTGACAAATTAGGAAGTCCAAGTACACTTTGATCCCTGCAGATTTGCTTTAATGACCTTTCACCAATATGTGCTAACCTTTTGTGCCATACTTCCAATTCTGTGAGTGTCTGACTACCATAATTAAAGAGAGCAATGTTTCTAGTGTCTTGTAATTCAAATGTGAACAATCTACCTGTCTTTTCACCTTTTGCAATTCTTCTGAATCCTTGACTTGGATCTTCAACAAATGCTCCTACTTTTGTGAACCTGACTTGCAACCCTTTCTCTACTATCTGCCCAACACTTATCAAATTCTTTGTAATGGTAGGGACATAGAGTACCTTACTGAGTAGGTTAATGTTTCCATCAGGTGCTTTGACATTGCCTATTTTCTCCACAAGATGTTTTGTATCATCTCCTGTTTGTACCTCATGCTTATTCCTTGGATCTTCTAAATCTGATAGGAGTGCCACATTTCCTGCCACATGATTTGAACAACCTGAATCTATGTAGAAAACATGCTCATCAGATTTACCTTGTGGCATAGCCATGTTCATGATCAATAATGAATCCTCTTTGTTTGAGTCTTCTGTGTAGTTATTGTAGTCTCTCCTTCCTTTGTAGCCTCCTTGATAGTTTGAATGATTGTAGTTGTTGTAGTTGCCATGGTAGTTGTTGAACCTTCCTCTTGAGTATCCATAACTTCCTCTATTGTATCCTCTGCCTCTTTGATTCCTGGAATTCCTAAAGCAATTTTCAGTTGTATGATTAGTTAATCCACAAATAGAACATGAGTTGGAGTCTTGGGATCTCCCCCTGCCTTGTCTACCTCCTCTTCCTCTACCTCTACCATGTCTTCCTCTACCTGCATAGTTAGCTTGATATGTACCTGCTTCATCATCCACTTTCTTTGCCTTTCCTTTGTTATCTTTAGACTTGCTTTTATCCGTGTATAAAGCTGAAGATTGATTACCTTTAGATCTTTCTCCATTTTTGATAAGCTTTTCCTCTTGAGTAAGTAGTTGTCCAATGAGTGTGTTGAAATCAGGTACATGCATGTCCATGTACAAATCCATAGCTGTGGTTCACATAACCATATAAACTTCTACCTTGGAGATAAGCTTCCATCCTTAATGAACAAGCTGAGTAATTACCTCTATCCAATTTGTCAATTGATGAAGGAAATCCATCTGCCATGTTGTCCAACCTTGCTCTGATACCACTGTGAAGAGATGGATAGGTATGTGCTTGAAGATGAAGAGGTGTTGCAAAATCCTTGATCTACACCAGCCAAATGAACTCCAGGAGTATATTGTGGGCCCTTTTAGCTTGCCAATGGATGTATTAAACACCCTATGTACCTTGGAAGATCACTCTCAAAAAGATAGATCAAAATAGATAAGTTGGAGTTAGCTCAGAGGTGAAAACTTGCTATTCTTGGTTCATACACCTGTCCAGTGTTTTACATAATTCTCTGAGCACAGCAGCAATTAGCTCAACTCCTCTTGGGGAAGTCTAGGCAACTTAAAGAGCTAACTTTAAAGATTAATCTCATCAAAAATAATGAACCACACACTGAGAATGAGTTTTAACAAGTGATGACATCATCCCGATTTTCATGGGCTGCTACAGAAATAGACCAGTGAGCAGAAAAATCAACATAACTCAAAATGTAGAAATTCAATGATTTTGAAAATTTTTATGGTTATACTAGACAGTAAGTTGAATCCAACAAGCTTTAAAGCACTGAATTTGAATAAGTAACCACTGAGACATGGCTATGAGAAGATGAGTGAAAAAGTCGGGTACCTGACAGAGAAGTGAAGATGAACAGACCCTGTTTACTTCAAATGAACATAAATGAAGATTGCAACATTCAAATGACATGAAAATTTGTGAGCATATAGTAGACTTATAGAGCTAATTGTACCAAGTTAAATCACTGAAAATGATGGACCAAGCTCAGAGAAAACATCTCTGCAAGCTGACTAAGAAAACTGAGAGTAATGGCAGTGAGTAGTACACTTCACAAGAACATGGAAAGATGAAGTCAAATAATCATGAAAATGAAAGTATATTGCTTGTACAATACAATGACTTACTGATACATATGTGTGCTTTGTAATCACACCTTGATATGGCATAAAGCTCAGCTCTTGGAGGTCTTCACATAGGTCTCTCTAACCACGACTAAAACTGCCATCTATTTATAGTTGAGTTTGGGAGGCTAACTTCCCTCAATCACTCTCCAATCAATCAATGATTGATTTCATTCTCTACCTACCACAAATCATGAATTCATGGCTCCTCTTTCCATTCTTGATCAAGTGGACTCAACCACTTAAGATTCTCTTACTTTTACATTAAGTAAACTCTTCAAAAGTTACAAGAGGTAGTTCACAAGTGAACTTTACATAGTCCTTTTTTTTAAAGCTTCTTCTAAGACTTTGTGAGACTCAAGCCAATACTTAGGCTTGTCATAGACTTGCTCCAACAATCTTGGTGCCCTTTCAATGTCCCAAGATTGTCTTTTTAACTAGCAGCCAACGACTCACTACTTTGTCCTGTAGTGACTTTAGACTTAAATCAAAATTTTGATTGGGCGGCCATATTTCCACATGTGTGTATAGCCGCTTCACATGCCTTTATTTTTTCCTTTTAATTTGTCACTTTTGCCCCAAAGAGGGGTTCACCTGGACCCGATTACTTTGAACACCCTTTGACCTTAAGGGAATTAGCAAAAATACTTCTGCAATACCTCTTGTCTGTGAACAATTAAAGACCTTATATATGAACAATTGAAGGTGCACTACCTGTGCACTTTCACCCTGGAACTTTGATACTTTACTCTTGCCTATGCATAGTTGTGACCTTGACTTTGCTAGTTTCAACCGATTAGGGCTCAACAATTATGCTTATATGATAAAGGCAAATGAAGACCCTTCTACATATTAAGAGGCAAAAGGTAAGGAAAATTGGAAGAAAGCTATGCAGGAAGAGTATGATGCATTGATGGAGAATGAGACATGGGATTTGGTTCCTAAACCAAATAGTCAGAAGATCATTGGATGCAAATGGGTCTACAAGACAAAGAGATATGTAGATGGAAGTGTCTCTAGGTATAAAGCTAGACTTTTTGTGAAAGGGTTTGGTCAGACATATGGAATAGATTATGATGAGACCTATAGTCCTGTGGAAAAGATGACAACCATAAGGACACTCATAGCCATTTCTGCATGTAAAGGTTGGAAATTATGTCAATTAGATGTGAAGAATGCTTTTCTAAATGGTTATATTTTAGATTATGTTTTCATGGACCAACCACAAGGATTGAGAGATGAAAGGTATAAAGATCAAGTATGTAAGATCAAGAGAGCTTTGTATGGTTTGAAGCAGGCCCCAAGGGCATGGAATTATAGACTTGTGAAGTTCTTGAAGGAACTTGGTTTCCAAGTATCTAAAGTAGATAGTAGCTTGCTTGTCAAAGCAAATGATGATGGGTTCATTTATATGTGCATATATGTTGATGATATAATTCTCACAGGTACAGATGAGAAAGGCATACATAGCCTAAAGAAGCAAATGGAGAAAGAGTTCAAGATTAGTGACTTGGGATACTTGTCATATTTCTTGGGCATGGAGATTTCACACACTCAACATGGAGTGTATGTAACTCAAGAAAAGTATTTGAAGAATTTGTTGATCAAGTTTAAAATGGAAGATTCCAGGGTAGCACCTACTCCAATGGAGGTGAGTCACAAATTGAGCGGATATGGAGGAGAAGAATTCAAGGACATGAAGCTATGTCAAAGTCTGGTTGGTAGTCTGATCTATGCTACATTAACTAGGCTTGACTTGTCATATGCAGTTGGAGTATTATCTCAATTCATGCATTGTCCTAGAAAAGAACATTGGGTTGCATGACAAAGGGTGATGAGGTACATTAAGGGTACACTCAAAGAAGGTTTGTATTATGTTTTTACATCAGATACAAACATCAAGATATATAGTGATACAGATTGGGTAGGTAATCTTGATGATAAGAGATCAACATATGGATACTTGTGTTATGTGGGAGATAAACTAGTCTCTTGGTGTTCTAAGAAGCAACACACAGTTGCTTTATCATCTAGAGACGCAGAGTATAAAGGTATGGTTGAAGCTGCAAAGGAAGTGATATGGGTTAAGACTCTCATGAAGATTTTCGACATTATTCAGAGGACACCCACTATTCATGCAGATAACATGAGTTCATTGTATTTAGCTGCTAATCCTATTTTTCATGCTAGGACTAGACACATTGAGATTCAGTATCACTTTCTAAGAGATAAAGTGATGGATAAGGAGATTGAAGTCATACATACTTCAACAAAAGATCAAATAGCTGATATGCTAACAAAAAGCTTGGATGGACCAAAGCTACAGAGATTCAAAGACATGGCACGTATAAAGAAGAAAGAGAAAACCTCAAGTGATGATTGAGGGGGAGCTGTTGGTGCAAGACAATCAACAATTGAAGTTTTAATGAAGAATTGAAGTCAAGGTTTGAAGAAGAGATCAATTCATGAGGCATGAAGAAAGCACATGTTCAGAGGATGAAGACTTGTACACATGTACATTAATTTATAGTTAGCTCACTTATACCTTTTGTATGGTTATGAGCTTGTACATATTTGCCTATATATACAAGGAAAAATGTCGGGGAAAATATGAGAGAGCATGTGAAGAGAAGAACGAGAAGTATTTTGAGTCATTAGACACTTTAGAAGTTTAGAATATCTCTCTCATCACTTAGAAGTAAAACTTCTCAAAAATGAAGAAACACTACGCCCGATATTTCTGAGTGTACTCCTTCTGTGCTTAATCTTTTGTGAAATGCTTTCGTACAAGTCTAATTCTATAGTTGGTTGACCTTTGTACAAATTTTCAGCTTCTAATTGTGATAAGGCTGAGAGAATTGAGTGTAGGAACATTTAAATGTGTAAATGAGAAGAAGTGAAGTTGCAGCAAGAGAAAAATTCAATGCTAATGTTTTGGTTAGTTCTCCTTCCACAGTGTAAAGTCTTGAGCAAACAAGAACTCATTCTTTAAGTTGGAAGGTAATCTACCTATGGATAAAAACATTTGAATAAACGGATTGTAGTTTGGGAGAACTATGTGTTTAATGTTATAGGTGTGAAAGTCGACTGTAAAGAACTACAGTTTTTGACATAGGTGAACTATTACAATCATTTCTCAAGATCTACTGAGTCTTTTGAGATGATTTAACTTGGAGAAGGTGCACAAACTATAAGTGACACATTGTACAAAGTTTTATAAAAAAATTAATCCTTCTTCAGTACATGTCGATACTCCATCCTCATTGGAAACCCGTATATCACGATCCCCATTCTCTATGGCTTCCCAAATCTCGGAATATGCAGGATCAAGCCTACATTTTCCTCTAATGGACTCAAGTAGCTTACTAGTAATCTGAGTAAAACTTAGTCCATTGAGCATAGGCATGCGGCTAAGTGAATCAGCCACTACATTAAACTTTCCCTTCCTATACCTAAGCTCATAATCAAACTCTTCAAGGGTCTCTGCCCATCGGGCCTTACGAACTTTAAGGTCTGTTTACAACTCCTTCTCATAGACGGAGTAATTCTTCTGAGCCGGTTCTAGTTTCTTGCTCTCAAAAGCTACTGGTCGACCATCTTGAACTAAAACCGCTCCTATGGCAAAGTCACTTGCGTAGCCTTAATGACAAATGGTTTGTTGGGATCTGCTATGTGTAAAAGTGGAGTTGTAGCAATTGCTACTTTCAAATTCTCCATAACTTGATAAACCTAGGAAGATCTGCAGCTCTTCCAAGTTCCTTGGATGTGGCCATTCCATAATAGCCCTTACTTTTTCAGGATCCATCTAGATTCCATCCTAACAGACTATATGCCCAAGGTATTTAACCTCTGACTTGAAAACTTCACACTTTGATTCCTTAGCAAATAGTGAATTTCCCCTTAGCACTTGAAATACCTTCCTTAAGCGTTCCAAGTGCTCCTCTTCTGATGCACTATAGATCAGAATGTCATCCAAAAAGTCTACCACAAAGTATCCTAGATAAGGCCATAAAACACTATTCATGAGTTTCATGAAAGTGGCAAGAGCATTGGTGAGACCAAAAGGCATCACCAAAAACTCATAGTGTCCATATCTAGTTCTAAATGCACTCTTAGGGACATCCTCTGCCCTAATCCTGATATGATTATATCCTGATCTAAGGTCAATTAAGTGCTCTATAGTCTATACATAATCTCATAGAGCCATCTTTCTTTTTAACTAGGAGCATTGGCGATGCCCATGGTGAGTTACTAGGTTTAATGAAGCCCTTATCTAAATAATCATGCAATTGCCTCTCAACCTCCTCATGCTGAGAAACACTAAGGCTATAAGGTGGTCTGCAAATAGGGTTAGTGATAGTAAAAACGTCAATGGCATGGTCAATGTCCCCTCTCTGAGGTGGTAGCCCTCTAGGTAAGTCAGTGGGAAAAACATCTCTATACTCAAACATAAGATCCTTAAAATTTTTAACCACACACTCTTGCAAAAAAGAATAGTACAAAGTCTTGTTCATATTTACATTCCTAGCATGAAAATATACATCAGATGAGTTGTCTATACAACTTGTAGTAGCTAATTTGTAACTCCTTGTATGTGCTCACATCATTCACTCTAGAGGGTTTTGTTACACCTATGTGTCCTTTGGGTAGCTTGGATCTGAAATATTTGCTTATTCATGGGATTTCCCATATAATAACCTATAATGATATACTCATATGTCGTGGGACATAGTGCTTAGTAACTCACATATAACTCTTACTCCACTCATTTTTGTATTACTTATTATTATTCATCATCTATCAATAAAGATCCCTTCCAACCATCACATTTCTTCCTTCATCAATCTCCTTTTAGTTCTTGTGTGTACTTCTATTTGTGTTTTTGTCACTCTCTTGTACACCCAAAAATATATTGGTCCCAGCCTAAGTACACAACCTAAGTAAACAAGTTTAATATACATGTTGAAAAGGCACTAAGTACACTCTTGTATATATACGTCAGTCATAACAAGGATGATGGTCCCAAATTCGATGAAAATAAGGAATTTATGAATAGAATACCTTATCAATTTGGTGCCAATACTCTCCTCTATTCTAGGTAGCTATCATATAAGATATTGCATTTATCATGGAAGTTGTAAGTAGATATGTGACATGGGCATATCTCTACATGATTATGGATTTCTAGATTAATATGTAATATGGGCATTTCTCATCTATGAGGAGATGAAAACCTAGGAAGATCCCATTTATGTCAACCTTTGATCTTGCTATTATGTCAAGCAAATATGCATTTCTTTGCCTTGTATCCAAGAAATTATTCTATAGCTTCATCAATGTCTAGACTTATCCCTTTGAAGCCAATAGCCTCCTCCTCCTTTAAGTCTTTAGGATTAGGGTTCAAACCCAACCTTCTACACTCTAATTCACACCTTCTTGTGTAGAGGCAAATATAATTCTCTTTTGTTGCACTTCAAGTCTATTGTGATGGGTTGGTAGTAGTAGATAGATAAAATCAATATTTAAAACTAAAAGACACAATAATTGGTTATCTCTTGTGACATACAAGCTCATAAAGCAGTATTTTGTCTTTGGTAGTGGAAAATTGTTGATTCATGGGGTTCTAAGATCCATTTATTGACTTAGTTCCTCTTATCTAAAGCATCTATCTTTTGCAAAGCTTTTCCTTGGTTGACAAATCCATGCATCCTTCTATTTTACTATGCTTGACTACAAGCCTTCTACACCATAGTGGGCAAACGTGAAGGTATTCCATGAAGGTGGTGGTGTAATGGATAACTTGATTATTCTCTTGCACTATATCTTGGTTTTCAAAATAGTGATCACCCTTAGAAATAATTTCCCTTTTGCTTGTGCCTTACTCTATGATAACAAGAATAAATAATGTTGGAAACAATTTCGTTGCATGGCACAAGAAAAATGTGATGGATATCTCACGTGCCTTCTGTTTTGATTTCATGGGTTCAACACCCACATGTGTGATCCATTCATTTTAAGAATATGGTTCTTTTTCGCTACCAAGATTGGAGAAGGGATATGCCTACATGTTGTTAAGAAAAGTCTACAATGGTTGAATCTCGCGCATCACTATATGATGGACTGGCACATTGAACACCTGTAGTATACAAGATCTAAAGTTCAATTCTCAAATTTTTCACATTTGCTATGAAGCTCAAGAATGTCTTCTTTTCACATCTTCTTCTAATCTTTTCTTACATAATGAGTCTAGACGTATGACTTCCTTTTGAAAATTTCTTCATACCTTTATGAAACTTTGTGATTGAGAATAAACCACATAAAAGCCACTTTCAAGTTTATTACAGGAAACACATAAAATTTTTAATTAATTAAGGGTATCAAGAGCTCTTCAACATTAAAAAGCTTTTTTTTTGGGGAATCCCTATGGGTTTTGACGTTGTTATGGTGGAACAATTGGATTGGATGCTCATCAAGCTAGACAATAAACTTGGTTGTTGGAAAGGTATGCAACTAAATTTAGCAAGACACTCTATGGTGTTAAACACATTCCTCATCGCTTCGATTATCTACTTTTTGGCCTAGAGATCAAGGGACAAAGACTTATTGAAGATGGAAAGAATTTGTAGAAAATTCCTCTCAAGAGATCTCATAGGAATTAGCGATTTGTTCATAGCCTAAATATGCAAGAATTTTAGGCATTATGGATTTTGGAAGTATGGCTAACACATTGGTGGCTAAATGGATGATCAAAGTGTGGAACAATGTCGCTATCTCTTGGACCAACGTGACCTTTAAGAATAAGAATTCTCTTTCGCTCAATAGAATTATGGGATGGAAGGACCTTGATTTTTCTCACCTCTTGTTTTCTCTCCTCTCTATTATTCCCAAAGGCATGGATCTAGTATTCTCGTGTTGGATGAGTTGGAATAAGTTGAAACCATAATACAAATTCAGTGAAGATTAGAAATTGATGCTTGACATTCAATGTAATGATTATGTTTTGTTCTTGATTTGATAATCAAGGCTTTTGATTTAAAGAACCTCCAAAAGAAAAAAGAAAATAAGTTATGGAACACAGGATTTTACATGTGGAAGCAACTTTATAAAGAAGAGAGAAGGCAGCCAATTAGTTTTCATGACATTGAACCCACTAAGGGAGCTCACTTTGAAGAGTGAAGCCTTTTAAGACATAGAATCAATGCTTGGAAAGACTCTAAAATGTGTCCCCTTCTAGAAAAACATCATTGAAGAATCCGAAGGCTGAGATGACACAATTACAATAGTTTAGAAGAAATTCTAAATATTAAGAAAAACATGGATTTCATGTCTCATAAGAAAAGAGGTGGCTCTTAGATTGTTTGTGGATAAGGTGGGAGTAACTTTAAGTTTTGATAGCCATCTTCCACCACTTAGCCAGAGAGGTATAACATCTAAAGGCCTCATTCTAGGTTGTGGAGGTCACCTATTTAATGGAAGGAAGGGAGAGGATTGAGGGATCAACAGGAAACCACGGGGCCTTCTTATTTCTAAGATGACATTTGGATAAAACTAGGTCCACAGATTGAGAATGTTGCCGGGATCTTAATTCATGTGCACATAGAGGATACCTATACTAAAAACACACAGAAAATAGATATGCAAAGAGAAGCGATAGTACACAAGATTGGGTGCAATCTCCTCTCACACACTCTATTCAACTGGCCTATAGAGTGCTGTATCTATATGTTTTTCCAATACATTGAAATAGTAGCTATAATGAGGGTGGCTTTGAAAAGCAAGCATGAGACTAAAAAGTTTCTCTCTGTTACAAAGAGTCTTTGTTTTTATTTACAGAAATCATGGTCTACAACAATCCTTATCCTAACCACTGCTTTTATATTTACATAAATTACGGTCTACAATGATTCTTATCCTAACCACTACTTTTACTAATCGTTTCTAAAAGGAAATCTCTACATGGGTTTATTTACAAACTACATAAAATATAAATCCTATTATTGGTGTCCGAACACATTCAAAATGTCCATGCCCTTTCGCACCTATCACACCCTCAAAAAACTTCAGCTGCTATATCACAACACAAAGACACATTAATAATTAAATATATCTCACTCCAATGATTCTTTATACAACATATTCCATAATTTTAACATGTCTCTTACTTGAAAATCAGCTGATCTCAGTTGATAAAATAAACACTGATGGATAGTCCCATGTTCAAGCACTAAACAAAATATGCATGTTCCATGTAAAAACACATACATTGAAATGTTCATGGACGAGTTACATTAATGCATATGTGAATGATATGCAAAAATTAAGTGATCATAATGGGGTGTGAATGATATTTTATGTATCTATTGACATTCTTTAATAGAGTGACTTTTATACTTCACTAAATATCAATGATGAGTAAATATGTGTGTAATAGTAAAACCATAATCAATTATTTTCTCAAGAACTAAGATTTTGGATTGTTCCTCAATTAAAGGAGTGTCATCAAGAAGTGGAGTGAGTGGTAAAGTGACTTTAAATGGTTTAAGTAAACTAATATGAAAAGAATTATGTATATTCCAATGAGATGGTATATCTAATCTAAATGAATTATCATTCGTGTTTTGAATAATGTGAAATGGTCCAATAATAGTGTGGTGCAAGTTTAATTTTAGGATGCTGCAAAATATTCTTCAAATGTCTTTTAATAATATGTAACCATGCAATATCATTTTCCTTAAATTCCTTTCCTAATTGGTTTGTATTGACATTATGTGTATAATGTTCTTGAGTTTTCCTAATGTGCTCGCGAACATCATGAAGTATAGAAATGTGATTGTGAGCAATCGAAACAACCATGGGAATATCAGTTTGAGTGAGTGACATGGGATATGGAAAGCGTTTTTACCATAAACAGTTTCAATAGGTGCACATCTAGTAGTTGTTTGTGTTGTGTTATTGTAAGAAAACTGAAGAAATGGTAACTTTTCATCCTAGTTATTGGGACTACCTAATGAAAAAAAAATTCAATAAATCAAGAATAGTTTTGTTCATGGCCTCAATTTGCTCATTATTTTATACACAAAATGCAGAGCTAAAATTTATTTTTAGAACCAAAATGTTGAAATAAGGCAACCAAAAAATGATTAGAGAAGTGAAAATCATGATCAAGTAACATTACTCTAGGAAAACCATGATGTGGAAAAATGCATTTTATGAATAATTTGGCAGCTTGAGGAGTGGACAAAGTTTTTCAAAAAGGAATGAAATATGCATATTTACTAAACCTATCAACTATCATCCAAATCATATCGTTATGTGATGAAGTTATAGGATGGCCAGTTATAAAATCCATAGAAATTTGTTCCCATGGTTCATTTAAAATGGGAACTCACATTAGTAATCCAAATGCTTTACTATGATGACGTTTTACACATTGACATACAATGCATTGAGAAGCATACTATGCGATATAGTTTTCCATGTGGGACCAAAACAAAAAAATATTTGCAAGAAAAAGTGGTGCTCCATATGCCTCTATGTCCCATGTAAGATGGTTTATGCATTTTTTTAAATTTAAAACTCTTTAAAATCTTGTGTAATGCATAACCTATGTTGAAAATAAAGGAAATCATGATGAAATGTACAATCTTCTATTGATATATTTAGGTACTGATGTGTGTGAACACACTAGGACCGTCGGGGCACTTTTTTCCCTCTTTAGGAGGTTTTTTTCCCCCAGCTTGTATATATGCCTATTGCGCTAATGGGCTACTTATCTTTGTACATTCTCTAGTAATACATTCAGTCTTGTGTGTTGTGCTCCAAGCTTCTTCTTCTTCCTTGTGTTGTTCATGTGCTTCCACAAACATCTAACTCCAACAATTGGTATCAGAGAAAGTCACCGCTTCATCTAGGGCATCGTCTACACCTCTCCGGTTGCAGTCTCAAATTCACACGAACTTTGGTGAGCATACTCAGGGCCTTTTAGAGATCAAAACAGGTTTGATGTGTGGTGCCGAAATCACGATCTAAGCTCATTTCAGCCTCTGAGCGCACTATCGCTGTCGTGAAGGGCTCAGTTGGGTGGATCATGCCAACTGCTAGTGTTCTAGATAGCCAATACATGCAAGGTGCTTCGGGAAATTTAAGAGGTAGAGTTCAAATATAGACGCTCACAGATAATCGGATGAGACCATAAATCAAATCACTCGTACAATTTATTAACATCATAAGAGAGTTTGAAAACAAGAGAGATGTGAGGAAATTGGAGAGACAATTAATTCATAATAATGTTTCTATATAGATACAATGCAAATAACCGAAACAGGATACAAGTTACCAAAACATCATAGATCATGATGTCCTCCTCAATCATGTGAGCAGAACCTCGATACACCAAGATGTGGACCAAAACTCCTCCAAGAGTGTGAGAACTCCTCCTCCAACTCGTCCTCCAAGAGCTTCAGATAATCTTCAGAACTCAAGCTTGAGATTGTTGAATCCTTGTCTTGACAATGAGCCCAAGACTTCTTATATAGTATTTTGTCCTCTCCATAAGCACATCTTAAAGCTTCAATTTCCATAAAGCAACTTTTGTGAAAAAATAAATCAATGATCGCTATTTCCAAAAGCATGTCGTAAAACTTCTACGATCGCAAAAACTAAAGCATCGGAAAACTCTTCGTTATCTAGTTTTTTGCCAAAAAAATAGAATAATATTTTGTTGGAAACAATGTCCATTGGTCCATCTTCCTCACAATTTAAAGGTTATGTAGAGTTTTCTATAAGTTGTTGTACAAGGAAAGCGCCTAGCCCTCGTGGATAGCCTAAATACCTCCTATCACACCCAACCGGGTTCAATACCCATGGACAGTGCCAACTCGAAAACGCCTTATTACCATGCTTTTCAAATAGCGAACTCATAACAGTGAGCGCGTGTATTTTTTGAATATGAGAAAACGATCAAGCGATCATGTGCTTTTTGTGATCGTAGACTTTTATTGAAGCGATTGCTTTATTATTGAGAAGCTTTTGGAGGGTACACAAAGCTATATAAGAGACTAGTTGGGATCACTTGTATCATCCTTCACCAAGTATTCAACACAAGCTTGGAGCTTGGACCTCAATAGAGGTGGTATTTCTTCTAGCACATGGGGCAGCCATGGTGCTAACTTGAAGCATGTTGAGGAGCAGCTATGGGGTCCTTCTTGGTGATTCTTCTTGGAGAAGATGAAGGGTGTGCTCACACTCTACCTCATGGAGAGGAGGTTATCTCTTGTTCATGGCAAGAAGACTTGGTCATTAGCAGCTTGATGGTGAGGATCGGCCATCTACATGGTGTATTTGAAGATTGTCTTCTACAAGAAGATATCAGGTTGAAGATTGTCTTCTACAAGAAGATGTCGGGTTACTTCAAAGACATTGGATGGTGGTTAACATAAGATTCACATCTTATGTTAAGTATTCAGGTACATATTCTCTTTATGCACACAGGTACTACTTGAAGTTTATGGAGGCCGTAGCGTTCATATCAGGAGTCCTATTCGGCATAGGTACAAGAGAAACAGTACATATATGCTTTATGCATATTTTGATGAGGTGTTTGAGAAGGTGTGTTCACATGAGTTTGAGGATTTTGGCAACAAACTTGTTAGCATTCCTTGCTACTTTTTACGTATGTGATCTTTTCACACACGTATCTGACTTGGGGTCTTCCATAGCCTAAGTTTAGATGAGGGTTTGTTGATTATCAGTTTCACACTGATCCTTCCTCTTTGAGTCACTCATATTCACTCTTCTATAACCTATAAGGTCACACATCTCATGTATATTCAGATTACTGCCCATACATCTGAATATGTTTGTTACATTGTACATTCACTCATTCATCTATTTCTCATCACATAGAGTGGTTGAGAGTTTTGCTCCCACATTGTACATTGAACATTGGTATATATGATACTATGAGTAAGTGATGGCTTACGTAAACACCTTATAGATGTCGTCTATTCTTTCTCTATCTTTATCTCATCATTTGTATGATTAAGTTGTGGTATGTTCATGTTTTGTCAATATTGAAGATTGCTAGAATTAATGTTGTATATACTGGACCTATGGAACCATGGACCTGTGACATGAGCCAAGGGCCTACCTCATTTCCAACATTTGGTATCAGATCACTAAGGTTTTTGTTACAGAACTTTAGATCTTTGACATCAATGCATTAAGGCTCACTCATATCTCAGGTTCCCATACTTCCAGATTTACAACATATGATTTGAGAGCATCTTCTAACATTTGACATTTGACATACACACTTAATCTAGATGAGTAGAGATTTGAGAATTAGACAATTCATTTACATGTGTATTCATCAGTGTGGAGTATGAAGTTGATGATCTGTTAGTAGTTAAATATTTTTGGAAGAGTATGCAAATACTTTACAAAAGTATTGTTTGAAGACCCAGACTTGATGAAGAGAAGACTACTTCAAATTCAAGGAAGAACAATGGTTTAGAGAAGATGAAGAAATCAGATCAACATCAAATCATAAGTATCAATTTACTATCACATTATCATTTGCAGGTCATATCTTAGAAGAGCAATTATGAAGAGATTTGAAGAGTTTCAAGGAATGTTTTTATACGCTCTCATCATTTGAAAGTTAAAGGCTACATCAAAACAGGTATCTAGAGGTTTTTCTAGAGAATTTTGAGAGATCTCTTTCATGGCAAAAAGGCTCATCTAAGAAGACAAATTTAAAGATGGGATGAGTTTTACAGCCAATTTCTGTTAGAAGTTGGTTGAATATCTAGGTACAAATGTGATCTAGAGAGGTATCTCTAGAAGGGTAATTCATCATTCAGACAAAGGTTGGTGAATTTAGTCGTTTCAGACATTTGAAGCAGAATTTTGATTCAGAGATATGAGGAGATGATAAAACATGATTCTATATTCACTTCCATTTATATACCATGTTTGTTTTATATCTTACTCTTAGCGTTAGAGGAAGATAAAAGTTCATTTGAAGAAGTCAAGATTGTTTGCTACTTCAAAATGAAGAGAACAAAAGGTATGGAAGAGAAGTTTGAAGATGTTGACATCATCAGGTGGAAGAAAGATGCAGAAGAAGAAAGTCCATCATTTCCAAAAGAAAGTATGGCTTCCTTTTCTCATATATTTTCCATATACTTTTCCTATTTTATCCTCTACACCCAAAGACAAGTCTACAAGAACATCTTGTTTAAAGAAGAAGAAGTTTCTTGTTTTGCATTACACTTGTTCATGATTTAGTAGATTTGACAAAGAATTGCATTGAGAGAAAGAAAAGTAGCAGATATAACTTTTGACTCATATATGTATGAGTTATGTTTTAGTTGACGCTTTTAAAGCAGGCAGCTTATATGTTCCCTCAAAGAATTCTTGGAGTGTCAATACAGAGCTACTTGGTATATGACAAGTTGTAGAGAAGTATATTTCTTCTTTATCTAACTCTTGAGGTAAAAGCATTTTGTAGCAGATGTTGAAGACTTGGGTTGAGGTTTTATGTTTGGAAAAGGTTACCTCATATTCACTATTTTCTGAAACTTCAGAAAATTCAGAATCTTGTTGATGTACAAGTCAATGAAGAATCTACATTTCACCCGGCTAAAATATGAAAGTTATGAAGTATCAACTTGCAGCTTTTGGAGTTCTCAAGGTGAGAAGTTTTGTCCACTTATGTTTCAAGTAGGAATCACAAATTCTTGGGAAGGATTTGTTTGTGGTAAAGTTTTATAACTTTATGAGAAGCATGGACACTTGGAGACATTCAGGTAGCAAATCAAACATTCAGTCATGAAGGTCTGATAAGAGCAGATTCTACACAGGAGAGATCATTGATCTTATCTTGTATGATCTTGAGTATTTATGAGTTAGTTGTCTATCCTTTGTTTGTGAAGATTCTTAACATTGGAAGAAGTAAGTCAAAGATTCAGGTTCTAGCAGATTGTGTTGCATAGAGATAGAAGATACTTGTTATGTTACTGAACGTTATGAATCCTATAAAGCTTTCAGCAAGGTTTTGTTATGTTAGGATCAGCTAACCTTATTCTAGATTTTGGAAAGTTGAGAAATGACATGGAAAGCTATTGGCATCTGATCAATGCTAATAAAAAGGATTCATAATTTTTGTTCCAGATATAGGTATTAATCACTGAACATCAGATTTATGAAGGAAGACGTTCCAGATTTCATAAAGTCTGATATATTTGAAGAATACTGGATATTAGTGTTAAATCATCCAGGGGGTGATGAAACATGAAGACTTATTTTCAGCCATATGTAAAAGAATGTAGATTCATACCTACAGGTATTCCTATATTTCCTTTGTCATGTTCTCTTTATGTTCCATCTTTGAAAGAAGAAGGAAGAAGAAGAATGTTTGGAGAAAGTTCCTGTTAGGATGTTCCTGTTTAGGAGAAGGTTTCAGATTTCTATTGAAGAGAAACTTGATATTTCAGAAAGGTATATTTCAGAAGTGCACATATATATGTTTATACCAGGTTCTGAAGGAAAGAGGTATGAAGGATTTAAAGGATGAAGACATGATGACATCATAGATTTTTTAATGTGACTCATATTTCAGTTGATTTCAATTGAGTTCAGTTGATTTGACTTGAGTACAGTCAGAGATGAACCAGCAAGTGTTCATAATACACTAAGTTGTGAGTTTTCAATCACAGGTTCGAGGATTCAGTTCTTGATTTTGTTTAGTGTATTTACATGACACAGCAGAAGTACGTTGAGAAACCTTTTTGGAAGGTAAATGCAAATATGTGGATCCTAGTGTATGTTTTCAGGTCTTTGAAGACAGGAGATAGCAGGTTCAGAGTCAGTACTTGCTAAATTTGTTGTCAAGCAGTGATTGCTTGATAAGTTCACTATTGGATATCTAGTTTGCATATTTCCTCAAGTATTATGGTTCATATTCAGCAAATTCAAATTTTTTGAAGAAAAGTCAAATTCAGTTTTGAAGAAGACTTTTGAAGAACAAGTTCTCAAGTACGGGAGTACAAGCTTGAAGCTTGTGACAGGTTATAATAAGCTTGTGATAATTTGCAGCTTTGATAGTTTGCAAATTCAGTTCACTTTCTACCATTATGACATTGCAGGGGGGATTGTTGGAAACAATGTCCATTGGTCCATCTTCCTCACAATTTAAAGGTTATGTAGAGTTTTCTATAAGTCCTTGTACAAGGAAAGCGCCTCGCGCTTGTGGATAGCCTAAATACCTCCTATCACACCCAACCGGGTTCAATACCCATGGACAGCGCCAATGCGAAAACGTCTTATTACCATGCTTTTCAAATAGCGAACTCATAACAGTGAGCGCGTGTATTTTTCGAATATGAGAAAACGATCAAGCGATCATGTGCTTTTTGCGATCATCGAGTTTTATTGAAGCGATTGCTTTATTATTGAGAAGCTTTTGGAGGGTACACAAAGCTATATAAGAGACTAGCTGGGATCACTTGTATCATCCTTCACCAAGTATTCAACACAAGCTTGGAGCTTGGACCTCAATAGAGGTGGTGTTTCTTCTAGCACATGGGGCAGCCATGGTGCTAACTTGAAGCATGTTGAGGGGCAGCTATGGAGTCCTTCTTGGTGATTCTTCTTGGAGAAGATGAAGGGTGTGCTCACACTCTACCTCATCGAGAGGAGGTTATCTCTTGTTCATGGCAAGAAGACTTGGTCATTAGTAGCTTGATGGTGAGGATCGGCCATCTACATGGTGTATTTGAATATTGTCTTCTACAAGAAGATATCAGGTTGAAGATTGTCTTCTACAAGAAGATGTCGGGCTACTTCAAAGACATTGGATGGTGGTTAACATAAGATTCACATCTTATGTTAAGTATTCAGGTACATATTCTCTTTATGCACATAGGTACTACTTGAAGTTTATGGAGGCCGTAGCGTTCATATCAAGAGTCCTATTCGGCATAGGTACAAGAGAAACAATACCTATATGCTTTATGCATATTTTGATGAGGTGTTTGAGAAGGTGTGTTCACATGATTTTGAGGATTTCGGCAACAAACTTGTTAGCATTCCTTGCTACTTTTTAAGTATGTGATCTTTTCACACACGTATCTGACTTGGGGTCTTCCATAGCCTAAGTTCAGATGAGGGTTTGTTGATTATCAGTTTCACACTGATCCTTCCTCTTTGAGTCACTCATATTCACTCTTCTATAACCTATAAGGTCACACATCTCATGTATATTCAGATTACTGCCCATACATCTGAATATGTTTGTTACATTGTACATTCACTCGTTCATCTATTTCTCATCACATAGAGTGGTTGAGAGTTATGCTCCCAGATTGTACATTGAACATTGGTATATATGATACTATGAGTAAGCGATGGCTTACGTAAACACCTTACAGATGTCGTCTATTATTTCTCTATCTTTATCTCATCATTTCTATGATTAAGTTGTGGTATGTTCATCTTTTGTCAATATTGAAGATTGCTAGAATTAATGTTGTATATACTGGACCTATGGAACCATGGACCTGTGACATGAGCCAAGGGCCTACCTCATTTCCAACATCTTCCACATGCGCCATTCAGGATTCGATCTCAAGCGGGTGATATGGGAGATAAATGACCTATCCATGCTGCCAAGGTCGATTACTTGTAGAGTGAGTAGAAGGAGAAGCTATACATGTTGTACGGTATGAACAAAATGGACCAATGACCGTGGAATTGAGACCTTGGTACCTTGGGACATTATTTTCCAACAATTCCTCTCTTATGTCATATTGGTACAAGCTTTAGTAATCTACCAGTCTTCTCATGACTATTTCTAGTCAATGCTTTTTGATAAATTATCTGCAACATACTCACTTAGAAAGTCTTTCTTTAGGTTGGATTATTCAAACATTGGATATGTAGAGATGTAAATCTCTACAACATTTGCCCCTACTAAACCTGCACATCACCCTTGATGGGCCAATCTTCAAATCTTCTTTCTGCTTCAAAGATAAAGTGACATTTCATAGGAACATTCAATCTTGGAATCATGTGTCAAGTGCATGGGAAGATAAAAATTGTGCCCATGCAAGGCCATATAATGTAGCCCTATCAATTGCATACTTTGGAAATGCATGGTCAAAATATGGTGTAAAAGATAAGGTATTTGGCATTCGATGACGAGGTATGTACGCTCACTTTCATACATTTCATGTTTTTATACATAAATCCTTTCCATCACTCAAAGTGCATGGGTAAACCTCAAAATTGTGCCTTGATATGCAAGGTCATGTAATGAGACCCTATCATGCATACTTTAGGTGCATAAGTAAACAAACATGGTGCAAGTTTTAGGATGTAAGGCATTTGATGACGAAGCTTGTGCGCTCACTCACATACATATTAATGTGCATATACATCAATCCTTTCTTTCACTCAAAGTGCATGGGTAAAGCTCAAAATGTGCCTTGATGCAAGGTCATGTAATAAGACCCTATCATGCATACTTTAAGTAAATTTTTTCAAAAAATCATGGTGCAAAAGGGGTAAGAGGATATTGATGATGAGGTTCTTCAGAATTTTTTATGTTTATTTTTTTTAAATTGGGTATCATTTTTTTATTTTGATTACAAGTGCAAGTAGATTGTGTAGGCTAAAGAGTCAAACATGTGTGTATATATATATATATATATATATATATATATATATATATATATATATATATATATTGGTTTATGCATACTCTAGATGCAAAATAGACTCAATATGGTGCAAATAATGGCGAGTAAGAAAAGAAGACTAAAAATGCATTAAAGTCAACACCCAATTCCCACTCTTCAATCAAATAATCCTCTCAATTCACTCAAACAGTCTCACTAATAACGAGCATCATTATCATCAAAGATAATTTTGAAGAAGTGTGTTCTTGTTTCATGAAAAACATCAATGTGAGTATAAAAAAAACATGCTTTTTTAATTCATCATTTCCTATATAAGGATCTCTTCATGGTCAACCATGTCTTCATCAAGCTCGTAATCATCTTCATCCCTTTTCTTGAACAATTTTATTCTTTTACCTGCAATCAAAGTTTTTAGTGGAGTTCCATCTAATTCACGCAAAGCATATGTTCCCTTCTCATGTATTTTTAAAACAACAAAAGGTCCAAACCACCGTGGTTTTAATTTTCTTCTTGCATCATATTGTGAATCAAACGTAGGATCATAAATCAAAACCCAATCATCCTCATGAATTTGTTTAGGCCTTAGTCTATGTGTTTATCAAAGTATTTCTTATTTTTTAATCTTGATTCTTTTAATTTTTAACAACATCATCAAGTTTCTCATTCCCTTTTTCAAGTTGTTTTATTCTTAAAGTTAATAATTCATCAGTAGATAGATTCCCATTCCAAGGTAGAGTAGACCATGTACAGATTTGTGTATGAATAGGAAAAATAGGTTTTTGACAATACATTAGTTCCGCAGGCATGTATCTTGTTGTTCTCGTGCAAGTCATTCTATCAGCCCATAATGCAAAAGATAAATATCTTGGCCATTGTTTCAAATCATTACTACAAGCTTTAGAGATTGCTTTCACAATTAGTGAATGATCTCTTTCTATTTTTCCATTAGCCTCACGATTATAAGCAATTGTAAGAGATAAACAAATTCCATGCCGTGCAAAGAAATCCCTAGCCTCTTGAGCATCTAGTTCTCCCCTATCAGCAACTACTTTTTCAATATATACAAATCTTGAAATCACATCCTCAAGTAAGAATTTGCATACGTTATATGTCGTTTTAGATGATAATGCTGGGCCTTCTACATGGTTTGTAAGATCTTCTCTTGCAAGTACAATATATCGCATTTTATCAATACCTTTAGGCATGGTCCCAAGATCAACTACCCACTTATAATGAATACAAGGAGGATAAGTTTGATGCAAAGGATCTCTATGTTTTACAGATGAATGCATTTGACATGTAGTACAACTGTTTACATATCCCTTACATTGACATAAATTCCCGGCCACCAATAGCTTTCTCTAATCTTTCCATATGTAGCCACAAACCCTTTATGTCCAGCCCATAATGTATCATGTAAATTTTTCATAACTTGCAATTGAGGTTGTTTCTTCCCTAGTACTCTTTGTGGCATTTTTAACTTTTCCCCTAGCATGTTTCCAAATAAATCCATCTTTTTAAGAAAAAATTGAAAGCTCTTTTTCTAATGTCTTTGAATCTATTTATTGACCAAGTAGGTGACTTTTCTAGAGTACTAAAGTATCTTCCAATATCTTCCCACTCTCCTTCATAATCATCATCATTAAATTGTTCATACTCATATACTTGTGGATCATAATTTATTAAATTTATGTCAATTTCTACTGCATTATCAAGATCATCTTCAAACTTAGCTCTAGAAAGCATATCAACAACATTATTCGATTTTCCAGCAATATGGACTAAAAGTGGATTTATAAATTTAATATATGATATCCATCTTAACATTGCAATATCAGGTGATGAACAATTTGTAATCGTACCAATAAGTGGTAGACAATTTGTTTCAACAATTACATTGGCTCCTATGAAATAATCCTTATCAGTTTTTAAAGCTATGACTAAGCCCCAAAGTTCTCGTTTGATTTGTGGAGATTTTCGTTGACTTTCATGCAAAATTTTAGCACCAAATCTAACTGCATATCTTTTCCCTTCTTCATCATCTTGACCAATAACCCATCCTATACCTATAGGACTAGTGTCTACAATCAAGATAATGGTTTTATTATTGGTATAATCAACTCTTTTTAAAATAGGAGCATCAGTTAGTAATTTTTTTACTTTTCTCATGGCTTTAGAATGTTCATTAGTCCATATGAACTTTCTATTCTCTCTCAACAAATCATAAAGACAATTAGCAACATGTGCAAAGTGAAGTATCCAAATAGCGTAGAAGACACAAGCTCCTAGAAATCTTCTCACCTCGCTAACATTGTTACAAGCATCAACTTTAGGTGGGTATGGTCATCGACCATAGTGACCACATAAACTTCCAACAATGAGTACCTCATTGACACCAAAGACAGATTTTTCAATTGAAAATGTTCGACCAACTTCTTCAAATCTTTTGAATATTCGTTCACAATCAAGAATATAGTCAGTAACAAATTTTCTACATCGTGAAGAGTCTAGGGTTTCATCTTTTAACTTTTCCTCACATCCTTTGATAGGAATATCATCAATAAAAGGCATCGTTACATTAGGAATGAAATCATGCAATACCAAATTCATAGCATTCATCATATGTGCTACTGTATTTGTAGCTCCCTGTGGTAAAGTAAACATATGTACTAATCCTAGAGTAGTCTTCATCGTGGTAATATCTCTACTTTCAATAGCAAGCTGGAATTGGTCATATCCTGAGTATAAGTCACCCATGGAGTAGATAGAGTGCCTAGAAAATGCTTCAACAAACTCTCCTACAATTGGGCCGGTTCCAACATTCCTAATAGTAACTTTATTGACAAGTTGTAAGCCTTGAATGAACCTCAACTTTCCATTCTTTTTAGGTACATTGAACCATCTATTTGAATATGGCACTGAAGATGGCTCTAAAATTCTCATGTGCATCTTCTCCTTAATCAATCTCATTAGCTTGGGTAAGTGAGCTTTTGGAACTACTATGGGGTGAAGATTCCATGGAATATGTGGTACTGTAAAAATGATCATTGGAGGAACTACTTTTGGATCAGCACAACCTATCTCATGAGGATAAAGTGTAAAGGCTCTTCCATGCTTTCTAATGAAACTTTTAAGTAACTCTCATTCAGAAGGTAATAAAAATGAATCATCAATTCCTATTTTGATTTTCTTAATGGTTTCATCAGTGAATGTATGTCCTATGTTTTGTTGATCACGTAATAGGATCTTTTGCAACCTGCTTGAATATTTCATCACTTCCTTTTGGTAAGGGTTGAGTGATGGGTTTAACCTTCTTATCAACTGTTTTATATTTTGTGTCAACTTTAGCTTCCTCAATTATAATTTCATCAACAAATTTGGAAATCAATTTATATTCATCAATAGAATTAAGAAGCACAATTCTTTAAGTATGTGGTTCTTGTAAGGTTTGTTGAATCTCTTCAAGTAAAGAAAATGCAGATGAAGTTTCAATGACATGTTCGATGTTTTCATCAGGTAAAATGAATCCTTTGTTGTTTAGGTCTTTTTCATGGCTTTTATGATTTTTTTGGGTATATTTTTGGAATGAATAAATTGTAAAATTGAAGAAGGAAAACAAACAGAAAAGCTTTCAAAATTATGTACAAGGTTTTGCGAGACATCAATCCATTGACCACCATTGTCCCGCTCAATGGTGGGGTTTAACAAAACTTTTGGCCAAAGTTTGCTCCACACTCAAATGAAGGTCGACAATCATCATCTGCCTTTTCTTGTGAGCGTATAGGAGATCTTCTAATTTGGTCCTAATTTCATATGTGATTTGGGTTGACAGTCATTACTTGGAGTGATTGTAAATCATCTTTAGATCGGATCCGAGCATATGCAGACCCATCATCCATTCCTTTTGTTTCCATTCTAGTTTCACATATAAAATGTTGTCCTAAGATAATCTCATAAGAGCAATTTTCTTGGATGAAAAAGTGAAATGTATCAGTGATTCCTCCTTTCATCACAAAAATATTTGCACAAGCTCCAAGTAAAGAACCACAACCATTATCAACTATTCTCATCAACCATCCATGATTCTTATCAATTGGCCATTTGAACTTATTATAAAGTTCTTTAGAAATTATATTAATCTCTGACCCAGAATCAATAAGTGCGAAAGATGAAATTGATTTCTTTTTATCTCCTAATTTGATTTTCATCTCAGGTGTTCCTCTACCCCAAAAACTTTTGCTAAAATGACTTTCAGATTGTTTACTTTCTTCATCAGGCATGGTTGGACCAAGGAAATTCTTATTGACATTATAAGCCTCGTCATTATTATCTTCTTCAGACTCATCAAAAGTAAGATAATCATTCATAACTTGAGTTAAGTCTGTAATGTCTTGCATCTCAACTTCTTGAGAAAGTGGAAATCTCCTCCTTTTGATAAGTTTAATAAAATTATCCTTGAACTCGGTTTTAGAAATTGAAAAGACTTGTTCTAAGGACATTGTAACTAGGCTTTTTAACAGAATTTCATTTAAAATTTCTTTATAATCCACTTTCTATTCAATTTCAAAGATCAAAATTGCCTTAGGAACTCTCTTTGGCTTCTTCTCATTCTTATCACTTTGTTTCTCATTTTTATCAAGGTTTTGTTCATTAGATTGTTTAGGTTGTTCACTCAGCATAGGTTTTTTTACCTTCCTTTATCTCATTTCTCCTTTTTTAACTAGATTTAGACCCTTCTCCTTACTCAAAATGGACTTTTTTAGGTTCTTCATTTGATTGTTTTCTTGCCACTCTTCTTTCATGTTCATTTTCATTTTGTTTCTCATCTCTCTTCCTCTTCTCCTCTACATTGGCAATATGAGAATGGACAGAAAACTGGTCAACAAGTGAGTCCCAAGTTGTCTTTTGCATGATTGAATCTCTTGCCTTGACGAGAGCTTCAACGGAATAATTTTTAATTTCATTTGATTGGTTAGACTCTCATATAACTTCTTCATACCCCCTTTTCCCCAATTGGTAGGTAAAGGTATGCATGATCTATAATCACATAATTTTTTATCAATGTCAGTCACAAGCTTTTGGTCTTTAGCTTCTTTCAAAGCCTCACATAAGTATGAAAGATGGTCAATGGAATCACACCAAACACATCTCCTAACATTATGATTTTGCCTATTATTAGGTTTGTAAGTTCTTTCAAAATTTGTGTGAGGAATTGGTGGTTGAATAGGTTGTAGTATATCTAGCTGAGAGGAAGTTGGTGCTAGGTTTGATTGTTTTTTAGTACTAGAAGAATATACTATGTTTTGTTGATAGAGTTTCAGTTTTAGAAAGGACTTCTAATTGAAATTCATCAGGAAATCTATATGAAGAATTCACATCAATTTTTGTAGTAGTATGATTCTCCCTAGATTCATTTAGATGTGGCATACTAGATGGAAAATTAGGTGTTTGCTCATAAAGAATAAATTGTCTTTGTTTCATATGAGCAACAACTTCAAGTACCATCTTTACAGCATCCAAATCATTAGTTAAACCATATCTCTTTTCTGGCTCTTCAAGCCTTCTCTCAACTTCTACTCTTACATCAGGACTCAAAATTTTGAGAAAATTGATAATAATATCAGGTGTGAGAGCAATCTTATCCACTTTTGGGAGGTGAGAAAATCTTTTCATAAATTCACTATGGGGTTGTGTTATGGATATCTAAGGTTTGGGTGAGCTTATCCATTTCATAAATCCTTCTCTACTATGTTGAATAAAGTCTTCAAGGTAGAAATTTGTATGAATTTGTTTTCTAAACTCTTCTCAAGCTAAATTTTCATGGGTTTTAATTGTATCAACCACATATCCAATTGCCAATCTCTTTAAATATGAAATCAATTTATCATTAGACAAGCCATGAAGTTTAGCTAGATCTTCATAAATATCTAAGTATTCAGTCACGTTCACTCCTGTGAATTTCCCTTTTTCTTTAAGTATAGCCTCAACTACCTTTTGACCTTGACCTTCACTCATCATTGATTTAAAGAAATCTTCCATTTTGGATTGATATTCAAGTCTTGACTGATCTCTAACTTTCTTGACTATATCCGCAACTTGATATCTTAATGCTTCTTTTTGATGTGCAATTAATGTACATATATCGTCCCATGCCAGTGTCAAAGAAAATAAAGAACTTAAATTGTTGGTACCAGAATTGAGCTTGAGATTGTACCTCCCAATTTGCCAATTACCATGGAACAATTTCACGTCAGGTTCACTTGTCATGAAGGGCTTAGTTGGGTGGATCAGGCCAACTGCTCATGTTCCAGATATACGGTACATGCAGGGTGCTTCGTGCAATTTAAGAGGTAGAGTTCAAATATAGACGCTCATAGATAATCAGATGAGACCAGAAATCAACTCACTCGTACAATTTATAAACATCATAAGAGAGTTTGGAAACAAGAGAGATGTGAGGAAATTGAAGAGACAATTAATCCATAATAATGTTTCTATACAAATAAAATGCAAATAACCGAAACAGAATACAAGTTACCAAAACATCATAGATCATGATGTCCTCCTCAATCATGTGAGCAGAACCTCGATACACCAAGATGTGGACCAACACTCCTCCAAGAATGTGAGAACTCCTCCTCCAACTTGTCCTCCAAGAGCTTCAGATAATCTTCAAAAATCAAGCTTGAGATTGTTGAATCTATGTCTTGACAATGAGCCCAAGACTTCTTATATAGTATTTTGTCCTCACCAAAAGCACATCTTAAAGCTTCAATCACCACAAACCAACTTTTGTGAAAAAATAAATCAATGATCGCTATTTCCAAAAGCATACCGTAAAACTTCTAGGATCGCAAAAAATAAAGCATCGAAAAACTCTTCGTTATCTGGTTTTTGCCAAAAAAAAGAATAATCTTCCATGTGTGCCATTCAGGTATCGATCTCTGGTAGGTGATATGGAAGATAAACGACCTATCCATGTTGCCAAGGTTGATTCCTTGTAGAGTGAGTAGAAGGAGAAATTATACACGTTGTACTTTATGAACAAAATGGACCAATGACCATGGAATTGAGACCTTGCTACCTTGGGACATTAATTTCCAACAATTCTCCTGTAATGTCATATTGGTACAAGCTTTAGTAATTTGCAAGTCTTCTCATGCATATTTCTAGTCAATAATTTTTTATAAATTATCTGCAACATTCTCACTTAGAAAGTCTTTCTTTAGATTGGATTATTCAAACATTGGATATGTAGAGATGTAAATCTCTACGACATCATAGTGCTTGTGTAGGCTATTTGGTCTTTTTATTCCAAAGGTATATACCAGTTTTTGTTCGCCAATATAAGCGTCTCGAAGTCTACTACAAGTCTAGTAGAACTCGTATAGGAAGTTCTGTTCAACTTTTTGAGATAGAGTCAATTTTCTGCATCCAGGTATTTTAGCCACCGGCCATGACTGAAAGCAGTGATATATTCCGTATGGTGGCTGTTGACGATAATCTAGATGGTACCAACTACCCATTATGGGCTTATATGATGCGACATGTATTGGTTGCAAAAGGACTGTGGAACATTGTGCACGGTGTTGAAAGACGTCATGTTACACCTGCGACTACAGGTACTGCAAATACAGGTGTTGAACCTAATGTAGATGGTGTCGAAGATGATATTCTATAGATTCCTGTTAGTGCTGCTGTTTCTGTTGCACCTACTCCAGAGCAGATTTGTTGGGATCGCAGAGATGCCCAGGCACATGCATTGATACCTTTGTTTGTCAAACGTGCCATTATTCCTCATATTCACTCTTGCAAAAGAGCAAAGGATGCTTCGGATACACTTACCACATTGTACCAAGGTAGGAATGAGGCTCGTGTTGCTTACCTCCAAAAATAGTTGGAGAGTGAGCACATGAATGAGGTGATTCTATGGATAGTTTTTCGACAAAGATGAAAGACTTGAAGGAACGGTTGATTTCTGCTGATGAGGTTATACTAGATAGCTCCCTTGTGCAAACCGTTCTAAATGGTCTTCTTGATTCATATCAGAGTTTCACTTCTACTCTTCAATTGATGATGAAAGGAAATCCAAATGCCTTATCATTTGAGGAGTTAGTCTTTGTTCTATTGCAAGAAGATCAGTCTAGGTAGAACAGGTCCATTATGCGTGTTGTAGATCAAGCTTTCCTAGCTAGTCAGAAGGCAAAGGAAAATGGAGCTCTTCTACTAGTAAGCAGACATCTACGAATGCTGCACATTCAAAGAACCAAGACAAAGATGAGAAAAAATCAGAAAAGCAGAAATTATTTTGTAAGTACTGTAAAGGGAATGATCATATCATAAAGAACAGTCCAAAACTCGCTGCAAAACATGCAAAGAAGAAAGAGGCTGGAATGGTTGTTGCAAATGCCTCTACACCAAAAACAAAGTCTGCTAATCTTGTGCAGGAAGAAGAATAAGCATTTACTATTGTTTGCAGTTTTGACCCATCTTCTCATGAGCAACGCATGTCTGCAGTAGAATCAGATGTTTGGTACTTTGATAGTGGGGCGACCAAACATATTACCTCGCAGCGTAGTTTCTTCTCTTCACTCAAGCCTGCCCTATAGGGAATACTGATACATGTGCCAACAACTCCTCTTATCCTTTCATGGGAGTTGGTAAGATCATTCTGACGACTGCTGATGGTAGTTCTTTCACTTTGTTAGATGCTTTATTTGTGCCAGGGATCAAGAAGAATCTGTTATCAGTTTCTGCATTAGCCAAGATAGGCTTGGTTGTGAAATTTGGGGATCTATCAAATGGCAATGTTATTATTGCTTTTGGCATTTTATGTCATGGGTTGTATAAGCTCATAGACTATGAAAGATCTGTTAATGATTCGGGATGTGCAGTTCATGATTCTCAGGCTATGTCAAATGCAAAGCTTTGGCATGCACGCTTTGGTCATCTAAATTTTGCCAAATTGCTATGCCTGCAAAAATCTGATATGGTGTCTTCTTTGCCCAAGCTTGAGGCACCCAAAAAACATGTATGTGAAGGGTGTATTTTGGGCAAAATGAAGCATTCCTCCTTTCCAAAAGATGGTTCAGTTCGGGCTACGTAGAAATTGTAGCTTGTACATAGTGATGTTTGTGGTCCTATGCAGACACCCTCTTTTGGAAATTACCTTTACTTCATGACTTTCATTGATGATTTTTCCAGGCATGCATGGGTATATCCATTGAAGGCAAAGTCCGAAGTATTCATGTGCTTCAAACAGGTTTTGGTTTTGGCTGAAAATCTGTCATCATGTAAAATGATCACCCTCCGTTCTGATCGAGGGGGGAATATATGTCTTCTGATTTTAATGCATTTCTGGTTGAATGTGGGATAAAACACCAGTGTACAGTGCCATATACACCTCAACAGAATGGAGTTGCTGAAAGAAGGAACATGTCACTCATGGAGATGGCGAGGTGTATGGTCAAGAGTAAGGCTTTACCACATAGTTTCTAGCTTGAGGCTGTCATGTGTGTAGCATATGTACTTAACAGGTGCCCCACTAAGGCGTTGTAGTCCATCACTCCATATGAGGCTTCGCATGACCGCAAGCCATTCGTTGCTCAGCTGCGTGTTTTTGGTTGTTTGGCATATGCATTAGTGCCTGAACAACATCGCAGAAAATTGGATGATAAGGGAGTAAAATGTATTTTTGTTGGGTACAATTCTGAAAGTAAAGGCTATTGATATATTTACGTAGTGATGTGTGTGAGCACACTAGGACGTCGGGGTACTTTTTTCTCTCTTTAAGAGGTTTTTCTCCCCTGGCTTGTATATACACCTATTGCCCTAATGGGATACTTATCTTTGTATATTCTCTAGTAACACATTCAGTCTTGTGTGTTGTGCTCCAAGCTTCTTCTTCTTTCTTGTGCTGTTCGCGTGCTTCCGCAGACATCTAACTCCAACAATTGGTATCAAAGCAGGTCGCCACTTCATCTAGGGCATCATCTACACCTCTCCGGTCCTAGTCTCAGATTCGCAAGCAATTTGGTGAGCATACTCAAGGTGTTTCAGAGATCAAAACAGCTTTGTTGTGATGTGCTTAAATTGCGATATGAGCTCGTTTCGGCCTCCGAACGCACTATCGCACTGCTTGAGCAAGCTATTTTGTCTTTTTGTGCCAAAGGTATATACCAATTTTTGTTTGCCAATATCAGCATCTCGAAGTCTGCTATAGGTCTAGCAGAACTCGTCTAGGCAGTTCCATTCAACTCTTTGAGATATAGTCAATTTTTTGCATCAAGCTATTTTAGTCATCGGCCATGGCTGAAAGCAGTGATGTATTCCATATGTTGGTTGTTGAGGATAAGTTGGATGGTACCAACTACCCATTATGGGCTTATATGATGCGACATGTATTGGTTGCAAAATGACTATGGAACATTGTGTAGGGTGTTGAAAGACGTTCTGTTACACCTGCGACTATAGGTACTGCAAATACAAGTGCTAAAGCTGATGGAGATGGTGTCGAAGATGATATTCTGAAGATTCTTGTTTGTGCTATTGTTTTTGTTGCACCTACTAAAAAACAAATTTTTTGGGATGGCAAAGATGCCCAGGCACATGCATTGATAGCTTTGTCTATCAAACGTGCCTTTATTCCTCATATTCGCTCTTGCAGAATAGCAAAGCATGCTTGGGATACACTTACCACATTGTACCAGGCTAGGAATGAGGCTCATGTTGCTTACCTCTAAAAATAGTTGGAGAGTGAGCACATGAATGAAGGTGATTCTATGGACAATTTTTTCATAAAGATCAAAGACTTGAAGGAACAGTTGATTTCTACTGATGAGATTATAACAGATAGCTCACTTGTGTAGGCTGTTTTGAATGGTCTTCTTGATTAATATCAGAGTTTTGCTTCCACTCTTGGATTGATGATGAAAGGCAATCCAAATGCCTTATCATTTGAGGAGTTAGTCTCTATTCTGTTGCAAGAAGATCAGTCTAGGCAAAATAGGTCCATTATGCGTGTTGTAGATCAAGCTTTCGTGGCTAGTCAGAAGGGCAAAGGAAAATGGACTTCTACTAGTAAACAAAAATCTACAAATGCTACACATTTGAAGAACCATGACAAAGATGAGAAAAAATAAAAAAAGCAGAAATTGTTTTGTAAGTACTGTAAAGGGAATGATCATATCATAAAGAACTATCCAAAAACTAGCTGCAAAAGAGGCAAAGAAGAAAGACGTTGGAATGGTTGTTGCAGAAGCCTCTACACCAAACATAGAGTCTGCTAATCTTGTGTAGGGAGAAGAATGGGTGTTTACTATTGTTTGCAGTTTTGACCCATCTTCTCATGAGCAGTGCATGTCTACAATAGACTCAGATGTTTGGTACTTTGACAGTGGGGCAACCAAACATATTACCTCACAGCGCAGTTTCTTCTATTCACTCGAGCCTGCCCCTACAGGGAATACTGTTACATGTGCCAACAACTCCTCTTATCCTTTTATGGGAGTTGGTAAGATCATTCTGACTATTGCTGATGGTAGTTCTTTCACTTTGTCATATGCTTTATTTGTGCCAGGGATCAAGAAGAATCTGTTATCAATTTTTGCATTAGCCAAGATTGGCTTGGTTGTGAAATTTATTGATGACAGATGTAGAGTTCATGATCTATCAAATGGCGATGTTATTATTGCTTCTAGAATTTTATGTTGTGGGTTGTATGAGCTCATAGACTATGGAAGAACTGTTAATGATTTGGCATGTGGAGTTCATGATTCTCAGGCTATCTCAGATGCAAAGCTTTGGCATGCACACTTTGGTCATCTGAATTTTGCTAGTTTGCTACGCCTGCAGAAATAAGATATGGTGTCTTCTTTGCCCAAGCTTGAGGCACCCGGAAAAAATGTATGTGAAGGTTGCATGTTGGGAAAAATGCAGCATTCCTCCTTGCCAAAAGATGGCTCAGTTCAGGCTACACAGAAATTGCACCTTGTACATAGTGATGTCTGTGGTCCTATGTAGACACCCTCTTTTGGAAATTACCTTTACTTCGTGACTTTCATTGATGATTTTTCCAGGCATGCATGGATATGTCCATTAAAGGCAAAGTCTGAAGTGTTCATGTGATTCAAACAGCTTTTGGTTTACGTTGAAAATATGTCAGCATGTAAAATGGGCACCCTCCGTTTTGATCAAGGGGGGGAATATATGTCTTCTGATTTTAATGAATTTCTCGTTGAACGTGGGATAAAAGACCACTATACAATGCCGTATACACCTCAATAGAATGGAGTTGCTGAAAGAAAGAACAGGTCACTCATGGAGATGGCAAGGTGTATGGTCAAGAGTAAGGCTTTGCCACATAGTTTCTGGCTTGAGGCTATCATGTGTGCAGCATATGTACTTCACAAGTGTCCCACTAAAGCACTGCAGTCTATCACTCCATATGAGGCTTCGCATGACCGCAAGCCATCTATTTCTCATCTATGTGTTTTTGGTTGTTTGGCATATGCATTAGTGCCTGAACAACATCGTAGAAAATTGGATGATAAGCTAGTAAAATGTATTTTTTTTGGGTACAGTTCTGAAAGTAAAGGCTATTGTCTGTATCATCCACATAATAAATGCATTCTGGTTAGCCATGATGTTGTTTTTGTTGAAGATGCTATTCAGCCATTGCTTTCATGTATCAAGGAGACATTTGTTAGCTCCAAAGACATGTATGATACTTTGATGCCTCTTTTTATAGGTGGACATTCTAGTGTTGGTCCTAATGAGGGAACTTCTTAGCCTTTGCAAGTTTCATGTGATGATGCAGATAATTCCATTTTTGATGCAGATGTACATGATGCACTTATTGATGAGAGAGCTGATATTGAGCAGGCAAGAACTATGCCAAAATGGTTGGTGCAAACTTTGCGTGAGAGCAAATTAGATGCACCTCTATCATATCGTACTCGTTCAGGCTCTGATAGTGCCTCTTTTGCATCAGATTGCTATGCTATGGCTGCATCTAGCCTCTGTGATGAGAATGAGCCTATTTTGTTTGATGAAGCACAAAATTCAAAAAATTGGATGGCTACTATGCAATCTGAATATGATGCTATAATGAAGAATGGTACTTTGTCTTTATGTGACTTGTCTCCTGGCAAGAAGGCCATTGGCACTAAGTGGGTATATAAGTTGAAGCGTAAATTGGATGATACAGTTGAAGATATAAGGCTAGGCTTGTTTCAAAGGGTTATGCACAGGAAAGAGGCATTGATTTTGATGAGACATGTGCACCTACATGCCATATGAATATTGAGCATCTGTGCACTTGTAGCTCATCATTGTTGGAATGTACATCAGTTGGACATTAAAACTGCATTTCTAAATGGTGACTTGCATGAAGAATTGTATGTTTTTCAGCCCTATGGCTTTGTCCAGAAAGGGCATGAAAACTAGGTGTGCAAGTTAAAGAAGCCATTACATGGTTTAAAGCAAGCACCACCTACTTGGTATGAGAAGATGCATGCCTATCTTATTGCACATGGTTTTGAGAACAGTCCAACTGAAAGCACCTTATATGTTAAGCATGCTAATGATGTGCTTTTGATCATTGTAGTGTATGTTGATGACATGCTTCTCACTGGTCCTATTGAGAGGCATATTGCTGATTTTAAGGCTGATTTGCATGCCTCATTTGAGATGTTTGATTTGGGGCATTTGCATCTCTATTTACGCATTCCGTTTATGCAAGTTGATGGTGGAATGGCTTTGTGTCGAACAAAATGTATTGACACATTATTGCAGCATTTTGTCCTTGAAGACTGTAAGCCTATTACCACTCCTATGGAGACAGGTTTACGATTGAGTCTTCATGATGTTGGAGATGCATTTGACGTTTTCCTCTATCAATAGACTGTTGGATGCCTGATTTATCAGTTAAGTGCATCTTTCGCTACTTGAGTCGTACTCGGCTACTTGGGTTGTTTTATCCCAAGGGGGGATCATTACTATCAATTTTGTGTGCTTTTTCTGACTAAGATTGGGCTGGCTGCTATGACACTCATGTGTCCACTAGTGGCTTTTTGTTCATGCTTGGTAGCTGATGTATATCTCGGTTGAGCAAGAAGCAGCCTACTCTGGCCACTTCCTGTTGTGAGGTTGAGTATAGGGCAGCTTTCACAGCTATTGTTGAGTGTGTATGGCTCAAACGCCTTATGGCTGATTTGGGTGTTGGTCAGACTTCTGCCACCACCATCTTCACTGACAGTTAGAGCGCATTGGCAGTTGCGAGGAACCCTGTGTTCCATGCTCGCACTAAACACATTGAGGTGCATTATCACTATGTCAAGGAGAGGTTCTCTGCTAGGGAGATCAGCTTGGCATATGTGCCCATGCAGGAGAACATTGAAGACCTTTTCATGAAGGCTCTACCTAGGGAGATGTTTGAAGCTTTCCGCAAGGCTTTGGGCTTACTTGCTATTGTGGAGTGATTTCCACATAGCTTGGTACTTCCTTATACATAAGTGCTAGCTCCTTGTTCACCCCATCACTCTCAGGGGGGATTTGTTGATATATTTAGGTAGTGATATGTGTGAACACACTAGGACCACCTGGGCACTTTTTTCCCTCTTTAGGAGGTTTTTTTTCCCCGACTTGTATATACACCTATTGCCCTAATGGGCTACTTATCCTTGTACATTCTCTAGTAATACATTCAGTCTTGTGTGTTGTGCTCCAAGCTTCTTCTTCTTCCTTATGCTGATCGCGTGCTTCCGCAGACATCTAACTCCAACAAAGGCTATCATCTATATATCCACAGACTAAACACATTCTAGTTAGCCGTGATGCTGTTTTTGTGGAAGATGCTATTCAGCCATTGCTTTCATGTACCAAAGAGACATCTATTAGATCCAAATACATGTATGATACTTTGATGCCTCTTTTTATAGGTGGATAGTCTAGTGCTGGTCCTAATGAGGCAAGTTCTTAGCCTTTGTAGGTTTCTTATGATGGTGCAGATAATTCTATTTCTGATGCATATGTACATGATGCACTTATTGATGAGAGAGCTGATATTGAGCAGGCAAGAAATATGCCAAAATGGCTAGTGCAGATTTTGCGTGACAGCAAATTAGATGCAACTTTGTCATATCGTACTCGTTCAGGCTCTCATAGTGCCTGAACGAGTACGATATGGCTGCAGATTGTTGTGCTATGGCTGCATCTAGTCTCTGTGATGAGAATGAGCCTGTTTTGTTTGATGAAGCACAAAGTTCAGAAAATTGGATGGCTGCTATGCAATCTGAATATGATGTTGTAATGAAGAATGGTACTTGGTCTTTATGTGACTTGCCACCTAGCAAGAAGGCCATTGGCACTAAATAGGTATATAAGCTGAAGCGTAAACCAGATGGTACAGTTGACAGATATAAGGCTAGGCTTGTTGCAAAGGGTTATGCAGAGGAAAGATGCATTGATTTCGATGAGAGCTATGCACCTACATGTTGTATGACTACTATTCAGAGCATCTATGCACTTGCAACTCATCATGGTTGGAATGTACATCAGTTGGACATTAAAAGTGCATTTCTGAATGGTGACTTGCATGAAGAAGTGTACGTTTTTCAGCCCCATGGCTTTGTGAAAAAAGGGCATGAAAACCAGGTGTGCAGGTTAAAGAAGGCAATATATGGTTTAAAGCAACCACCATGTGCTTGGTATGAGAAGATGCATGCCTATCTTATTGCACATGGTTTTAAGAACAGTCCAACTGAAAGCACCTTATATGTTAAACGTGCTAATGATGTGCTTCTTATTATTGTTGTCTATCTTGATGACATGCTACTCACTGGTCCTATTGAGAGGCATATTGCTGATTTTAAGGATGATTTGCATGCCTCATTTGAGATGTCTGATTTGGGGCATTTCGCATCACTATTTTGGCATTCAATTTATGCAAGTTGATGGTAGAATGGCTTTGTGTCAAATGAAATATAGTGACACATTATTGTAGCGTTTTGGCCTTGAAGACTATAAGCCTAATGCCACTCCTATGGAGACAGGTTTACGATCGAGTCTTCATGATGCTGGAGATGCATTTGATGCTATCCTCTATCAACAAGTTGTTGGATGCCTGATTTATTTATGCATTAGTCGGCCAGATATTTAGTTTGTTGTCTCACAGATGAGTAGGTTTATGCATTGCCCGAGTGTCAAGCATTGGCAGGTGGTTAAGCGCATCTTTCGCTACCTGAGTGGTACTCGGCCACTTGGGTTGTTTTATCCCAAGGGGGATCACTACCGCCAAATTTGCATGCTTTTTTTGACTCAGACTGGGTTGGCTACTATGACACTCGTGTATCCACTAGTGGCTTTTGCTTCATGCTTGGTAGCTCATGTATATCTTGGTTGAGCAAGAAGTAGCCTAATGTGATCACTTCCAATTGTAAGGCTAAGTATAGGGCAGCTTTCATAGCTATTGTTGAGTGTGTCTGGCTCAGATGCCTTATGTCTGATTTGTGTGTTGGTGAGACTTCTGCCACCACCATCTTCACTGACAGTCAGAGCGCATTGGCAGTTTGCGAGGAACCCTGTGTGCCATGCTCGCACTAAGCACATTGAGGTGCACTATCACTATGTTAGGGAGAGGTTCTCTATTGGGGAGATCAGCTTGGCATATGTGCCCACACAGGAGAACATTGCAGACCTTTTCACGAAGGCTCTGCCTAGGGAGAGAAATTTGAAGCTTTCCACAAAGATTTGGGCTTACTTCCTTTTGTGGAGTGACTTCCACATAGCTTAGCACTTCCTTATACATGAGTGCCAGCCCCTTGTTCACCGTATCACTCCCAGGGGGGATTTGTTGATATATTTAGGTAGTGATGTATGTGAACACACTAGGACTGCCGGGTCACTTTTTTCCCTCTTTAGGAGGTTTTTTTCCCTCGGCTTGTATATATGCCTATTGCCCTAATGGGCTACTTATCTTTGTACATTCTCTAGTAATACATTCAGTCTTGTGTGTTGTGCTTCAAGCTTCTTCTTCTTCCTTGTGTTGTTCGCGTGCTTCCGCAGACATCTAACTCCAACACGTTCATGAGTAAATGTGCACAATTTTTGAATTCATGTCATGCACGTGAGAAATATTAATCAAATGCATAATTGAACATCATTTCTTGGAAGGAATGAATTTGGATGGTACAAATATTATGCACTATAGCAGAATGTGAAGGAAAATGGCTAAGACCATCTGCTATGACATTAGCTCTCCTAGGTCGATATTGGATCATGGGCTGGAAATTTTGGATGAAACCCATTTAAGATGTCAATCAGAGATTAAAGGTTGATTTAATAAAATGATTAATAGCATATTGATCGATTTTGATTAATACCTTAGATCCCCTAAGGTAGTGTTTCCAAATCTATAGAGCATGCAAAACTACTAATAACTCCTTATCATATGTCCTATAGTTATTTTCTAAGGGCTTAATCTTTCTAATCTCAAATGTATTGGGATGATTTTTTTGCATTAAAACAGCAACTATTCCTGAACCACTAACAATAGTAACAACATGAAATGTTTGCAAACAATGAGGTCATTACAAAATGGGTGCATGTGAAAGTCCATGTTTGAGTTTTTCAAAGGATGTTGTTGGGTAATCCCCATGCAAAACTTATTTCCTTTTTCAATAATAAGATAAGAGGCAATGCTAAATATGAAAATTTTTTAAGAAACTTCCTATAGGAACTAGCCAACCAAAAAAGGAATGTACATTATTGATTGATTGATGTGTAGGCAATTCTTCTATGACTTTAATCTTTTTTTTTATCTACATGCATGCCTTCACTAGAAATAATATGTCCCAAATATTCTAAATTACTTTGGAAAAAGGAACTCTTTTTGGGATCAGCATAAAGTGTGGTTTTCCATAACAAATGAAAAAGTGTTTTAAGATGCTTCTCGTGTTCACTATCATTTTTACTATAAAAAAAGTATATCATCAAAGAATACTAGAACGAAAGCTTAATGATCAAGAAAAATGTTATTCATCATTCGAGAAAATGTATCAAGAGCATTGGTAAGTCCAAAGGACATTCCATAAGTTGATGATAGCTAGTTGGGTTCTAAATGTGGTCTTCAAAATATCTCTATGCATCATACGTATTTGACGATAACCCAGTTTAAGGTCAATTTTACTAAAGATGCAAGATCCTAATAGATTATCTAATAAATCATCTATTCTACGAATAGGGTATCTATTCTTTATTGTGATCTAATTAAGGGCCCTATAATTAATGCACACTCTATACATTTTATTCTTTTTCTCCACGAAGAGAACTTGGGCTCTACATGGAGATGAACTAGGTCTTATAAGTCCCTTGTGGAGTAAGCCCTTAACTTGGTTATCTTTTTCCTTTTGGTGTAGTAGGCCATGCCTATAAGGTGCCTTATGAGGAGAAGAACTACCAAAAGGTGCTTTATGAGGAGAAGAACTACCAAAAATAAGTCCATGCTATGGTCAAAGGATCCTCAAGATGGTGGTAGTTTCGAGGGATAATAAGACATAAAACAATCCTTATAATTATTCTAAACGGTCTATGCGCATCAAAAAGGGTATGAGTGTAATCATTATACCATTTGAAAACACAATGCATGAATTGCAATTTTTCTTTTAAATGCATGTTTCATTTGAGTATGACTAATCAATGGAAATGGATAGAAATCGCCTCCCTAACAAAGTAATAATTTGATCTTTAAATTCAAAGTCTAGGGTATCTGTATGATAATTAATGTGTGGGTTATAGTGATGATGAAAAGGCATGCCAACTATAACATCGTATGATTTCAAAGGTGCAATTAAAAATGTTCATGCATCTATACATGAGCCTGTGCGAGTCTTAATTGTGGAGAATGAGTTCTCCTATGCGCAACGGAAGTGTGTAGTGAGCCCTTGTATGTCCAGCACTTGGACAAACATCTGCACCTTAGATAGCTTGCTGCTCTCAATACAAAACTCAAATGGTCTTGAGACTTTAGTCAATCAAATTAGACAAAGAGAGCTTTCTAACAAGCTATAAATGACTTAATTTGGACAAGTTTTGGTTAGGAAACACAACTGTCAAAGATGAACTACCTGTCCACATAGGTATGCTGAAGAACTGAGCTTCACTCTCGGACTGATAGCTCTCTGAATATATATCCTTTGAGAAAGATATTTAGTACAGAGAAAGTAGACACAAGTAGCTTTCCAACAAGCTAAAAATCAAGTAATTTGGATGCGTTTTGATCAGGAAACTCAACTCACCAAGATAGATCACCTGCACACATAAGTACACTATAAAACTGGACTTTACTATCTGATAGATATCTCACAGAATATAAATGATCTCAATGAGATATTTGAGACAATGAAAGTAGATGCCAAGATCTTTCCAACAAGACAAAAATCATGCAATTTGGATATGTTTTGGTCAGGAAATTTAACCGACCAAAATAGACTACCTATCTACATAGGTATACTGAAAAACTGGACTTCACTATTTCACTGATATCTCACAGACTACATAAGCTTTCAAAGAGATATTTGATATGCAGAAAGTACACGAGATAAGCTTTCCAATGAGTGCTTAAACGCACAAAATGGTTACATATGCACGGAGATATGAGCTCTGCAACAGAGCTATGTACAAACTGACGTGCGGCTGGAAGGAGTCTAAGGGAAAGCCAAAATGACAAAATGGCTAGATCCGACTACTGGGAGCTCATGCCTCTTTCTCTCCTTGTTTTGAATGTGCTCCCACTTCACTTTTATAACCAATGAGCATGTGAAGAAGTTTGTGCCTTCTTCTTAACTCACCACTTTCTCCACTACATGCTACTAACTACAAGGCAAGATATTGTATCTCTTACTCATCATGAATTTTGACTAGACTTTTTCTTTTATTATTTTTTCCTTTTTTCCTCCACTTTTTCTTTATCTTTATATTTGGTAAATTTATCCAAGCATGGCTCATATGAAAATGAGCTTGTACATTTATCTTCAACACTCCCCCTCAAGCTCATTTGGGAGTTATCTTCGTCCATGTCCTTCAAATTTATCGCGTCCTTGAAACCTTTGAGTTTAGAAGCATCCAAGAACTTTGTAAACATATCTGCAACCTGCTCTTTGGTTCTGATGAACTTTACCTCCACATCTTTGCTTAGCACCTTCTCCCTTACATAGTGGTAGTGGACCTCTATGTGCTTGCTCCTTGCATGAAACATAGGATTGCTTGCCAAGTAGATACTTGACATGTTATCACCATATATAGGGATGGTTCCAACTTGCACTCCAAGATCAGCCAAAAGCTTTTTAATCCACATTGCTTCACATGTGGCAAATGCTAGTCCTCTATATTCAGCCTCCATGGATGAAAGTGCAACAGTTGGTTGTTTCTTTGAGCTCCACGTGATAGGTTTGCTTCCTATCATGAACACATAACCTGAGGTTGATCTTCTATCTTCCTGTGAGCCTGCCCAATCAGCATCACTAAAGCCTTTGACCTGCAGTTCTTCATCAAACTTATAAAACAAAGCATGATTAACTGTATGCTTTATGTATCTCAACACTCTCTTGGCTGAATTTAAGTGTTCACTTGTCGGGGCTTGCATAAACTGAGAAAGTACACCGACAACATAAGATAAATCAGGTCTTGTAATGTTTGCATAGATCAATGATCCTACAATGCTTCTGTATGTCGTAACATCTTCCAATGGTTCTCCATCATTTGAACAAAGCTTTGTATTTGTGTCCATGGGTTGAGTGAGTGGTTTGCATTCACTCATTCCAAATCTGAAAAGAACATCCAACAAGTACTTCCTTTGCATCAAGTAGATGCCACTCTTTCCATAAACAACTTCAATTCCTAAAAAATATTTCAACTCTCCAAGATCTGAAATTTTAAACTCTTTACCAAGCTTCCTTTTGATATCTTTAATCCCTATAACATCATTTCCTGTTATGATGAGGTCATCGACATATATGCAAATATATACCTCTCTATTTTCTTCCTTCTTCATGTACAATGAAGGATCTGCACTACTTGGGTTGTATCCACACTTAGTTAGATACTCTACCAATCTTTGATTCCATGCTCTTGGTGCTTGCTTCAAGCCATAAAGTGCCTTCTTCAACCTGCAAACAAAATCTGGATGGTTTTCATCTTCAAATCCAGCCGGTTGACTCATGTATACCTCTTCTTGTAGTTCTCCATTGAGAAAGGCATTTTTGATGTCGAGTTGATATAATGGCCATCTCCTTGAAGCACCAATTGCTATTAAGGTTCGGATAGTTCCCATCTTTGCAACAGGGCTGAAAACTTCATCATAATCTATACCTTGTGTTTGTTTAAATCCTTTGGCAACTAATCTAGCTTTATATCTAACTAGAGAACCATCAGCATTCCTCTTTACTTTAAACACCCATTTGTTTGGAACAATCTTCATACCTTCTTTCTTTGGCACTAGCTCCCAAGTGTGATTATCTTTGAGAGCTTTGATCTCCTCTTTCATAGCTTGCTTCCATTCCTTTTGTGTACAAGCTTCTTCATATGTCTCAGGCTCTTTGTCTTTGATAACCTGCATCATGTATGCAAAATATGTCGCCATAAAACTATCATAACTCAACCTTTGAGTTGGATACCTTGTCCTTGAAGATCTTCTTTCATTGCCTTTAGAAAGTTGCTTCTTTAACCTATTCAACTTTACCATCGGAGTGATCACCTCTTCATATTCTTCTTCACTTGCATCTTCCTCACTGTTTGGAGTAGCACTTGCCTCTTTGGCTCTACTATGAGCTGAATTTGGAGACAAAGAATGACTCCCCCTCCTTGTTGAACATTCTTCATTTGATGTAGATGCCTCTGGACCTGAAGCCTTTGTGCTTGATTGTTGAACTTCTCTTTGATTTGTTCCTGCATAATCATCACAATCTTCTTCAAGAATCTTTTCCTTTCCTTTATCTTCATACCATGGTCTTAGTTCATCAAAGACCACATCTCGCGAGACTCTTAATTCCTTTGTTCTAGGGTTGTAACACTTGTATCCTTTTTGCTCCGTTGAGTAGCCGATGAAAATGCATTTTTCTGACCTTGGTTCCATCTTTGTTCTAACTTCTTGTGGAATGTGGACAAAGCAAACACATCCAAACACTTTGAGGTGTGTAAAATCAGGTTTCTTACCGGAATATACCTCTTCTGGAGTCAAGTGATGTATTCCTGATGTTGTGCACCTATTCATCAAGTAAATGGCCGTTGTGGTAGCTTCAGCCCAATAGTACAATGGTATCTTCATCTCGTTGAGCATGCATCTTGCAATTTCAGCAATTTGCCTATTTTTCCTCTCAGCTACTCCATTTTGTTGTGGTGTGTACCTACAAGTGAATTGCCTTTTGATTCCATTCTCTTGTAGAAAATCTGAAAATTCTTTGGAGAAGTATTCTCCTCCACCATCGGACCTTAAGGTTTTGATAGACCTTCCTGTTTCCTTTTCAACTTCAACTTTGAATCTTTTGAATATAGAAAACACCTCTGATTTTTGCTTCATACAAAACAGCCATACCTTTCTTGAGTGATCATCAATGAAGGTGACAAAAAACCTATTACCAGCCATTGATGCCTCTTGAGTTGGTCCCCATACATCCGTATGTATCAAGTCCAAGACATTTGGAGCCACATAATTGCTCCTCTTGAATGGCTGCCTCGTTTGCTTTCCTAGTTGACAAGCTTCACATAACTCATGTAGTCCAATGCTATTAAATTTTGGAAGACCTCTTACCACTTCATGTTTGCTCATGTCCTTCAGCTTTGGAATGTTGATGTGTCCTATTCTTTTGTGCCATAAGTCCAGCTCTGAAATCTTCTTGTTCCCACATTGAATGTACATGACCTTTCCATGTGGATGTTGGACATCCAAAGTGAACATCCTTCCTTCTCTTCTACCTTGAGCAATGACCTTGAAGCCTTCCTTTGGATTCTTTATGAAGCACCCATTCTCATTGAATATGACATGATAACCCTTCTCTACCATTTGTCCTACTGAAATCAAGTTCTTTGAAATTGTAGGAACATGAAGAACATTAGATAGTACCTTTGCTCTACTTTTATCTCCAAGCCTTATATCTCCAATGTGTTCAATCATGTGTTGAGTATCATCACCTGTTTCAACACATCCTTTGCCACTTGGTACTTGTAGATTAGTGAACAAACTTCCTTGGCATGACATATGGTTACTACAACCTGAATCAATGTACCATTTTTTGTCATCTTCACAAGAGCTTCTATACTCATGTCTCATTGCAAGTAGTGTGTCCTTGCTTCCTTCACTTGAGGTGCTTGCATAGTTGCTTTGGTTCCTTTGATTGCCTCCATTTTGTCTTCCATTCTTCAGCCAACAATCACTAGCATAGTGTCCTACTTTACCACAATGATAGCATGTTATACCTTTATGAGAATTGTAAGAGCTTCGGCCTCTTCCTCTACTTCTACCTCGACCTCTTCCTTGTGCGTTGGCATTTGATGCATCCTTGTTGTCTTCCGAACTGTTTTGGTTGTAGTTGGAGTGGTTATAACCTCTTCCTTTTCCTCTTGAGCCTCCTCTTGAATTTCTTCCTTTACCTCGGCCTGCATATAACATTTGGTTGTGGCTGTCCTTTCCTTTGAGACCACCAAAGCTAAGCTCTTCTGTGACAAGATGAGGGATTAGTTGTTCAAAACCTGGATATACATCTTTCAAGTTAATGGAAGTTATAAAAGGCTTCCATCTTTCATCATCTCTCAAGCCATTGAGAGTATAACACACAAGATCTTCATCTTCAACCGTTGTCCCAATAGAAGCTAAAGCATCGCTTAGCTCCTTAATCTTCAAAGTATATTCAGCTATGGATTGACTCGAACTTTTCTTGATTGTGTTCAACTCATTCTTGAGTTGAAGTTTCCTAGCTTTGGTATTTGTTGAATACATCCTTTCAAGAGCTTCCCAAGCATCCTTAGCTTTCTCTAAATGTTGAATATGACCTACCATGGCATTAGTAATGACTTGTGAAATGAGGAACATGACTCTCCTATTCCTCTCCTCCCATTCTTTTGCTTGCCTCCTTTGGACTTCGGTGGCCATAGCTTGATTGATTTGAGGTTGAGCATCATCGCCGCTCACAATACCCCATAAGCCTTTGCCCATTAGGTAGTTGGTCATTCTAAACCTCCACACGGGATAGTTATCCTTGTCCAACTTCTCTACTTGTTGACCCAAGTCAGCCATTGAAGAGTATCAAAGACTTTGAGAGTTACCTCGAATAGTTATAGTCCTTTTGCTCTTGCGTTTGTGAAGCTCCTCCTTGTTTTATAGCTCCTCTTTTGCTTTTCTTTATCTCCAGCTCTGTTGATGAAGCTTCAACACCAAGTTTGCTCTGATACCAACTGTGGAGAATGAGTTCTCCTATGCGCAACGGAAGTGTGTAGTGAGCCCTTGTATGTCCAGCACTTGGACAAACATCTGCACCTTAGATAGCTTGCTGCTCTCAATACAAAACTCAAATGGTCTTGAGACTTTAGTCAATCAAATTAGACAAAGAGAGCTTTCTAAAAAGCTATAAATGACTTAATTTGGACAAGTTTTGATTAGGAAACACAACTGTCAAAGATGAACTACCTGTCCACACAGGTATGCTGAAGAACTGAGCTTCACTCTCGGACTGATAGCTCTCGGAATATATATCCTTTGAGAAAGATATTTAGTACAGAGAAAGTAGACACAAGTAGCTTTCCAACAAGCTACAAATCAAGTAATTTGGATGAGTTTTGATCAAGAAACTCAACTCACCAAGATAGATCACCTGCACACATAAGTACACTATAAAACTGGACATTACTATCTGACAGATATCTCACAGAATATAAATGATCTCAATGAGATATTTGAGACAATGAAAGTAGATGCCAAGATCTTTCCAACAAGACAAAAATCATGCAATTTGGATATGTTTTGGTCAGGAAATGTAACCGACCAAAATAGACTACCTATCTACATAGGTATACTGAAAAACTGGACTTCACTATTTCATTGATATCTCACAGACTACATAAGCTTTCAAAGAGATATTTGATATGCAGAAAGTACACGAGATAAGCTTTCCAATGAGTGCTTAAACGCACAAAATGGTTACATATGCACGGAGATATGAGCTCTGCAACAGAGCTATGTACAAACTGACGTGCGGCTGGAAGGAGTCTAAGGGAAAGCCAAAATGACAAAATGGCTAGATCCGACTACTGGGAGCTCTTGCCTCTTTCTCTCCTTGTTTTGAATGTGCTCCCACTTCACTTTTATAACCAATGAGCATGTGAAGAAGTTTGTGCCTTCTTCTTAACTCACCACTTTCTCCACTACATGCTACTAACTACAAGGCAAGATATTGTATCTCTTACTCATCATGAATTTTGACTAGACTTTTTCTTTTATTATTTTTTCCTTTTTTCCTCCACTTTTTCTTTATCTTTATATTTGGTAAATTTATCCAAGCATGGCTCATATGAAAATGAGCTTGTACATTTATCTTCAACATTAATGTCATGCACTTCTCTTGTTACATTATAACGACTACCTTAAAATGCAGCTTTCACTTTCTATATGGAAGGAAATGTCTTTTATTTGAGTTCTTGCACGAACAAATGTGAAATAAAATCATGAGAACTACCATCATCATGTCAAATATTAATAGTTTTATTATTAATAGTACCTTGCATGCAACATAAAGAATTAATAGAAATATCATTAGCCAAGGTGCTTAAATCCTTCTTCAATGCTTCCTTTGTCCAATCAAAGGAATTTCTTCATTGACAGCCTCCATGTTATGCATTTGAACTGTAGTCGGTTTCATGTGAAGAGGTTGCAATAAGAGACCCGAACTCAAATTTTCTTTTAGATATCTAAACACAAATTTGATTGCTTTCCAATTCTTAGTGCTAGTTCTATGCAAAAATGGATTCAACTACAAAATTGCATACTAATTTTTTGGGCTTTTGTAACATGCATATATCAAACATGCCATAACTTAGTGAAAAACATAGATTATAGTAATTCTTCGTGTTAGGACCATGTATAATTTAGATCAAATGAGAAACTACATACTAATTGTTTGGCCTTGTGTTACATGCATATATCAAACATCCCATAACTTGATTTAGAACATAGATTGCCTTCCTTAACTTTCAAACATAATCACCTATCATTTTATCTTCAAACTCTAATGGTTGGTTCATGTATACCACGTTCTCTAGCTCTCCATTTAGGAAATGATTGTTCCCATCTAGTTGATACATCCAATACGTTTTAGCTCAAATGGCAATGAGTTTTATGATGTTGGTGATTTTTGCTACACTACTGAGGTCTCTTCATAGTCCAATCCATATGTATGATGAAAGCCTTTAACTACTAGCCTTATTGTGTACCTAGGAGTGATACCATAGAAACGCTTTTGTACCTTATATATCCACCATTTTTCAGTGACCTTCATGTCTTTCTTCTTTGCCACTAATCTCCAAGTGTGATCATCCACCAAAGGTTCAATTTTTTTGCTTGCATAGTTTCTTTCCACTCTGTGCATGAATTTTCTTCTTCAAAGCATGTGGGTTCCTCAATAATGTTACTCATATATGAATAGTTCCTAGCAATGAATGAGTCATAAATAAGACTCTCAACTAGAGACCTTACCCTATCACACCTTCTTACTTCACGTCTGCATTGATTTGGATTTTGTTTTGTCATTTTTTCCTTTGAGCTCTCCTTGTTCTTTGCATAATGATCTACATTTAGCTCTATCCACAAGTCTTCATCTTCTTCAATCCTTATGATTTTGGCATTTTTGTTTTCCTTGCATGAATTATTTGACATGGCATAGATCTACCTCTACTCTGTTATGTGTATTTTCTTGATTCCTTTGGTCCACCAGTAACCATGCTTTCTGATTCTTCATTTCACCTTGATATGCTTGCTTTATCATCTTCATTTACTTGCATACAAATTTAAAGAATATCAAGGTAAAATATCATTAAATATGACATCCTTGGATACCTTTATCTCCTTGAATATGGTTTGAGGCATCTATACCCATTTTGTTCACTTGCACAACCTAAAATTACACATATCTTTGATCTATCATCAAGTGTGCTTCTAAGTTCACTTGTTATTAAAACATAGCAAGCATAACCAAATACTCTAAAGTGCGATACATTGGGAGCATTTTTACTTGATGCGTCCTCCCTGTTCATGATGCATATTGCAATGGTTGCTGCATTAACCGAATCCCAATTTGGTACTCCCATCTCCTTCATCATCACCCTAACACATATTGCAATATAACTATTCTTCCTTTGTGCTACAACATTTTCTTTTTGTGTATAGATGCATGTGATCTCACTCGATGCCATTGGACTCCAAGAAATTAGAGAAATCAAGAAAAATGTATTCTCCCCCTCCATTTGACCTTAAACATTTGATGTACCTATCACATTCCTTTTCTGCAATAACTTTGAACTTCTTGAAGTAGTAAAAGACATATGAGTTATGCTTCATTCATTAAATCAAATTCATCATTCTCCAATCATAATTGAAGATTAGAAAATATTTATTTCCTCCATTTGACCTCTCTTTTGTTGGCCCCCAAACATCTCTATGAACTAGATCAAGTGGATGATAACTCAAATTGTTATTCCTCTTCTTAAATGGTAACCTAGTTTTCTTACCTAATTGGCAAGCTACACATAAATCCTTGAGATTCTAACTATGAATATTTGTTGATCGAAGCACTAACCTCTTCATCTCCATGTCCTTGAACATGTGAGTATCGATATGTCTATACCTTATATGCCAAAGATCCACAATTCTACTATGGGTTTTCCACAAAATATCCATTCCCATTGATTTTGACCTTCAATCCTCTCTCAACCATTAAACCCACACAAACAAAGATTCTTTGTAATAGTGGAAACATGAAGAACATCTTTCAAGCACTTAGCTTTGTGACAAACATCCAACTTAACATCACCTATATGTGTGATGGCATGAGGGGTGTCTTCACCTATGTCCACATGCCCTTTCATTGATGGTACCTGTATATTTGAAAAGAAGTCCTTGTTGCAGCTCATGTGATTGTTGCATCCACTATCAATATACCAGATGTTTGACCCTTTTGTCTTGTAATCACTCATCTTCATCATGGCAAACATGCTTTCATTCTCATTCAAAGTAGAAGAATTATTACCTACCCTTTGTATGATGCATTGATCTTGTCCCTCTGATAGCAATCCCTTGCATAGTGGTCATACCTTCCATGTATACAACATCCATCTGATTTGTTCCTTAATGAGGAGAACTTTCTCCTTTGATCTTGGTCACAACATCCATTTGATCATCTTCCTTGCCTTCCTCTCATTTACCTTGCAACTAGGTTATCATACTATATTTGACAACCTAGCAAATAGAATGGGTCACTTACTTATTTGATGTTTAGAATGTAATGATTGATGTTGGTACTAGGTTTCTACCTCATATCATTTGGTTCATTATTCTATTGAATATTCTTAGCTTTTGTTGAAGTAAATCATAAAACCTCTAGAGTTTCCCACACTTTTGGTAAGGTTTCTAGACTTTTTCGATGTAACTTTAATTTCCCATTCATTATGGCAGATCTAGGTCAAAGAGTGAAGTTGCTTGATAAAGAAAACTATCAACCATGGAGGTTTGGTGTCATGAACTACCTCATGAGCAAAGTTTTATGGCCTATTGTGTGTGGAGATGAAGATAAGCTCAATGTGGATCCCAAAGATCCAAAGATCACCAATCAAGAATTGAAGATGTTGAAGGATTGGGAGGAAAGGAATAGGAGATCTATCTTCTACATATCACATGCAATCTCCAACATTATGATTTGTCATCTATTAGAGTTTGATTATGCTAGAGATTTTTGGGAGGCCTTAGAGAATATATATGCCACTTCCACAAGAAGCAAAAAGATGCAGCTTAAGAATGAACTCCATTCCTTGAAGAAGGGTAGTGGTCAATCAATTGTTGTCTACACCTTGATGGTGAAGGTGTTGAGGAAGAAATTGGCATCCATTGGATGCAAAGTAGATGAGGATGACCTTCTGCACATTAGTCTCAATGGGATGAGAGGGGAAGACAAGTGGAAACCCTTCATTGCTACCATCTTGTATAAAGATCCTCTACCAACTCTTAAGGAGTTGATCCCACACCTAGTGATAGAAGAGGTTGCCATAGAAGACACATCCAAGAAGGATGGTCACTCACAGGTCCTATATGCCAGCAAAGGCAATGGCAAGAGTTGCAAGAAGGGGAAAAGAGGAAAAAACCAAGTGGAAAGCCCAAAGAAGAAGATTTATATTCAGAAGCAAATAGCAAGGCATCATCTTCAAGGAAGGGCAAGAATGGCAAAGGGAAGAACAACCCTCATCAAGGTAGAACTTGTTTTATATGTGGTAAGCAGAATCATATTTCTTGAAATTGCTGGTTCAAGGATGAAAAAGGCAAGAAGAAGAAGGAGCAAGGGAACTATGCTAACAACTCTAAGAAGGATGATGAGAAGAAGAACCTCCTAGCCATGCAACATGGCTACACTAGTGATCCCAAGGATACAAGGTGGTACATAGAATCTAGATGCTCTAATCACATGTCATGTATGGAGGAATCTTTTGTTCATATGTAGGCCCCAAGCTCAAAAGGTTATGTGGAGATAGAAGATAACACTGAGCATATCATTACACATGTGGAAGATGTGAAGCTAAGTGAAGGTAAATCTATCAAGACACTTAAAAAGTACTCCATGTTCCATCTATTTCCAACAACTTTGTCTCTGTAGGAGAGATGGTAAACAGAGGTATGCAATTTATATTCGATACAAAAGGATGCATGGTGAAGCAAGGACGCAAGGTCATTGCCAAGGAAAGGAAATAAGGTAGATTGTTCACACTAGATGTTGCTCCTACACACAACAAGGTATGTTATGTGAAGATTGGTAACAAAAGGATTGCAAAGATTGATCTTTGGCACAAGAGGATAGAACATATCAATATTCCCAAGTTAAAAACATGTGCAAAGTAGGTTTAGTTTCAGGACTACCAAATCTTGAAGGTTAGGGTCTACACGAGTTTTATGATGCTTGTCAGCTAGGTAAGCAAGTAAGGAATCTATTTCCAAAGAGTGATTATTGGGCCCTAGCAGAGAGGCTTCATTGGGAGGAGCTAGGTATTTTGTCACTTTCATTGATGACCACTTAAGAAAGGTATGGTTATATGTTATCAAGGAAAAATCAGAAGTGTTTTCATGCTTTCAAAAGTTTAAGCACCTTGTTAAGAAAGAATGTGATGAAAACATCAAGACAGTGAGGTTAGATTGAGGGGGAGAGTATTTCTCCAAGGAATTAAAAAAGTGCTTGGAGGAAAATCTCATAAAGTGGTACTTTACATGCACGTACACCCCTCAATAAAATGGTGCTGGAGAGAAGAATAGGTATTTGGTTGACATAGCTAGATGTCTCATAAATTAAGGTATGTTACCATTCTCTTATTGGGCTGAGGTTGTGAATACAACTTGTTACTTGATAAATAAGGTTCCAACAGGTAGTGTGCACAACTTGATTCCACAAAAAGTCTATTACGGCAAGAAAACAACCACAGAGCACCTCAAGGTATTTGGATTTGTATGCTTTGTTCATGTTTCTAATGAAGTGAGAACAAAGTTAGAGCCAAGGAGTGAGAAATGTGTGTCCCTTAGCTAAAAAAATGAGCAAAAAGGCTTCAAGTGCTACAGTCCTCTCTCAAAGAAGCTCTATGTGTCAAGAGATGTTGTGTTTGATGAGTCAAGGTCATGGTATGGAGATAAGGGTAATGCAAAGTTGAGCGAAGAGGATCAAGAGGAGTATGTAGACTTTGATGTGAAGATTTAACATCAAGAGTCAATCACTATCAGTGGACCAGAGGCTTCTAAATCTAAGGTACACCCATATGATCACTCTTACATTTGTGATTATGAAATATCATCCTCTACTTCAAAGTATAGAAGGCTACAAGAGATGGACAATGAAACTAGGGAAGCTCAAGAGGAGGAAAAAGAGGAGGAGATTGAGGAGGTCATTACTCCTAATCTAAAGCTAAATACACTCAACAATCAATATCCCAAAGGTCAAGAGAGGAGGTCTACAAGGAAGAAGGCACCCCCACAAAGGTATACATATGGTTCTTTCATGGCAAAGCACTATGCATACATGATGAATGTCATTAAAAATCAAGAGTCAAATTCTTATGAGGAGGCAAAGACTAAACCCTAGTGGACGAAGGCTATGTATGAAGAGTTCAAAGCTCTTAAGGAGAATAATGCTTTGGAATTAGTACCCAAGAAGGCAGACATGAAGATAGTCCAAAATAGGTGGGTGTACAAGACCAAGAGGAATGCAGAGGGCATCTTGGCAAGGTACAAGGCTAGACTAGTAGCCAAAGTCTTCACATAGACAGAAGGGGTGGATTATCTGGAAACTTTTAGCTATGTGGCAAACAAGGCTACCATTAGAGCTCTCATAGAGCTATGTGTAGCAAGGAGGTGTTCTATCTACCATATGGACATAAAGAATGCTTTTTTGAATTGTGAGTTACAAGAAGAGGTGTTCATGGAACAACCTCAAGGGTATGTAGATCCACAACAGCCTACCTATGTTTGCATGTTAACACATCCTTGTATGGTCTTAAATAAGCCCCAAGTGTGTGGAATCAGAGGCTAGTTGACTTCTTGAAGAGACGTGGTTTCTCTCCAAGTGATGTAGAGCCATCCTTGTATATGAAAAAGATAAATGACAAGATATGTTTGATATGCATATATGTGGATGATCTTCTTCTGACTAGTGATGATGATGCAATGATAAGGACCATCAAAGAGAAGCTTGGAAGAGGGTTTAGAATCTCATATTTAGGTGTGCTTAAGTACTCTCTTGGCATTGAGATGATCTCTGGGAAAGAAGGTATCTATCTTTCTCAAAAGAAGTATCTTCTAGATGTGTTGTTTAGGTTTGACATGAAATATTGCAAAACAATAGCTCAACCTATGGAATCAAATGTCAAGTTAAGCAAGAAAGATGGTAAGAATCTAGAAGAACTTACACTATATAGGAGCATTATGGGATCATTGATCTATGCTACACTCACAAGGCATGAATTGTGCTACATAGTTGGAGCTCTATCTCAATTCATACATGCAACCATAGATACATATCTCAATCATTCATAGAGAGTGTTAAGGTATGTGAAGAGTACAATTAATTATGGGTTGCTATATAGGTATGATGAAGAACTTCAAGTAAGATCATGAAGTGATGCACATTGAGCAACGAGTTTTCATGATAGAAGGTCAACTTCTGGCTATGTTTTCATGCTAGTTACAAAAGAAATTTCATGGTTGAACAAAAAATAGCCCACACTTGCATTGAGTTCAAGAGAGGCTGAATATAGAAATCTTTAGCCCTCACTACATGTAAAGAAATATGGCTTAAGAATCTCCTCAAAGATCTTGGTATACAACTTGGACCAATTCTTGTTTATGGAGATAACATGTCAAGCCCACATCTTTCTAACAATCCCATGTATCATGCAAGGAGCAAGCACATTGAGGTGCATTATGCTTATGTAATAGAAAAGGTGTGTATATATCCAATTCAAGATATTTAAAGTGCATTCTATAGCTTATATATGTTTCTTACTTTTGATAAGATGGATTCTTGAAATTGCTTTTATGTATTGAGAAATTGGTGCATCTTTGTAATCCTAGTTTTTGCATATCCTACATCTCTGCATAGTCTATTTTGTACAAAGTTGCTGACTAACCTAAACAGATCCATTTGAGGTGTTCTACAGGTTTTTTTATCCAACCTGTACTATGTGGATAAAAGATAAGTTGATTTGGATTAGTGTAAGGCAAGTGAATTAGATTTTTTCTGTATGCTAGTAGAAAAGGTGTATGAAGGGACCTAGGTACTGGGTTCATTTCACTTCTAGTGTAGAAATATGAGGGATTACATTCCTTCAATGAAGAGGGAAGATTCTCGGAGCTAGCTACCTCCTTGATAGAAAAAACAAAGTGTATTCTCTCTATAATAGAGAAAATAAATTCTACAATTCCCACCATAAAAGGCTTTGTTTATCAGTGTCAAAGATTTATTTTTATGGCTACAAGTTGGAGGACTAAATTAGTATTAATTGCTCAGTGGCATGATAGAAGGTTAGTTTTACAGAGATAGGAGGGATTTTCGGAAGTTCTAATATCTTAAAATGGTGATTATCATGTATTGGTAACCCCCTTTTTCTTGTATTGATTGACAATGGCAGACTCCCATCGAACTGCTAAGTACCATCTTTACAATGACCTTCCACCTCCTTATACCCTACCCTGAAAAATTGTTGAGGGAGTCTTCTTAGACTGAATGATAGGACTGTGCTAAGGTATTCTAGAGCACATAATGTAGATATTTGGTTTGACATATCTGCTCATCCTCATGATCCTCAAAACCTATAGCCATCCATCTTCATTCAATGATAAAACTCTTCTACATTTCTTTGGAATTGTGACGAAGGAATGCTTGGATATTGTAAAAAACAAATTCAACACCCCATGTCTTTGAAATATCAGTATTCTAGGCCGAGCATACCAAAATTCGTTCCTTGAGGGATCTATGAAGCTCTCAAGACACCACAATCTAGGAAATAGGAGAGAAGATCAGAATTCTAGAAAAATGGCAAAAAGAAAAAAAAAAGAACGAAAGAAACATGTGATGAACCTTGTGAGAGTAAAAGAAAGTTGCACAACATCAAGAATATTAAGATTGGTTCAAGGGGAATAAAAGAAGTATTAAGGTAATAAGGTGGAGAAGTAGAATATTACTTTGTTAATATTCTCTTTGTTCCATGTATGTATATAACATCTCTTTCTCTGGATGCTCAATGCAAGGTGGCCATATGGCCTGACAAAAGGAATGTGACTCCAAACAGCAACCCCAAAAAAGCAAATAAAGCCGCTTATTGGCTCAAAGATTGCATAGGAATTATTATAGGAGTGGAAATTTAAAGTTGTGTAGAGGAAATTGGTTGATCAATTTTTTTGTGAAAACACAATATCTCTCCCTAGTGTGTAGAGTGCAATGGATGGAAGTGGAATTAGTTAGAAGGGCTACACATTCTTACAAAGGGCAATGAATTATGCGTTAAAAGCTAAAGGAATATCTCCAAAACCCTTGCCAAATATCAGAAATGTTTGTAGGCTTCAAAAAGGCTTATTCATAAGCTAAATGACTATGTTGAGTCGGCTTATCATATATACAAGGAATTTGAAGCCAAAGAAGGAACTATCCAATACGACGAATAGAACAGCATCCTCATGGACTTGGAGCTCTTCTAGAAATGGACAATTAAGTTCTTCAATATCATTTTTGTTCTGAAAAAGGATGAAACACTTCCTTAAAACTTAGATATCCCCGTTTGGATACCTACTACAAACATCTAGGTTGAACCTCGACATCCAAATGTCATGCAGTCCACCATACTTGTTTCGTCTTATTCAAGTTTGCTCTATGTCTCCATAAAAAAATCCTCATGTTCAAAGTGTCCCACATTCATTTGATGCCACCTTGCTACTAGATCTACAACTATCTTTCCCTTGGCTATACTTATTTTGCATCTTGACTTTGTCTTAGCCAATATTTCACAACCTTGAATTTCCATATGTACTACACTCTTTGGGCTCCTCATTGAACATAGAGCTGAAGGATTCTTATCCTTTGTTAAATGGATCATCTATATTTTATGTGCATTAATGAGTTATCTATCTCTCTATCAGTATCTCTTTATCCCTCTCTATTTCTCTCTCTTTCTCTCTCTCTATCTCTCACTCTGTCTCATGATTTCTATCTCTGTCTGTCTCTTTTTTTTAATATAAAGGAAGTTCGGCATTAGCCTACTCTCCCGGACTTGAATTAAATAAAGAAAAGTACAAGAGAAGGGGACTAGTGCCCACGGGACCCCCCAAATCCCACAAAGCAGGGGAAGCTTTTTCTTGTATTGTCTCTCTCTCTCATAACAATTGGAAAGAAGCAAAGACCATTTTGAAAGGTTGTCAGCTGATCGCTTGAAAATCTTGAAAATGTACATGACCACTTGCAATTGTAAATTACGAATGATCTTTTTATTTTATTTTTTCCGTTTTTTTGTGGAAGTAAGAAAAATTACCATTAGGTGGAAAAGTTCAATAAGAATATACCCTTCTATCAGCAAAAGGATTTAATCTAAATGGAATATGAGCATGCATTGGGAAACGTAAGATAGATCATTCTAAATGAAATATTTTAAAGATAGGATTGAAGCATTCTAAAGAGAAAGGGTTATCCAAAGAGGGAGAGAGACAGGGGGAGAGAGAGAGAGAGAGGATCATTTACTGGAGTTATAAGAGGAACGTAGAGAGGCAGATAAGTGGATCCAAAATTAGAGCGATAAGAGAAACACACATACGCGTAGAGAGAGAGAGAGAGATCCTATATCAGCGATAAGAGAAATGTAGAGAGAGAGAGGGGGAAGATCCTATATCGGAGTGATAAGAGAAACATAGAGAGAGAGAGCCAAAGATAGATAGATAGATAGATAGAGACAGAGAGAGAGGGAACCTATATCAAAGAGATAAGAGAAACACAAAGAGAGAGAGAAGGTAGGAAGAAACTATCATGCATGATTGATATGTAAGGGCTCTAAATCACAAAACAAGGTAGGCCATGCGATTGATCTTTAAAGGATTTACATCACACAACATGGTAAGCATCTTATTCTGTTTCATCTATTCATATATAAGGTGTGCCCATTTTTTATGTAACACTTAGCCTCTTAGCCCTGGAAATGCTATGCACACACATTCACATAGTTGGAACTAACCCATGAGCGGATGTGAAGCGATGCAACATGTTTAGCTTAGTTTTTAAGATTCGATATGATTTGAAAGTGTTGATAATTGATGATTGTGCTTTGTTGTCTATAGGTGATTCAAGTTATGATGCATATGGAATTGATGTGTTGAATTTTTTTGTTGTTATAGCTCATCTTGACATATGGCCTCATTATACAGGGTTGGAGTGTCTTCACCCATAACTCTCACTAAAACTGACACATAGATAGTGATGCACTCATAGGTTTCTTTGTCTCTAGGAATTTGAACTCATTTAATGTAAAAATCTTCACACCCACACTATCTCTCACTTGTGAAAGCCTTAGTGCAAAATGAATTAGGGCATATGGCTATTCATGCCGATGAAGTTTCCACATCAAGGACCCCTGCTAAACTATGCCTTGAGGATTTAAGTAAACAAATGGAAAATGTTATGACATGCAAGCATCTCCATCAAGAGAAATGGAAACTCTTTGTATCTTTTTGAACAATATCAATCCCTAGTAGCTTCTCGTGAGCCTCAAAGGTGAAATGAAACTCCACATATCTTTCTACATCTACATATACTAGGGGTACTGAGACAAATTCTTCTATCTATACGTTTCTCGAAGCTATCATTACCTATAGATCTTGAATAATCCCTTGAAACCCCTAGATGAGGTATAATATCCCAAAAAAAACTTCTGGTGTACCATGATGATACACACAGATGTTCATTGCAATAGGATGTATTTACTTTTTCATGAGTCTCTCTTTTAGAAAGAAGGTATATATCTAACATTGTTCTCTCGTGGGATGACACTTGATAGCTCTCATGTCCACGTCCTTTCTAGTTTTTTCGATGATGTACCTTCCATGCCCTTGATGTGCGTATAGTAATATGTTACCATAACCCTTCAAAACTATGTCAATTAAGTTATTGGGGTTATGGAATGCTAGTAAAAGCAATGAAATATATAAAATGAAGAGTTTATGTAAGCTCCTAGTATTTAGGATCCACAACGATACCTTATGCATTATAGAAAACGTAGAAAATATATATTGATGAAACAAAATGGGCTTATTGATCTCAAGGATTTCCAACATAGGGGCTTTCCCAATAGTCTAAGGTACTTGAAGAATAGATGGTTGGTGCCTCTACTTCTCTCCCGAAGATTGTTATGAATTCTCCTATGATGGGAATTTCTAAAGAATGTTAATCATTACAAGGCTTTGGTACGCATTTAAGAGAACTCTTAATAGGTTTAGAGATGGTAAATTACATTTTTACACACTTAGATTTCACAAGCGTGGACTTTTTGAATTTCTTACTATCTATGACTATTGGTGTTGTGCTTTGTTTAAACTTCCAAACCCATTTGATTGAAGACACTATAGGACTTGATTTCGTAGGCCAAATGGACTTGGATCTATCCTTCTTCACAGATGTGGATTGAGATGTAGGGTTCTTGTAGTAAGCTCTCTAGGAGGAATCCATTTATTGCATTGGATTTCAAATCTTTTTCAGAATTCAGATTTGAGACTGTCCTCTTTGAGCTTGAAGTAGAGCCCTTGGGACCAAAATTTTCAGTTGCGTTTGTGGAGGATCAACTCTATGATGTCGAAATTGCGATCTTAGCTTGTTTCAGCCTCCAAACGCACTATCATAGTGCTTGTGTAGACAATCTTCTCTTAATCTTCCTTGAGTATCATGCCCAAGACGTGTTGAAGGTTCTTGTTCTTGTATAATTCCTTCTCTCTATAATCATTAGATTGGTCCTCATATTCACTCTTCATGAAAATGTCATCACAAGGTGTGTTCATTGGCAGTGAGGAATGGCAATAATGAAATCTAATCAAGCATTTAGTTCTAGGTGCAAATCAACGTGGATTAAAAATATGACAACATTCCATGCATATGTCTATTATCAAACAACACACATCGTAAAAAATAATTTATAGATGCAAAATTCACGTTCAACTAGTTTCCCATTATTATATATTCTTCCGTAGATGGCTCATCCACAATAAAAAGTTTTCTTCCCTTCACATCAATCATGTCGAAATTCACCTGAAAATTTTCTTCTTGCATAGTCCAAGCTAATTCCATACATATCAAGCTCTTTGATATGCTTCAGTCTATTTGTTCTATCGTGTTTTCGTTGAACTCTGCTCCCAGCATGGCACATAACCATGGTGTCCTTTGCACCATTTTTTCATCTATTACTCGTGTGAATAGTTGAACTGGATTGGAAGGGAGAGGGTGAGAAGCCCTAGCATCAAATGCTTACATCAAAAGATCCTTTTCCAAGAGTATACATGTGTTTCCTTTTTAGTTCTTAATTCATACGTCTTTTGATCCTTAGCAATTCAAAGTCTTGCCATCGTTTCATTTGTCAAGGGTCCAAGATATCTCTATAAGAAAAATAACAGCACAACGGAATAGACCTTTAGGCAGTTTTGAGAGAAAAATGCAAACAAAAATAGACACAGACTAAGAGATAGAGAACTCAAATTCTCATATTGATGAGCATAATGTAGTTACAAGGATGGTAATGTCCACCCATGCACTCCAAATGTGGAGCTTAGATGGTGATCTAGACAAACTCTAGATGAAGGGCTTACTAGTGCGCAATGCTATGTAAAGTTCAACCTCGATCGTGCCTATATAGATTTTACAAGGGGAGTCTGTCTACATAAATGCAGATGTTAGATACACAATAGTCAGCAAAATATATAATCTAACAATATCTCCATGACCAGAAGTCCTACCGTCTCATCCCTGCAGTCCAAGGGGAAAGGCCCCCTAAACCCTACAGAAGGGGCCAAGCTCCCCTTTGCACTCCCCCCATTAAGGTTCTATGGGGAATTTGTGTGACACGACAAGGCCTTTGTTTTTTCTTTGAATGGCAACCCAATGGACCGGAAGGTTATTCCCTACCTAACCTAATGCCTAGGCTCACAAAGATCATCTATAACCATCAATAGTCACCCATTGACCTCATCTGACTTAGAAGTTAAGGTACCACAAATGTTTGGGCTCTCACAATGACGTCTGCTCATAATGGGGGCCTTACAACTTAGAGCACCATGGATCATCTCTGGTCACATGAGGGTGGAGTATTGAGCATATCTAGCACACCCCCTCAATGTCCATGTGCATGAGAATCGGTCCGTTTGTTTTTGCATTGGCATTGTGGATTTGTGTCGGGAAGGCAACTTAGTTTTTTTTTTCTTATTGGATGTTTGGCAAGCACCTACTTCCCCAGCTTTATATTTGAAAGAACAATTGTATAAATGAATAGGCATATTACCCATGCAACCCCCTCTATGTCACAAAACAAGGGTTAGACAAGACTACAACTAGTTTAAACTAGCCATAGTTATTATATGTCAAACCCAAGAATCGAACACAAGACTTTCGTCTAAAGAGGCTATTGTCAAACCAACCCAATTATGATACGTGGACTAAAGCACCTTTGTTTGGTGATTGCAATGTAACCGTTGCTTTATGACTACGTCAAAATCCTCAGGTCGGCGACATGGCATGGGAACAAAATCCTCAGGTCGTGCCAATCAAAATGCAAAAAGCAAGACCTTGTTGTGGTGATTTTTTTAGGCACATGACTAATAGAGAGTCACACGATTATGTCAATCACACGATTATGTCAACCACCTTGGAAGATGCAAATCATGTGTGAGCATAAGAAAGATTGTGTGGGATCATTGCATCCGAAAGCGTACATCGAAAAACGTACGCATTGAAAGAAGCACATCGGGAAAGCAAAGTTTGCATCGGAAAGCATTTGCATCAGTCAGCATCTTCAGTATCGCTTTTTTTGTATATTCGATCTGATTGCTTGCAAAGACGACCTTCCATGTCTCATGAGTAAATGGTTGAGACCACGAAAAAGACCCCTCACCACATCGATAAGTGAAATTGATAGACAAGTTTGGTTTTATGATAAATACATCATAAATTTCATCATACAAATTTTTCAATACATTTGACCTACCTACATCACCAAAATCTTCCAAGGGCCATGTACTGGTATATATTGAGTCGATTGTAAGTAGTTTTCATGGCTGCATGACAGACCAAGTCTCCCATTGTAGTACTAGAGGCTCAAAACCAAGGTTCAATAAGCATCAAGTGGTCAAATGTTTTCCTCTCTAACACAAGAAAGTGGGTCATGCGATTGCATACTTGATGCTAGGGTACAAACTTTGCAAAGGTGGTGGTAAATTTGGAGCTTGTTTTGACATCATAAAAACCCTCTTAATAACATATAGAAAAAAGCATTAGAGAGAGAGAGAGGGGGGGGGGAGAGGCTCTAGTAGCTTCTGAAGTGCTTCCATCTTGACTAAATTTACGTGAGAGAGTGACTTCTTTAGAATTTCATAGTCCTCATGAGCTCACCCAAAAGTTTGCATAGGCTACATACAATATCCTTCTCTTCAACAAGCTCACTCAAAAGTATTTTACAATGTGTACTTCCTAGAGTGCACTCGGAGGATTTTGCAACTCATATTTCTTAGTGCCTTCTATAGGGATACAAACTTATCATGTACATCACATCGAGAAAAGAAAAGCAAAGCTAATCCTTGGAGTTCAATCTTGCTCACGGTGTTGAGAGTGGATAATCATCAAGGAGTTCTATAGTGGATAATCATCATTTTTTAGGGCTAAGAGGCAAGTAATTCCTTAAACTTCTCTCTTTTTACCCTCAGACATCACACTATCTTTGAGCCACTCATATGCCTTCATCTTCTTTCAATTCACTTGGGGACTCTTACACATACAGTAAGACAACATTCATAACAAACATACAAGTATTGGAGACCACCCTACTCATCAGTGGGGCCACCCTACCATCACCCAACGCACTGACCTCACTATCTCTGATCACTACCCGATCGTTATGACTTTTCAACCTTCCAACAAAATCCGCAAGGCTCCGTGGTTCCATGCCAACGCAACCACCTTCTCTCTCCCCTCCGTCCATCAAGAAATTGCCGATGTGTGGAAGGTGGCGTTCGCCTCTGGCTTGGCCCCAGCCAAGTGCTGGAGAAGTGCGGTCGACCAGTCTCGTAAGATCATGATCAGAACTAAGAAGATGCTCGAGACTGTGCGGCGGGCTCGTAGGGAAGCTCTTTACCACAGACTCTGGCGGCTCGAGGAGGAAGTGAACAAAGGAAAACACCAAGCCCAGAAAGGTCTCCGAAAAATCAGAGCAGTGTTGAGATACGAGGAAGAAATACAAAGGAAAAACTTGCAAATCTTCTTCAAGGAGTGGTGGGCTGGCAAGGCCGACAAACCCACCAAAGAGATGTGCCGTATCCTTAAAAGGAAACACAACAGAGAATCGATCCCCCTATTGCTAGATCCACATGGCAATGTATGCAATTCGGAAGAAGATAATTTTGGCATCATCGAAGGGCACTTCACGAGACTCCTTGGAACCTCGAACCCCCTCTCCCACCATAGAAGGGACTGTATGGCTGCCATTTCTAGGGTTTCCCCCCAGAGGATACCACCCAACCTCCACTCCCTGCTTCATGCCCCTATCTCGGAATCAGAAATCATTGAGGTCATTGATGCCCTCCCTCTCGGTAAAAGCCCGGGACCCGACGGACTCACTAACGACTTCTTTAAATCCTTCAAGCTGGTGGTTGCCACCCCTCTTCGGATGGTTTGGCAAGAAGCGCTAAAGTTTGGTGCTCTTCCTTCTTGTCTAAATAATGGAATTATCAAGTTGATACACAAGAAGGGGGAAAAGAACAGAATCGAGAACTGGCGGCCTATTACGATGCTCCAAACAGGATACAAGATCATCGCCAAAGTCATTGCCAACAGACTCTCGTGCCACCTGAGATCTTGGCTTAGTGAGGACCAAAAAGGTTTCATCAAAGGCAGGTCTATCCTGGAAACCATTATGGATATTTGGGAAGGTATTCAATTTGCAAATGAGTCTAATCAAGATGTGGTTTTCCTCAAGATCGACTTTGACAAAGCCTACGACAGGCTAGAATGGGACTATATTCTGCAGTCGCTCCAAGATCTCGGACTTAGTCAGAAATTCACCAAGATGATCGCGACCCTGCTCGGAAACGCAACGACCCAAATTAACGTTAACGGCAAACTTTCGAAGGCGATCCATCTTAGAAGATCTATTAGACAAGGGTGCCCTCTGGCCCCCCTTCTTTTTGCCATCGCCACTGAGGGGCTGAGCAGACTTGTGGCTCATCATGTGGAGGCTGGCAATATCAAAGGCCTCCGGCTGCCTCACGACCACAGTCAAATCATCATGAGACTTTTTGCCGATGATATGAACGCGTTCGTTCACAATGATAATACCAGCCTGGAGACTTTCTGGAGGTGTCTTGCTATCTTTTGTGATGCCTCTGGATCCAAAATCAACCACTCTAAGACCGCATTTAGGGCTATTGTGGGACAGCATCCTGGCCTTCTCATTGATCACGGCTGTCAAATCATTCCGCAGGGCCAAATCTTTCGACTTCTTGGAATCCCCTTGGGGTTTGGCGTCTCTATGGAGAAGCGATGGAACTGGGTGTTGGCCAAACTCAAAAACAAACTTAACTATTGGAGAGGTATGCAAATCAATCTCGCTGGGCGTGTGATGGTTATCAACACGTTCCTCCTCTCTTCTACCATCTATTTCCTTTCTTGTTGGAGACCGAATGAGCAAGGCCTGTCCAAACTGAATAGTATTTGTAGAAACTTTCTATGGACGGGCGATCATAATAGAAGGGGGGTGCCTAAAATCAAGTGGGCCATCTGCACTAGCCCCAGAGATAGCGGGGGACTTGGTATCCTGGACATTGGGTGTTTGGCTAACAAACTGGCAGCCAAATGGATGATTAAGGCTTGGTGCAATAGGGAGGCATCGTGGGCCAAGCTGATCTTCAGAAACAAGAATGAGTTGGCCCTCATGGGGTTCCCGAACTGGAAGAATCTTGACATCATGACCCTGCTATTCTCCCCGATCCCCGTCTTCCCGAAAGGCTCCAATCTTGTGTGCTCCCTTTGGAAGGGCTGGAATAAAGTCAAAAGCTTCACAAGAATTAGTGAGGACTGGAAGTGGGCAGCCGGAATCAGACAAAACGACTCTATCTGGTTTCCGATACATGGCATCCGGAGTGTGGAGTCGTGGAACATTCAAAATGCCAAGAAGTTATGGAACAAAGGATTCAAAAAATGGAAACACCTCTGGAAACATGACACCAACAGCTGGATCAACTTCGAGGATATTGACCCTCGCATAAACATCTCCTACGAAGAATGGAACACTTTGCAAAGCAGATGCCTCGCATGGGATCGTCACAAGACTCGCCTTCTCATGGGACACGACACACCGAACTCGCTTGGTCTCAAATGGCACAATGGAAATAGCCTACTCAAAATCCCGAACATCAAAGAAACGGCTGACCACCAGATCAGCCTCAACAAGAAGTGGTGCCTGTCTTGGACGCGGCTTCGGTGGGACATGAAATTCATGGGTATCTGGCACCCCCTTATAGAGATTAAGAAGTTTGTCCTCTTATGGCAAATTCTTCATCGAGGAATCTGGACCAACCATAAGGCTTGCAAACTTTGTGGGATCCCTCCTTGGTGCAAACGCTGCCACCGGGCTATCGAAGATGTCCCACACATCTTCCTTACTTGCCCCAACTCCTACAGAATCTGGCAGTCGGTTGGAATGAAAATCAGACTTCAAAAACAGCTTAGTTGGAAACAAGTCCTTTTGGGAGAAGCGATCGGCTGCTCTGCGACACTCTGGAACGCCATCAGAGGGGAAGTCCTGTGGAAAATTTGGCGGGAGAGGTGTGCTCTCAACTTCGGCGATCCCCCCAGGGAGTGGTCGATTGAGAAATCACTATTCCTCCTTGGTAAAAGGATTGTTAACAGTAAGAAATCCCCCCCCTTCAGGCACCATCAAGTCCTCCTTTTGATCAACAACAAGCTCAAACCCAAGTGGGCCCCGCATGAGGGCGATGAGAGGGTGATTAACCTTCTCTGTAATGCAACCTAGGATTCAATCAAGCTTCCCCTGCTTTGTGGGATTTGGGGGTCCCGTGGGCACTAGTCCCATTCTATTGTACCTTTGTTTCTTAATTTAATTCAAGTCCGGGAGAGTAGGCTATTGCCGAACTTCCTTTATATTAAAAAAAAGTATTGGAGAACAAAAGAGCATATAGTGTTGCACGTCAGAGACCATCAAAAGGGGAATAAAGAGTACTTTGACTAATTCTGTTTTATTGTTTCTCATTTTTGTTTTGTATGAGAAGTTCAATGAGAATTGAAAAAGAGCACTTTGCCTTCTAGCATCACATTTTTAAGCGTATATTGTTTGAGCATTGTGTAAATTTTCCTACTTAAAAGGCAATGAGCACACATGCAAATACCCCTCCTCAATGCTTGGAACTTAAATGTCTCGCATCACGTATACATGCTACAACCCCTTTACCCACATGCATGAACTCTCATCAAGTAGTGTTTGAACTAGGTTGGGATCACGCGGTGTCTTTTGAAGACATGTATATGAACCGCATGAATCCCAATGAGACAAGACCATCTAATAGAGACTATTGAAATATTTTAGAATTCTATAAGTTCAACATCAATTGGAGAGACATCTATCCAGACAAACTCAACTCACAAGTATTAGGCTAGAAAACCCTAACTGCTTAACCATAGATCCATTCTTGATAGCTCCATCCTACAATGTCCAAAATAAGAAAGGTGAGATAGTAACTCTAGATGGCATGGGTGATGAATATACAGTTGCAAATCTAACCACATTATTGACTATAGTAGGCATGTTTATAATCCATTTCATGAAACCAAAACCTTCACGGAAGGCCATCTGTTTGGAAGAGAGTATTCAAAAAATATATTGCACTAATAATGCAACTACTCCTATCAAGCGAGTGATAGTATATGCGTTCTAGAACAATTACATTCCTACTATGTTTCTTGCGATCAACGACAAGGCAGTCAAGTCTTATTTTAGAGAACTAGAATGATCCTTTGCAAGACCTAATCCTCTGTCTCTTGGAGGAAAGTTAGGGTGTGAAGGATCCATATAGGCAAACCATAGGTCTTAGGACTACATCTAGTATTAATCCTTTTGAAGTTCCATTAGAAAAACCTAACTACGAAGTCAATTCTAAATTTCCTAGATCACCTCTAGAGATATTCCAAGCAAGAGTGCCACCACAAGAGAAAGATTCTCATTGAGCATTAGTTTGCGGATAAGTAAAAGAAAATGGGTTAGTCCTCAACCAGCAAACCCTTTGTTTAGAATGCAATGCCTAACTTATTTTCTTTGAGCATCTCAAGTGCCTAAAAGCATGAAAAATAGCTACGATGAATCTAGCGATCCTCAATCATGTAGTTGTGTTCAAGAAAGTCCTTAGAGCTATATTCACTACATGTTTCAATTAATATGAGGCATTTAGATTAACACTAATTGGAACTCCATTTTATGGATTCATCCATTCAAAATAGGAATGTTTACAAACTTGGAAGCTCTTACGGAAGACTTCATTGGTGAGTTTTTAAAACAAGGAGTTAAACATGGTCCAATACCAGTAATATATAGTTGCAAACAAGTCAATCATGAATCAATTAGAGTTGCAACTAGAAACTTTAAACAATATGTAGGCCGATATCTACTTGGAAATGGTCCACCAAAGAAGACGTTAATCTCTCTATTCTGAGAAGTTCTAACTATTGCTCGTTAGTATACATTCAAAGGCTAACAACCTTAAATGAATGTATCAAACAGTTTGTGGAAATAGAGGATAAACGTCACAATTGGAACCGACTACTTTTTCCTTATTGATGGTGTTCTGAAAAAGCCCTTGAGAAGTCCTTAAATCATCCTCTATAGTGCCCTTACGCTATCAAAAAGCATCCACACTCGTAGGACCACTTGAAGAAGACAACGCTCACTTCCACATCACAAAGCTCTCGATAAATGTTCCAAGTCTTCCTAAACACATTTGGAAAATTTCCCGGTATCATCACCAAAGAAGGGAAAAATATCTCTAAACTATCACCAAAGAAGGCGAGTTTCCAAAACAAAAGCAATCAGTCAAGCAGCACCTACTTTTGGATGCATTTTTAATTTATAAAGTAAGTCTTTCGATGATCTACCATGTGTCTTTTAATGTTGTCCATAAAATTTGTCCTTTTTTCTTCCCGATGCTATTGTGAAGACAAGCACACTCAAAGGAAGTTACCATGATTTTTCCTTCTAGAGATAGGTGTTGCTTTGTGATGCTCTCATGGAAAAAGATGAAGAAGGCCTCAATTGCTATCGATAAGGTTTCTTTTCACTTCCCTTACTAAAATTAGGAGATTGACTACTCAAATGATGCAATCACTACTCTCATAAATTACCTTGGCCTCCAAACCTACAGTACTCCTTTTGAGATTTGATGAAGAGAAATAACCCTGAGCAACTCTGCATTGCAAAACCTACGACAGCTTTGGTAGATAGGAACTTCTTGGATAATGATAGGGTCACCTAGAATATACTCCTTAGTTCTTCTCGATGGGATCCCAAAGTAGAAATTCCACTCCATTATTTTGGTGCTTTTGGAAATAACTTGATTGTCATCACCGAATTTCAAAACTTAGCTTAGTTCCAAGAGAATCCCCTACTTCCTAGTGATGCCATAAAAAAGTAGCCAACTAGGATTTCTGATGCGCATTTCTTCTTTGTGAAGCAATGGTTGAGCTTAGTCACATTATCCGTGTTGACAGCATGTGTTCCTCTTCCTCATTTCCATTTTTATTAACATGAGTTCATCTCCATTTTTTAATCAAGGGGCACTTCATTTTCATTTCCTTCCATTTTGTGTTGTATCTCATTGTATTGGGTACCTTTCCATTTGCTTCTACCATTGTATATATTCTCCTTCAAGGGGAATTATCCCATATATGATGTACCTTGGAGAGTCTCATCCAACTCAACATAATGAGGTACTCTCCCCCATTTTGTACTTGGTTGGAAGCTTGAAGAGCCTACTCCATGCTCTTGGAAAGCTCACTCTAATCCATGTGAGTTTTCCCATTTCATGGTCTATCCACTTTGAGTTTCTCAAACTCTTTTGCTAGACTAGATGGACGTGGTTAATTCATCAATATGACTTCCACAATTTCTTGAAGCAAAAGGGAATCAAGAGGAAATCCATTCAGCCTCATACTTCATACCAAAATGGAGTGACTGAAAGAAAGATTCTAAGCATCATGAAAATGGCATGCACTATTCCTCACAAAAAAGAATTACCATTCTCATTTTAAGTGGAATTCGTACACATTGTAGTGCACATTATCAATAGAGGCTTCACAAGTGCATTACAAAACAAGACTCCATTTGAATCCTAGTATGGATGCAATCCCAATGTCAAATTCTTTAGAGTATTTGGTAGCAAATCTTTTGTACATGTGCCTAAGAAAGATCAACATAAGTTAAATATAAGTCCAAGAAACATCTATTCAATAGCTATTGTGATGATTCTAATGCTTAGAGCTTGTTCAATCTTTAGAGCCACTAATCATCATTTCAAAAGACGTCCTCTTTGATGAAGTTTCAAAGTACTCAACCAAAAAAACCAAGTTCAATTTTGAGTCCATCCATGTACACTTTTGAGGGGGACACAATAATTTCTAAGCATGCCTCAAAAGCACGTACTTCTCACTAGCCTAGAAGATCTCAAAAGCTCATTGAGCAGAAACAATGTGAACAAAGTTACTATGTGAATTATGCACTTATGCACTAGATTCAATAGATTCGAGAGCCTTCCAACTTCAAAGAAGCTCAAGGTCAACCTGAGTTGGAAGAAATTATGAAAACAAAAATGGATGCAATTGAAAAGAACAAGACTTGGATAATTATTCCAAATCCTTCAAATCATCAAGTTATTGGAATTAAGTGGCTATGCAAAGTTAAGTTCAAATCATATGGTACCTTGGAAAAGTATAAAGATAAAATTGTAGCTAAGGTCTATAAGCAAAAGCACGGCATTGATTATGAAGAAACCTTTTTTTCGATAAGGGTCCTTAACATACTAGAGAAGGAGTAGTATCTAAATGAAGTGCCTATTGAGTTATGACATAATTCAACCTTTGTAGTCCCAAAATAGTGATTTTTTTAAGTAGTTTTGTAATATAAACCTCCAATTTTGTAAAATAATGCTCCATTTTGTGCATTCATAGTCCTCAAGCGACATACATCACAATTTGCATTCATATACACATCAAATTTCATGCACATATGTCAGAATTAGAACCCACTACTTTTTGCTTATTGATGGTGTCCTATAAGGTCCTCCAAGCCTAAGTCGACCTACCCATGTACTAGGGTCCTGGTAGCTTGATACATGCACAAAATAATCTCCACCATTGATCTATGGGGTAAATCCAATAGTACAAAGGTAGGATCAATAGACATTTGTTTGTAGCCCTTGATCTTGGTTAATCCACACTTAGGATCAAGTCTAGATCCAATAGCCCACATCAAATATACTCTTCCCCAAATTAAGAAATCTACTTTTGTTTCTAGCCTTTGATTTAGGTTGATCCTCACATAGGATCGATCCCAAATCCATTGGCTTAGAAGTAGCCTTCCTTACTATGCATCTATGGTCTACTCTAGACCTCATTGGACCTCAAAATTAGGAACCTACGAATGTCCAACACTCTCACATGGCTTCTCCTCATAATGGGTGCCTTAGAAAATAGATTTTTATGGAACAATGGTGGTATTACATAAGGGTGAGGCATTGAGCATATCGAACACTACCTCCCCACCCTCCTCAATGTCCACCTAGAGCTTGCATAATTCACACTTTCAACACTCCCCTCAAGCTTAAGGTGGTAGTGTTCATATCAAATAAGCTAATTGCTTTTGAAAATTTTGTTAAATTGGTCACATCCAAGCATTTGGTGAAGATATCTACAACTTGGTCCTTTGTACCTAAATCTGAGATTTTGAACTCTCTTTATCATATCAAACATATCTTTATCATTTTTCTTCTTCATATACAAGGATGGATTTGCATCACTTGGAGAGAAACCACATTTGTTCAAGAAGTCCACTAGCCTCTAGTTCTAAGCCCTTGGGGATTGTTTTAGACCACACAAGGCATTCTTCAACTTGCAAACATAGGTAGGATGTTGTGGAACTACATACCCTTGAGTTTGTTCCATGAGCACCTCTTCTTTTAACTCATCATTCAAGAAAGAAATCTTTATGTGCATTAGGTAGATAGGCCACCTCCTTGCTGCACATATGGCTATGAGAGCTCTAATTGTAGCCTTGTTTGCCATATGGCTAAAAGCCTTCTCATAATCTACTCCTTGTGTCTGTCTGAAGCCTTTGGCTACTACTCTAGCCTTATACCTTGCCAAGTTGCCATCTACATTCCTCTTGGTCTTGTACACCCACCTGTTTTGGATTATCTTCATGCCTTCCTTCTTGGGTACTAGTTCTCAAGTGTTGTTCTCCTTGAGAGCTTTCAACTCTTCATACATAGCCTTCCTCCACACCACTTTGGTCTTTGCCTTTTCATAAGAATCTGGCTCTTGATCTACAATGACATTCATCATGTATGTATAGTGCTTTACCATGAAATAACCATATGTGTAGATTTTTGGGCGTGCCTTCTTCCTTGTAGACCTCCTCTCTTGACCTTTGGGATATTTCTTCTTGAGTCTATTGACTTTACATTAGGAGTAATGACCTCTTCAAGCTCTTCCTCTTCAAAATCCTCTTTAGTTTCCCTAGTGTCATAGTCTATCTCTTGCAACCTTCTATACGTTGAGGTCGGGGATAATCTTTCATAATCATAACCGTAAGAGTGATCATATCAGTGTACCTTAGATGTAGAAGTCTATGGTCCACTAACTGTGATTGACTCTTGAGGTTGAATCTTCACATCAAAGTCTGAATACTACCCTTGATCCTCTTAATCCAACTTTGTCTTGCCCTTGTCTCCATACTATGACCTTGATTCATCAAACACAACATCTCTTGCCATGTATAGCTTCCTTGAGAGAGGGTTGTAGCACTTGTAGCCTTTTTGCTCATTTGAGTAGCCAATCACCACATATTTCTCACTCTTGGGCTCTAAATTTGTTCTCACTTCACTAGAAACATGAAAAAAGCATACACATCCAAATACCTTGAGGTGCTCCATGTTTGGTTTCTTGCCATAACATACTTTATGTGGAGTCAAGTTGTGCACACCACCTATTGGAACCTTGTTTATCAAGTAACAAGTCGTATGCACATCCTTAGCCCAATAAGAGAATGGTAGCATACCTTCATTTATGAGACATCTAGCTATTTCAACCAAATGCCCATTCTTCCTCTCTACAACACCATTTTTTTGAGGATTGTACATGCATGTAAACTGCCTCTTTATTCCATTCTCTTGCAATTATTTTATGAATTCCTTGGAGAAATACTCTCCCCCTCCACATGACCTCAATGCCTTGATGTGTGCATCATATTCTTTCTCAACAAGGGACCTAAACTTTTGAAAACATGAAAACACCTTTGATTTTTCCTTGATAACATATAGCCATAACTTCTTGAGTAGTCATTAATGAAAGTGCCAAAGTATCTAGCTCCTCCCAATGAAGCCTCTCTGCTAGGGCCCCATACAGTTACTGGAATATAGAATTCGTATCCTTTGCTTTCAATTGCATAACCAATAAAAATAGCTTTGATGGCTTTTGTATAAGCTCAAAGAGGTTAGAGGATTTGTACTCACTCCTTGGAAATGGCTTCCTTGCTTGCTTACCTAACTAACAAGCATCACAAAATGCATGTAGATCTTCGCCTTAAAGATTTGGTAGTCCTTGCACTAAACTTGCCTTGCACATGCTTTTGAACTTGGGACTATTGATGTGTCCTATGCTCTTGTGCCAAAGATGAATCTCTACAATCCTTTTGTTACTAATCATCACATAACATACCTTGTTGTGTCTAAGAGCAACATCTAGTGTGAACAATCTTCCTTCTTTCCTTCCCTTGGCAATGACCTTTTATCCTTGCTTCACCATGCATCCTTTGATGGAGAGTGTTAATCTCCAAAAGAATAAGCTATTCTTGAAGTTAGAGCACCTCTATATCAAGAATAATAAAACCTTTACTAGTTTGGAGGATCAATGCTCAATTACCAGAATCTTGACCAAACTGTGAAGAGAGTAACTTCACAGAAAGTCTGCTGCACATAATTCACTCCTTGACTGATCAAATGTGTAGTGGAAGAATTACATTGTCCATGATGGATATCTGTTATATAAAGGTAAGGTGTGTGTCCCAAGAGATCTTGAGATGAGAAGGCATATTTTGTATTCTTTATGACGAAGGATCTTATCTGGTCAAATAGTGTGACTTAGATTGGGCACGAGATATTTATACCAGAAAATCCATTTTTGGATATTGTTTTTCTTTAGGATTAGGGATTTTATCTTGGATCAATAAGAACCAATAGACTATAGCATTATCTTCTATTGAAGTTGAGGCTTTGGGATCGGATCAAGTAGGTAGTTCATCATAGGGTGGAACTTGAGGGGAAATGCTAGATATGATCAATACTCCACCCTGAAGTGACCACAAATGATCCATGGTGCTCTGAGTTATAAGGCCCCCATTATGAGGTAAAGCCATTGTGAGAGCCTAAACATTTGTGCAACCCTAACTTCTAATTTATATGAGGTCTATGTGTGAACATTGATGGTTATAGATGATCTCTATGAGCCTAGCCATTAGGTTAGCTATGGCATATACTTCCGAGCCATTGGGTTTCCATTCAAGGAAAAAATAAAGGTTGTGTGGCATCGCATGGTTCCCCCATTAAACCTTCATGGGGGGAGTGTAGAGGGGGGCTTGAACCCTTCTACAAGGTTGAGGGGGGCCTATCCCAGGTCTATAGAGCTGAGATGGTAGGAATTTTGGTCATGGAGATATTGTCGAATGGTATATTTTGTTGAGTATTTTGTATCTCTCAACTATGTTTATCTATACCGACTTCCCTTGTAAAAGCTATATAAGCATGACCCAGGTTGAGTGTTACTCTAAGCTCCACATTGGGAGCACATGAGTGGATAGCACCATCATTGTAAGTGCATTATGCTTGGAAATATGAGAATTTGAGTTCTCTATCTCTCAATTTGCCTTTCCTTATCATTCAAATACAGAATAGTGATTTTTTTCACTTTCTCTATATATATAGAAACCCAAAACCCAATTTTCTAAACATTATCTCTTTTTTTTGCAATTGATAGAATCTACATAGAAAATTTCATATTTTTAAAAGTTCCTTAGACCCCCCTAAGTTAGCTATATGATATAACTTTTAACTATACTAGACGTTGTGTCTATAACTAGCCAAATCTAGTAAAAAACTATAAATAGAGCTAGAGAGCTCATTTTTGGTAAAGAAAGCTTCTAAGCTCATTGAGAGCTATTGTCATTAAGATCAATACAAATTCCATTCTCCATACTCTTTACCTCTTCTTTGTATGTGTGTGTGTATCTTGTATGATTCTCACCTTCACCTTCACTCACATCACTTGCTCATGATTATCACATCATGAACATCTCTCCATAGATTGAAAATTATGAGGTTGAATTCCTTGACATTGGTTCTCACTCTTATCCAAGAGTGACCTCAATTTTGGCATTGTTCTCGAGAAGCATCACATGAGGATGAGTGTCTGATCATAAGAGTGTAAAGTTCCAATGTTGAAGCTTTGATAGGTAGATTTTTATTGTTTTTCTTTATTTTTATTATAATTTCACCTCCATCCACCACACGCACTCACCTTAATCTCTAGCAAACATAGTTTTAGCCATATATACATCACCCCCTCTTTCCACTCATTTTCATTTGTGAGGGAGAGAGAAAGAGAGAGAGTGTGTGTTGTTATTCTGTGTGTTTATAGTGTTTTTGTGTAAATTATATCATCATCATCATCCCTATGAGTGTAGATAGGTACAGTAGAGCATTTTTAGGATTTGTGTCAACTTCCTTAATCTTCATAATAGACCAAGAAATTTATCATCTTGTGTTTGCATCTAGAATGTAATAAAGCAAAAGGTAGGAGATGGTTGAACCACACCCTTCAGAGATAGGAGATTGTTGAACTACACTCTAAGAGAGAGGATTAGGAAGTAATGATTAACCATGGCTTTTGGGACAATTGGTTAGCCCATCACATTCCTAACCAAGAGGTTGTGAGTTCAATTCCTTACATTGGTATCAGAGCCTAGGAAGTAGGCTTTACAAAGGTGGATTGTCCCAATGGCCTCTAAAAAAGGTGCTTTGGCATCCTCTATATGAAAGGGTACAAAATAGCACAAGTCGCTTTCACAACTGAGCCAAACAAAGATTGAGGTGTATCTCTCAATCCATAGGTTGGATTGAGGCATGTAAGATATCATTGGAAAGCTCTCATAACAAGCTTTTCAAATCTAAGGAGATAGCTAGAAAGTTTAAAGCCCTTGGGAAACCATGGGTGGCACTTGGTTGATGGTTCAAGATACCAAACATGGGTGAGAACAAGGTTCAAGACTAAGGCTGAGAAAAGGGGCCCAAGACACCAAGGTTGCAAACAAGAAGGTTCAAGACACCAAGGTTGAGAGTAATTGTTCAAGAGACCAAGGTTGCAAACAAGGTTCGAGAAAGTGGGCGAGGTTGAGGACATCAATTCAAGGGTACCTAGGGAGTTCAAGGGGTTGATCATTGAGGCTAGAGGGATGCAAAAACAGATCATTGAGGACAATGATCGACCAAAGGGGGAAGAATGTAATAAAGTGGTAGGAAGGAGATGGTTGAGCCACACCCTTCACATATAGGAGATGGTTGAAATACACCCTAAGAGAAAGGATTAGGAAGTAATCCTTAACCATGGATTTTGGGGAGATTGGTTAGCCCATCACATTCCTAACCAAGAGGTTGTGAGTGCAATTCATGGGAGTTTGATGACCTACTCTTGGTGTGTATAGATAGACTATCCTCTGGGAGTTAGGTCTTCATCTAGATCTTCCCTCACTACTCTCTTGTTAGGCACTTCTCCTTGGTCATTAAAATTTTATGGATCTATGGTCACCATATAAGTCATCCCATCTCTCTCTATGTAATGTCCATTTTCAAATTGGGTGATAGGTGTCATGTTGAGCAAAGAGTTTGACCTAAGCCTCACCACATATATCTTAATCCCATCCTTATATATGTAAGCTCCAAATCTATTGGTGAACTCAAATTTGAGAATGTTTTTGAAATCTCCCTCACTCCCATGATCTTCCTGCATTCTAGTGCTGGAGGCTTCCTTGTCCACTAAATCTTGAGTCTGGTCTAACTTAGCATTAGGATTAGGTTTAGGGATAACTTTTCCTCCTCTTAACTGCATGGAAAAAAATGTTCCACTCTTCTTGAATTGTCCCTAAGGATAACGTTTTCCAAGTGTTCTCCCCTAACTACATCAATGCTATCTCTTTCAATGATCAACTTAGAGAATCGTGATTCTCTAGCAAGGGTTCACGATTTTCTAAGTCTCCAAAGTCCGGCAATTATAGCTTCTCTATTTCTCTTCCCCTTCTTGTTGCCCAAATCTCTTTCTTGTTCTCCTCCCTTCAAGTATGCCTTGGAGAATTCCTCATTTTTTTTTCCTAAGGCAAAGTTCGGAGAGCTACGATTTTCTTGAAGAAAGTTGTGATTTTCTCACAATGAAATCCCAATTTTTTTCTAAGTATTCTAATAGAAATTCACGATCTTCTCACAAAGAATTTTCAAAGATTTATGATTTTCTTCAAGAAATTCCCATTATTTTATTTATTTTTCTTTTTTTCTTTTTTACTTAGGCAGAGATTCACATTTTTTTGGAAGAAATCTTAGCCGAAATTCGGGATTCCCTCCCCCAAATCTAGGTAGAGATTCATAATTCTCTTCCTTGAGATGGGTAGAGATTTGTGACTTTCTCAAAAATTGAGATGGTCCATGATTCTCTGGAGTTAGATTTTTTTTTATGTTTTTTATTTCTCTTCAAGAAATCATAATTTCTTGGAAATCCTAAGTTTGAGAAATTCGCAATTTTCTTGGTAGATATCCCGATTCTCTAGAGTTGATTTGCTCTAGAGATTCATGATTGTCTAACCAAAAGACCCGATGTTCTACACTTAGAGAAATCCCTCCTAATGGATTCTTTTGAGAAAGTTTCAACCTTCTCTGATGATTAAAAAAACTATTATATTATTTTCCCCCTGTTGACTCAGCATTTTCCCATGATTTTCTTCCTGAAGTCAACTCAGAGAATCACAGTTCTCTGAAGATGACTGATACCAAGATTTTGGCCGTGCAAATAAAGTCCATAGAGGTTCCGTCACTTCTTATTAAGTTTTACAAATCTAAATCAACATGCAAGTGGTCTAGGGCCCCCTAAAACTTAAAAACATAATATTGCAATTTTCTATACTGAATGAAAATGCAACTTTTACACATGCACTAATTGCCAAATCATTGGAAAATCATGTAGGAGCATTACTTAGGGCTTCATGGATACTATGAATGCATGGAAAGGGAGCTGGGTTGGGTGCACTCCAAGCTTTCAAAAATTCGTGCTTTATAGCTCTCTTACTCATGCACACTCAAAAGTGACTAATTCCTAGAATGTTTTGGGTTTTATAGCCTAGAGAAATTCATGACTTTCTTAAGCCCAAAAACTTGCAATTTTCTCACTAGTCTCCAAAATCTTCCAAGTGTTGAGATTCGCCTTTCTCTCCCCAAATTTGAAGAAAGTAGTGATTTTCTCCATCTTCCAAATTCAAAAAGTCACGATTTTTTCTCTAGTCTCCAAAATATTTCAAGTGCAGAGAGTCGTCTTTCTCTCCCCAAATTTGAAGAAAATCATGATTTTCTCCTCCTTTCAAGGTAAAAAAGTCACGATATTCTCTCTAGCCTCCAAAATCTTCCAAGTGTAGAGAGTCGCCTCTCTCTCCCCAAATTTGAAGAAAGTGTAGAGAATTTCCTTTATTGCTTTCCCAAGAAAATCTCAAGGATCCACAAAATGTGAAGAAAATCCTCAACTAACTCTCAAGGATCCATAAAATCTAAAGAAAATCCTCAACTAAATCTTAAGGATCCATAAAATCTGAAGAAAATCATCAACCAAATCTCAAGGATCCATAAAATCTCAACCAAATCTCAAGGATCCATAAAATTTGAAGAAAATCCTCAACCAAATCCCAAGGATCCATAAAATCTGAAGAAAATCATCAACTAAATCTCAAGGATCCATAAAATCTAAAGAAAATCCTCAACCAAATCTTAGGGATCAATAGAATCTGAATAAAATCCTCAACCAAATCTCAAGGATCCATAAAATTTGAAGAAAATCATGATTTTCTCCTAGTTTCTAGAGCAAAGAGTCGCAATTTCCTGGCATAGAGTCGTGATTTTCTAGAAAAAAGTTGCAATTTTCCAATTGTTCTCCTACACTTTCATTCAAGGCCATTTGACTCTTCCACACTAAGGACTTGTTAGTGACCATAATTTTGAATTTCTCCCTTAACTAACACGAATGACAAAACATGATTTTCTGAGTGGTCGCTAACACAAAAAGTCATGATTTTCCAAAATTTCCTACAATACCCAAAAATACGTTTTCATGGACTAGCTTCACCCCACCATGCTATCATTTCCATTCTTCTCTTTTTATTTCTTTTTGTTTTATATTTTCTTTTTTTCTAGTTTTTTTTGGTATTTTGGTTTTTTTAAGGTTGTAGAAAACACGAAGTCATGATTTTCTAAGGAAGAAATTCAAAGGGAATAGATGTTTTGTGCTTTAAAAGGTTGGTTCCCCGCACTCGCTACTCAGCTTTTCCCCTGATTCTATCCTAAACGATCCTCCTAATAGAGGCTAAAAGTTGATAAAAAAATGCAAAGTTTCAAACCATTGAGCACAACTTAGCCCTTTTGAGTGTGCAAAACTCCCACATGGCCAACCTTCCACTTCAAATGATTGAAAACTCAAAAAGGGCTACACACACTTGATCTTCTATGCATCAAATGAAAAGTGCATACCTGGCTTGACCTTCTATCAATCTTACAACTCCCATAGTCTAGCTTGTCCAAATGTAAAGAGGAAAGTGCTACTTACTTGTGGCTTTTGACACCTCCAATCTAGGTAACTTGTCCTCGACAACGGTGCTGAAAAAGAGAGCTATGTTGTTGTCCTCACCTTCACCTTCCAACAAGTCTCTATCCCATTCTAGCAGTAGGGACGTGATGACAAAGAAGTGGGAAAGGGAATGGCTTTTTAATCTGTTAATCCAAGAACAAGCTAACATGATTGATGCTTAGAGATTAGTGCTTCACAAACCACACACCAATCGTGCACAAAGGATGCAAGCAAGCACACTTGTAAGGGGATCTATGAGGAATGGAGGATGTTGGATGGAAACGATAGACAAAAACACAATTTTCTAAAAAACACGACTTTCTATAGACATGAAAGTTGGAAACTTCAAATGATCCTAACTCCCGCATACAAGCACCAAATTGAGTGATTCAAGTGCCTTTTCCATGCCATTTTTCATGTACATTTGAAATATGGCCTCAAAATTGGGAGATCTAAATAGAATTAGTAGGTGAGAGAGATTCGTTGTTTAGATAACTTCACAAAAGTGATGACAAAAGACAAAAATAGTGGAGGTTACTCCTCAAAGATTTCATAAAGAAGTAGATCATACATCCACAGTTGCACAATCAACCAAAATAACACAATAACACTTCCATAAAAGCACAAAGAAGACAAAGAAAGCAAGAGATGACACAGGTATCACAACCAAAGGAGCTTCTCTTTTCATTACGGCAAAAGATACAAGAGGAAATGGCCCAGAATTCTTCACATTTGTGTCTTTTATACTATTTTTGAGAGAATCATGATTCTATGCCTAAAAAAGAGTTGTGATTTCTTGCAAATCTCTTTCCAACACAAATTTGAAGGTCTTTTTATGGCTAGTTGGGGTTGGATGCTCTTGGGTCGCTATAAGGAGACTCTTCGTGAGTGTTACAAAATTGGAGCTTCCATTTACAAGACAAAAAGATAAAACACATAGTTTGAAGTGTTTTATCTATGGAGAATAAGTTTTCCTATGCAAAATGAAAATGTGTAGTGAACCCTTGTATGTCCAACACATGGACAAACAGCTGCACCTTCGAAAGCAACTTGTTTCTCTCAATACAAAATTCAAATGGACATGTTCCTTTATTCAATCAAAGTAGGCTAAGAGATCTTTCTAATGAATTAATTTTGACAAGTTTTCATTAGGAAATGCAACTGACGAAGACAAACTACATGTGCACACAAGTATGCTAAAGAATTGAGCTTCACGCTTGGACTAATAAGAAACTCAACTGGCCAAAATAGATCACCTACGCACACAAGTATACTAAAAAATTGGACTTCACTCTCTGATAGATATCTCACAAAATATAAATCCTTTGATTGAAATATTTGGCATAAAGAAAATGCATGCAAAGAGCTTTCAAATATGCTAAATGCCAAGAAATTTGGATATGTTTTGGTTGCAAAACTTAACCAACCAAAATAGACTTCCTATCTACATAGGTATACATAAACATTGGACTTCACTCTTTGATTGATATCTGAGAGAATATATAATCTTTGAAGAAGATATTTGAAACAAAGATAATACACATTTGAATGAGTATTTGAACACAAGAAATGGTTACATATACACTATGATATGATCTTCACAACATATATATGCATAAAATTACGTGCGGTTGGAAGGAGTCTATGGGAAGACAAAATGACAAAATGACCAGATCTGACTATTGGGAGCTCCTGCCTCTTTCTCGCCTTGTTTAGAACATGCTCCCACTCCACTTTTATAACCAATGAGCATGTGAAGAAGTTTGTGCCTCCTTCTTAACTCACCACTTTCATTTGATTGCCAATTACATGCCACTTACTACAAGGCAGATATTGTATCTTTTAGTCATCATGAATTTTGACTAGAACTTTTTTTATTTTCTCTTCTTTTCCTTATCTTTATATTTGGTAAATTTATCCAAACATAGATCATGTGAAAATGAGATTGAACATTTATCTTCAACACTCCCCCTCAAGCTCATTTGGGAGTTATCTTCAACCATATCCTGCAAATTTATCACATTCTTGAAACCTTTGAGTTTAGAAGCATCCACAAACTTTGTAAACATATCTGCAACCTGCTCTTTGGTTTTGATGAACTTTATCTCCACATCTTTCCTCAATACCTTCTCCCTTACATAATGGTAGTGGACCTCTATGTGCTTGCTCATTGTATGAAACATAGGATTGCTTGCTAAGTAAATACTTGACATGTTATCACCATATATAGGGATGGTTCCAACTTGCACTTCAAGATCGGCCAAAATCTTTTTAATCCACATTGCTTCACATGTCACAAATGCTATTCCTCTATATTCAACCTCCATGGATGAAAGTGCAATATTAGGTTGTTTCTATGAGCTCCATGTGATAGGTTTGCTTCCCATCATGAACACATAACCTGAGGTTGATCTCCTATCTTTCCTTGAACCTGCCCAATCAGCATCGCTAAAGCCTTTGACCTGCAATTCTTCATCAAACTTGTAAAACAAAGCATGATTAATTGTATGCTTTATGTATCTCAACACTCTCTTGGCTGAATTTAAATGTTCACTTATCAGGGCTTGCATAAACTGAGAAAGTACACCAACACCATAAGATAAATCAGATCTTGTAATGTTTGCATAGATTAATGATTCTATAGTGCTTCAGTATCTCATTACATCCTTCAATAGTTCTGCATCGTTTGAGAAAATCATTGTAGTTGTGTCCATGGGTTGAGTGAGTGGTTTGCATTCATGCATTTGAAATCTAAAAAGAACATCCAACAAATGCTTCCTTTGCATCAAGTAGATGCCACTTTTCCATAAACAGCTTCAATTCCTAAAAAATATTTCAACTCTCCAAGATTTAAAATTTTAAACTCCTTACCAAGCTTCCTTTTGATATCTTTAATCCTTGTAACATCATATCCTATTATGATGAGGTCATCAACATATATGCAAATAGATACCTCTCTATTTTCTTCTGTCTCCATGTACAATGAAGGATCTACACTACTTGGGTTGTATCCACACTTAGTTAGATACTCTACCAATCTCTGATTCCATGCTCTTGGTGCTTGCTTCAAGCCATAAAGTGCCTTTTTTAACCTCCAAACAAAGTCTGGATGGTTTTCATCTTCAAATCCAATCAATTGACTCATGTATACCTCTTCCTGTAGTTCTCCATTGAGAAAAGCAGTTTTGATGTTGAATTGATATAATGGCGAGCTCCTTGAAGCACCAATTGCTATTAATGTTTTGCTTATTCGCATCTTTGCAACATGGCTAAAACCTTCATCATAATCTATGCCTTGTGTTTGTTTAAACCCTTTGGCAACTAATCTAGCTTTATATCTAGCTATTGAACCATCAAAATTCCTCTTTACTTTACATACCTATTTGTTTGGAACAATTTTCATACCTTCTTTCTTTGGCACTAGCTCCCATGTATAATTATCTTCGAGAGATTTGATCTCCTCTTTCATAGCTTGCTTCCATTCCTTTTGTGTGCAAGCTTCTTCATATGTCTTAGGCTCTTTGTCTTTCATAACTTGCATCATGTATGCAAAATGTTTCACCATGAAACTATCATAACTCAGCCTTTGAGTTAGATACCTTGTCCTTGAAGATCTTGTTTCATTGCCTTTATAAAGTTGCTTCTTTAACCTATTCAGCTTTATCATCTGAGTGATTACCTCTTCATATTCTTGTTCACTTGCATCTATCTCACTGTTTGGAGTAGCATTTGCTTCTTTGAATCTACTATGAGCTGAATTTGGAGACAAAGAGTGATGCCCCCTCTATGTTGAGCATTCTTCATTTGATATAGATGCCTCTCGACTTGAAAACTTTGTGCTTGATTGTTGAACTTCTCTTTGATTTGTTCTTGCATTATCATCATAATATTCTTCAAGAATATTTTCCTTTCCTTTATCTTCATACCATGGTCTTAGTTCATCAAAGGCCACATCTCGTGAGAATCTGACTTCCTTTGTTGTAGGTTGGTAACACTTGTATCCTTTTTGCTCCGTTGAGAAGCCAATGAAATTGAACTTTTCTAACCTTTGTTCCATCTTTGTTCTAATGTCTTGTGGAATGTGAACAAAGAAAATACTTTGAGGTATGTAAGATAAGGTTTCTTATTGGAATATACCTCCTCTGGAATCAAGTAATGTATTCCCAATGTTGTGCACCTATTGATCAAGTAAATGGTGGTTGTGGTAGATTCAGCCCAATAGTATAATGGTACCCTCGTTATGAAAAAAAAAAAGTCTAGTCAAAATTCATGATGAGTAAGATATACAATATTTTGCCTTGTAGTTAGTAGCATGTAGTGGGAAAGTGGTGAGTTAAGAAGAAGGAGGCACAAACTTCTTCACATGCTCATTGATTATAAAAGTGAAAGGGAGCACATTCAAAACAAGGAGAGAAAGATGCAAGAGCTCCCAATAGTCAGATTTGGCCATTTTGTCATTTTGTCATCCCTTAGACTCCTTCCAACTGCACGTTAGTTTCTATACAACTCTGTTGTGGAGCTCCTATCTCAGTGTATATGTAACCATTTCTTGCATTTAAACATTCATTGGAAAGCTTATTATGTGTAATTTTGGCATACCAAATATCTCTTTCAAAGCTTATATATTCTGTGAGATATCTGTGAAAGAATAAAGTCTAGTTTTTTAGTATACTTGTGTAGATAGGTAGTCTATATTGGACAGTTAAGTTCCCCAACCAAAACATATCCAAATTGCTTGCTTTTTGTCTTATTCTAAATCACCTTTCATGTACTTTCAGGATCCTAAATATCCAATTCGGAAGATTTATATTATATGAGATATCTATTAGAGAGTGAAGTCTACTATTATAGTGTACTTATGTATGGAGGTGGTCTATTTTGGTCAGTTAAGTTTCCTGACCAAAGCTCATCCAAATTACTTATTTTTTAGCTTATTGGAAAGCTATATGTGTCTAATTTCTCTGTACCAAATATCATTTGCAAAAAACATATATTCAGAGAGGTATCAGTCAGAGAGTGAAGTTTAGTTCTTCAACATACTTATGTGGACTAGTAGTTCATCTTTGTCAGTTGCGTTTCCTACTAAAAACTTGTCCAAATTAAGATTTTTATAGCTTGTTGGAAAGCTCTTATTGTCTACTTTGATTGAGTAAGGGAACAAGTCCATTTGAGTTTTGTATTGAGAGCACCAAGCTATCTGAGGTGTAGCTGTTTGTCCAAGTGTTGGACATACAAGGGTTCACTACACATTTCCGTTACACATACAAGAACTCATTCTCCACAATTGGTATCAAAGAAAACTTGGTGCTTAAGCTTGATAAAAAAATCTAGAGATAAATCAAAGCAAAAGAGGAGCTATAAAAACAAGGCGGATCTTCAGAGACACAAGAGCAAAGGACAATATAACTATTTGAGGCAACTCTCAAAGTCTTTGATAGTCTTCAATGGCTGACTTGGGTCAACAAGTAGAGAAATTGGATAGGGCTAACTATCCCATGTGGAAGTTTAGAATGACCAACTACCTAATGGGCAAAGGCTTGTGGGGTATTGTGAGCGGCGATGATGCTCAACCTCAAATCAATCAAGCTATGGCCACCGAATTCCAAAGGAGGCAAGCAAAAGAATGGGAAGAGAGGAATAGGAGAGTCATGTTCCTCATTTTGCAAGTCATACTAATGCCATGGTAGGGCATATTCAACATCTAGAGAAAGCTAAGGATGCTTGGAAAGCTCTTGAAAGGATGTATTGAACAAATACCAAAGCTAGGAAACTTCAACTCAAGAATGAGTTGAACACAATCAAGAAAAGTTCAAGTCAATCCATAGTTGAATATACTTTGAAGATTAAGGAGCTAAGTGATGCTTTATCTTCTATTGGCACAACGGTTGAAGACAAATATCTTGTGTGTTATACTCTCAATGGATTGAGGGAAGATGAAACATGGAAGCATTTTATAACTTCCATCAACTTGAAAGATGCATATACAAGTTTTGAACAACTAATCTCTCATCTTGTCACATAAGAGCTTAGCTTTGGTGGTCCCAAAGGAAAGGAAAGCCCTAACCAAATGTTATATGCTAGTCGAGGTAAATGAAGGAACTCAAGAGGAGGCTCAAGAGGAAAAGCAAGAGGTCACAACAACTCCAACTACAATCAAAACAATTCAGAAGACAACAAGGATGCATCAAATGCCAACACACAAGGAAGAGGTTGAGGTAGAAGTAGAGGAAGAGGCCAAGGCTCCTACAATTCTCATAAAGGGTATAACATGCTATCATTGTGGTAAACTAGGACACTATGCTAGTGATTTTTGGCTGAAGAATGGAAGACCAAATGTGTTAAAAATAAAGAAGTAAGCTCATATATATTTCTGCAAAAAGGATTTTCTTCAAGTAGAAGGAAAATACAAAAATGAAAAATAGAAGCATTTACTTCAGCAAGTAGTGGAGGCCAAAAGAGAATCATTCAAAAGAGAATCAAATCCAAAAACTGAACTGTAAGAGGAGTGGTTGTCCAAAGTAGTGGAGAAATGATGATGACTACATTTGGAAGCTTGTAATGGGGCATTAAGGTCTCTAGAAAGCTCTGATAGCCTTGCGAATTTGTAGAAATATGTAGCCATGTATGATCTTTATACATGCCAAACCATATCGCTAACTAAAATTCCTATAGAAAAGTTTGTAGGGTCTAAGTGGAAAAATTACATTTTTTACAAAATGCACATGGCATATCAATGTGCTAGAAAATCCATTTTCATGTGAAATGCGGGCTATAGACTGGCTTTGATAGGCTTTACAAGTATATGCATTTTCATGTGATTTAGAGACATTGAAATTTTTGCCTTAATTTCCAAAATTTGACTAGCTAATATGCATCAAAGATGTCAAATGGAGTTCACATGCAAACTTTGGAAGAAATCTTCAAGAATTATAGCTACCTTCACTGAATGTGTTTCCTATAGGCCTTTATGAATGAGAGAGAAGAGAAAATATCGACGACACCGCCACCTAACAACACATGGGTATGAGAGAATAAAAAATGTCACTTCAACTATTCCAAATAGAGGACAAGGGACCCCAAATACATAAGGGGGCTCTCCTTATATACAAGAGGAGAGGGAGGAAAATACAAAAGACATGTATAAAAAGACTAAATTTGCTAAATAAAAGGCAACTCCAAAGGATATGGAAATAAATGAAAGTGGGATCCTCAAGATAGAAACGAGAAGATATGTGCAACTAGGATGAATACAAATATCCTTCTAAATAAAAAAGGAATGCTTTTCTAAACGAAGTAGTACCTAAAATTTAAGAGATGGTTTTATGTAAAAATATACAAAGTAGGCTAATAGGTAATTCCCATGGGGAAACTCATACATGAAAAGGTTTTTGGATCCACCACCAAGGCCCCAATATCTTGAAGGCTACATCTGCCAGAGCTATCCATGCTTTTGCTTTGTGTTTCCTCTATCGCAATGAAATTGACAAAAACCTCATGTCTAAAGTGCATATATTGTTTGAAAAGTCTAAGCATATTTGTTTCTAGTGTAGTTCAGGTATATCTATCATTAAACACATACTCTTTAAAATTAATGGAAATATTCCCTCTATGATGAAAATTTTAATCTTGAAGCAATCGCATTTGATGGATCCATTCCCCAACCCTTCAGGGAACCATTTTCTTTTCATTTGGTAATTACAAGAAAAGATGAGATTAAAAGACAAAAAAGATAATGGAAAAGAATAAAAGAATGACTAGAAGTGTCATCTTCTAACGGGTTAGAGATATGGTTGGTGGGTGGCTATGTTTAGGACCTGCCTCAAGAAATTCCAATTCTTCGGTCGGGATATTTCTTTTTATTTGCTAATTGCAAGAGAAGGTGCTTATAAGAAAAAAGAAGATAAACACAAAGAGAAAAAAAGAATGACTAAAAGTGTTATCTTTTAAGGGTTAGAGGTGCGGTTATGGCCCACGGGACTCAAGGGTTTGTCCCAAGTCACAGAAGTTAATGGCAAGGCCTCTCAGTGTTGGGTTGCAATTTGTGTCTAGCCTCGAAGGATAAAGTCGATGTTGCTTCTCTTTATCTTTTTGGAATTAAGCTTCCATTCGTCTCCCTTCCAAGGGAGAGCATTCTGGACAAATAAGAAGATCTAAAACACATTTGCCTCATAGGATAATTGTTTGGCTTGAAACCACCTCTATAATACTTTCAATAATGGTTTCATAAAGAGTGGTTCCCTCATGGCTTGGTGGTTTGAAACTGTCATCTCTTGTAGGCCAACCACGAGATTTTGGTTTTTGAGAATGATGATATGGCCTTCCAAGCCCTAGATGTTGGTTCTTCGCAAGTTTTGCACTCAACGTTATGTCTTTTCAGGTGGTTCCTAGATTTTGTTTTAAAATAAGTCTAAACCGCCTTGTTTCCTCAATGGGTGGAACTCCTTAGCTTCCCTATCTCCTTTATGGTTTTATTGGGGAGATTGTCACCCAATTGGTTGGGCGTTGGCCTCCAAGGAAAATTTTTGAGGTTTCATCTATGAAGGTGCGATACACTCCTTAGAAGCTAGGCATCATCCATAGATTTGTGTTGAAGTGGATTTTAACCTAGTTCTTTTTACCAAGATTTTCATAGGCATTAGTGAAGGACTCCCTCTCGAACAAGAGCTAATTTAGAAGAAATTTCCTAATGCTTGGTCTCACTATGAGGTGGAAGGCCATAGGATCAAAGATTTACCTCCAAAGAGAAATTTGTTCGCGCTAGAAGAAAATAAAGAGAATGCTCAAGCAAATGCTGAGGCTTAAGTTGAAAAAGTAATACTGATCCCAAAAGATAAACCTTGAGATCTAGAACTAGAAAAAGTCACAAGACCACATTTAGAGGATCATAATATTGAGGCCTTCATTAAAGTAAGACATAAAAGGAAAAGAAGACTGAGAGGAGGAGGTGAGCTGAATCATTCTCACTCGGGTATTGCAGCTAACAATAGCTTCTTTAACTTAGAAAAGGAGCACAATATTTTACACTACCCTAAAGAATGGAAAGAATAATTGAATGAAAAGGAAACCATAGAGACTCTTTCTACAAGCATGCAAAGTAATCAACAATAATTCACATCTAGTAATGATGATGATTTCAAATCCACCAAAGAGGATGGTTTCATCTCCATCAAAGAAGATAACCTAGTGAGTTCTATCATCAATTCTACGTTTCTAGGTAATGATGTGTACTTAATGATTAGGGCAGTGTCCTAGAAAAATAAACTCTCGATTCAACTCCCATGGAACAGTCCCCTTAAAGGACGACTCGTCTAGCAAGAGCCCAAGCTCTAGACGAAGAGACAAAGATAAAAACAAGAAAAAGGGAGTTAAATCCATGACTAATAAGATTTTCTCAGAGCATTAATGAATTATGTTTTGTATAAAATTTGAGGGTTATCTAACCCCTCTAGAATATTGTGTTTGGTCAATGGCCTCGAGGTAAAAATGTCAGCCCAGATTTAATCTATTTTAAAGAGATCAAAGGTGATGGACTCGAACTACAAAAAAGGTGAAAGTGCATCTTGGCATCTCATGTATGGATCTCCACAGAACATTGATATGACTGTAGTGCTTATGTATCTTCTCATACCATGGATGTGGAGCTTGCTCAATTCCATACAAAGCCTTACACAAGCACTGAACTAGATGTTTGTTGATATATTTAGGTAGTGATGTGTGTGAACACTCTAGGACTGCCGGGGCACTTTTTTCCCTCTTTAGGAGGTTTTTTTCCCTCGGCTTGTATATACGCCTATTGCCCTAATGGGCTACTTATCTTTGTACATTCCCTAGTAATACATTCAGTCTTGTGTGTTGTGCTCCAAGCTTCTTCTTCTTCCTTGTGCTGTTCGCGTGCTTCCGCAGACATCTAACTCCAACAATTGGTATCAGAGCAGGTCGTCGCTTCTTCTAGGGCGCCGTCGACACTCCTCCGTTTGCAGTCTCAGATTCGCACGAAATTTGGTGAGCACTATCGCAGCGCTTGTGCAGGCTATTTCGTCCTTTTGTGCCAAAGGTATATACCAGTTTCTGTTCGCCAGTTTAAGCGTCTCGAAGTCTGCTACAGGTCTAGCAGAACTCGTTTGGGCAGTTCCGTTCAACTTTTTTAGATACAGTCAATTTTCTGCATCAAGGTATTTTAGTCACCGGCCATGGCTGAAAGCAGTGATGTATTCCGTATGTTGGCTGTTGAGGATAAGTTGGATGGTACCAACTACCCATTATGGGCTTATATGATGCGACATGTGCTGGTTGCAAAAGGATTGTGGAACATTGTGCAGGGTGTTGAAAGACGTCCTGTTACACCTGTAACGACAGGTACTGCAAATACAGGTGTTGGAGCTGATGAAGATGGTGTCGAAGATGATATTCCGCAGATTCCTGTTCGTGCTGTTGTTTCTGTTGCACCTACTGCAGAGCAGATTCGTTGGGATGGCAGAGATGCCCAGGCACATGCATTGATAGCTTTGTCTGTCAAACGTTCCATTATTCCTCACATTCGCTCTTGCAGAACAGCAAAGGATGCTTGGGATACACTTACCACTTTGTACCAGGCTAGGAATGAGGCTCGTGTTGCTTACCTCCGAAAACAGTTGGAGAGTGAGCACATGAATGAAGGTGATTCTATGGACAGTTTTCTTACAAAGATCAAAGACCTGAAGGAACAATTGATTTCTGCTGATGAGGTTATACCAGATAGCTCACTTGTGCAGACCGTTCTGAATGGTCTTCCTGATTCATATCAGAGTTTTGCCTCTACTCTTCGGTTGATGATGAAAGGCAATCCGAATGCCTTGTCATTTGAGGAGTTAGTCTCTGTTCTATTGCAGGAAGATCAGTCCAGGCAGAACAGGTCCATTATGCGTGTTGCAGATCAAGCTTTCCTGGCTAGTCAGAAGGGCAAAGGAAAATGGAGCTCTTCTACTAGTAAGCAGAAATCTGCAAATGCTGCACATTCGAAGAACCAAGACAAAGATGAGAAAAAATCAGAAAAGCAGAAATTGTTTTGTAAGTACTGTAAAGGCAATGATCATATCATAAAGAACTGTCCAAAACTGGCTGCTAAAGAGGCAAAGAAGAAAGAGGCTGGAATGGTTGTTGCAGAGGCCTCTACACCTAAAACAGAGTCTGCAAATCTTGTGCAGGAAGAAGAATGGGCGTTTACTACTGTCTGCAGTTTTGACCCATCTTCTCCTGATCAGTGCATGTCTGCAGTAGACTCAGATGTTTGGTACTTTGACAGTGGGGCGACCAAACATATTACCTCGCAGCGCAGTTTCTTCTCTTCACTTGAGCCTGCTCCTATAGGGGATACTGTCACATGCGCCAATAACTCCTCTTATCCTGTTATGGGAGTTGGTAAGATCATTCTGACTACTGCTGATGGTAGTTCTTTCACTTTGTCAGATGCTTTATTTGTGCCAGGGATCAAAAAGAATCTGTTATCAGTTTCTGCATTAGCCAAGATTGGCTTGGTTGTGAAATTTGTTGATGACAGGTGTACAGTCCATGATCTCTCAAATGGCGATGTGATTATTGCTTCTGGCATTTTATGTCGTGGGCTGTATAAGCTCATAGACTATGAAAGATCTGTGAATGATTCGGCATGTGCAGTTCATGATTCTCAGGCTATCTCAGATGCAAAGCTTTGGCATGCACGCTTTGGTCATCTGAATTTTGCTAGTTTGTTACGCCTGCAGAAATCTGAAATGGTGTCCTCTTTGCCCAAACTTGAGGCACCTGGAAAACATGTTTGTGAAGGCTGTATTTTGGGCAAAATGCAGCATTCTTCCTTTCCAAAAGATGGTTCAGTTCGGGCTACGCAGAAATTGCAGCTTGTACATAGTGATGTCTGTGGTCCTATGCAGACACCCTCTTTTGGAAATTACCTTTACTTCGTGACTTTCATTGATGATTTTTCCAGGCATGCATGGGTATATCCACTCAAAGCAAAGTCCGAAGTATTCATGTGCTTCAAACAGTTTTTGGTTTTAGCTGAAAATCTATCAGCATGTAAATTGGGCACCCTCCGTTCTGATCGAGGGGGGGAATATATGTCTTCAGATTTTAATGCATTTCTGGCTGAACGTGGGATAAAACACCAGTGTACAGTGCCGTATACACCTCAACAGAATGGAGTTGCTGAACGAAAGAACAGGTCACTCATGGAGATGGCGAGGTGCATGGTCAAAAGTCAGGCTTTACCACATAGTTTCTGGCTTGAGGCTGTCATGTGTGCAGCATATGTACTGAACAGGTGTCCCACTAAAGCGTTGCAGTCTATCACTCCATATGAGGCTTGACATGACCGCAAGCCATCTGTTGCTCATCTGCGTGTTTTTGGTTGTTTGGCATATGCATTAGTGCCTGAACAACATCGCAGAAAATTGGATGATAACGCAGTAAAATGTATTTTTGTTGGGTACAGTTCTGAAAGTAAAGGCTATCGTCTGTATCATCCACAGACTAAACGCATTCTGGTTAGCCGTGATGTTGTCTTTGTGGAAGATGCTATTCAGCCATTGCTTTCATGTACTAAGGAGACATCTGTTAGCTCCAAAGACATGTATGATACTTTGATGCCTCTTTTTACAGGTGGACAGGCTAGTGCTGGTCCTAATGAGGCAACTTCTCAGCCTTTGCAGGTTTCATATGATGATGCAGATCATTCCATTTCTGATGCAGATTTACATGATGCACTTGTTGATGAGAGAGCTGATATTGAGCAGGCAAAAACTATGCCAAAATGGCTGGTGCAGACTTTGCGTGACAGCAAATTAGATGCACCTTTGTCATATCGTACTCGTTCAGGCTCTCATAGTGCCTCCTTTGCATCAGATTGCTATGCTATGGCTGCATCTAGTCTCTGTGATGAGAATGAGCATGTTTCTTTTGATGAAGCACAAAATTCAGAAAATTGGATGGCTGCTATGCAATCTGAATATGATGCTATAATGAAGAATGGTACATGGTCTTTATGTGACTTGCCTCCTGGCAAGAAGGCCATTGGCACTAAGTGGGTATACAAGCTGAAGCGTAAACCTGATGGTACAGTTGACAGGTATAAGGCTAGGCTTGTTGCAAAGGGTTATGCGCAGGAAAGAGGCATTGATTTTGATGAGAACTTTGCACCTACATGCCGTATGACTACTGTTCGGAGCATTTGTGCACTTGCAGCCCATCATGATTGGAATGTACATCAGTTGGACATTAAAACAGCATTTCTGAATGGTGACTTGCATGAAGAAGTGTATGTTTTTCAGCCCCGTGGCTTTGTGCAGAAAGGGCATGAAAACCAGGTGTGCAGGTTAAAGAAGGCGTTATATGGTTTAAAGCAAGCACCACGTGCTTGGTATGAGAAGATACATGCCTATCTGATTGCACATGGTTTTGAGAACAGTCCAACTGAAAGCACCTTATATGTTAAACGTGCTAATGATGTGCTTCTGATTATTGTTGTCTATGTTGATGACATGCTGCTCACTGGTCCTATTGAGACACATATTGCTGATTTTAAGGTTGATTTGCATGCCTCATTTGAGATGTCTGATTTGGGGCATTTGCATCACTATTTGGGCATTCAGTTTATGCACGTTGATGGTGGAATGGCTTTGTGTCAAACAAAATATATTGACACATTATTGCAGCGTTTTGGCCTTGAAGACTGTAAGCCTATTGCCACTCCTATGGAGACAGGTTTACGATTGAGTCTTCATGATGCTGGAGATGCATTTGATGCTGTTCTCTATCAGCAGGCTGTTGGATGCTTGATTTACTTATGCATTACTCGGCCAGATATTCAGTTTGCTATCTCACAGATGAGCAGGTTTATGCATTGCCCAGGAGTCACGCATTGGAAAGCGGTTAAGCGCATCTTTCGCTACCTGAGTGGTACTCGGCTACTTGGGTTGTTTTATCCCAAGGGGGGATCACTACTGCCAGATTTGCATGCTTTTTCTGACTCAGATTGGGCTGGTTGCTATGACACTCGTGTGTCCACCAGTGGTTTTTGCTTCATGCTTGGTAGCTCATGTATATCTTGGTTGAGCAAGAAGCAGCCTACTGTGGCCACTTCCAGTTGTGAGGCTGAGTATAGGGCAGCTTTCACAGCTACTGTTGAGTGTGTTTGGCTCAGACGCCTTATGGCTGATTTGGGTGTTGGCCAGTCTTCTGCCACCACCATCTTCACTGACAGTCAGAGCGCATTGGCAGTTGCGAGGAACCCTGTGTTCCATGCTCGCACTAAGCACATTGAGGTGCATTATCACTATGTCAGGGAGAGGTTCTCTGCTGGGGAGATCAGCTTGGCATATGTGCCCACGCAGGAGAACATTGCAGACCTTTTCACGAAGGCTCTGCCTAGGGAGAAGTTTGAAGCTTTCCGCAAAGCTTTGGGCTTACTTCCTTTTGTGGAGTGATTTCCACATAGCTTGGCACTTCCTTATACATGAGTGCCAGCTCCTTGTTCACCGCATCACTCCCAGGGGGGATTTGTTGATATATTTAGGTAGTGATGTGTGTGAACACTCTAGGACTGTCGGGGCACTTTTTTCCCTCTTTAGGAGGTTTTTTTCCCTCGGCTTGTATATACGCCTATTGCCCTAATGGGCTACTTATCTTTGTACATTCCCTAGTAATACATTCAGTCTTGTGTGTTGTGCTCCAAGCTTCTTCTTCTTCCTTGTGCTGTTCGCGTGCTTCCGCAGACATCTAACTCCAACAATGTTCTTGACCTTTGATCAAGGCCTATGACTTTGCTTCACATATATCTCTTCTTGATTTCACAAAGTTATCTTTATATTCATTTGATGCACATTCGAACAATGATGGTAAACCAATGCAATCACAAAAGGAAACTTAGTCATGCACAAAGTAGGTTCAAAAGGCTCCTCATAATTACTGCCATATTCTTATGCATAACCTTTTATAACTAGTCTAGATTTGTAACAATCAATGCTACCATATGACTTTTTTTTAATATCATACTCACTTAGAACCAATGCCATTCTTACCTATTGGAAATCCACAAAACTCCTAAGTATGCTTTTTGTGACTAGAGTCCAATTCTACTTGCACTATTCTCATCCTATTTGCATCATCATATACATCTTTCAAAGTGAGTTGCTCTTCCTTACATGAGGTTGCAATAAGAAATAGGTCCACAAAATCACTTTTGGCAAGAGCTTGATCTTGTTCTACCAAGTAAAGGAGCACTCAACTTGCTGTCTTGGAATATTTTCTGTAATCATTTTGGAACACACTATGCATCCTTGATAGGAATATGTTGTAACACATCACCAAAATGTACATCAAAAGTGGCCTGAATATCATGCTGAATTTCATCCATGTGTTTCTACAAACTTTGCAAAGTTTCGCCCATCTTTGGGTTGAAAACTTTAGCCATCTCTGGCTTGAATTTTTAAGCCAAGTTTCTATTCAAATTTGGGAGTTTTCAGCCATGTTTGGAAGGACTTTTTCATCCATAGTTGGCTGAAAATGTTCAGCTCTTTGATGCTCATTTGCATGGGTTACATGGCCATAGTCAAGTGAACCACTTGGAAACAAAGGTGTGAGTGTATCAAACACAATTTGTGAGCTAACTGTTGGCTGAAATTTCCATTGAAGCCCACATCTTATCTTATATTGTTTTTATTCTTTAATGGATGGCATAAGCAATAGCCTTTACTCTCACAATGATATCCAAAAAATATACATTTCCTTGCCTTGTTATGAAGTTTCTAACCGTGTTGTGATGGAAGAGGAGCATATTCAAACAACCAAATATACTCATATCACCAACCATTGTCTTTTTTTCATTCCAAAACTCGTAAGGTTCAATGAATCGCAATACTTTTATAGGACAAGAATTCATAACATAATTTGCACATATGACCGTTTTCATCCGAAATTTATCAAGAAGATGCTTTCCTTTAGCCATGCATTATGTCATAAGTGTTATATTCTTGCACACCACAACATCATTTTTTTGAGGTGTATATGACACTTTACGTTGGTGTAAAATACATATTTCAAAAAGAAAAACATCAAATTCAAGTGACATGTATTCACGAAAACAATCTATGGAAAGAATCAAAAGCCATCAGTAAGGTGGGGAGCATGGAGCTCGACCCATAAAACCATGACGGGCAGAGAGCATCAAGACAAACAATTGAGGGTCAAAGCGGAGCTTGCATTTATCTCAAATCTCCTAGAAACAAAGAGGTAGTACTCAGGTAGGGAGAGCAACTCTCAACCCCATGACATAGAGCATGGGGGATTCATAGCTCACCCTTGATGATCAGGTCATGATTGAATTGATTAGGTACATTACACTATAAAAAAAGCGATAGCAGCAAGGGTGCTCGACCCTGAATTGGGATGAAGAGATAGAATGAGCGAGGATAAACCTTTCCCCTATGAACGACCCATCAGAGGCTTTTACCAAAGAGAGACATGTGGAGGGGATCAAATCCTCAGCAATGTCTCACAATATGTGACCAAACCGGACCGTCTTGCCAATATGCACACATTAAGCCTTTTTAATTTTGAAAATCAGGTGAGAAGGGAGAGAATAATGGTCATCTCCGATCCAAGAGAGTTATGTTCGTTACCCAAGAAGCAGAGTGACCATTGCATAAGAAAGAGAGTTATGGAGAGTTAAGATTTCTCACCCACATTTGGATGACCAAACAAGGCCTCAGTGAGAAAGTCTTAGAACTCATAAATATGAGAATAAAAGGAGCATCCAAAGTTCTTTGGCGCTCTTGGGTTTCCCAAATTGGAAGAATCTCGACATCTTGACCCTGCTGTTTTCTCCGATCCCCGTCTTCCTGAAAGGCTCTAATCTCGTGTGCTCCCTATGGAAGAGTTGGAATAAAGTCAAAAGCTACACAAGAATTAGTGAAGACTGGAAGTGGGCTGCCTGTATCAGACAAAACGACTCTATCTGGTTTTGGATCCATGGCATCCGAAGTGTGGAATCTTGGAACATTCAAAATGCCAAGAAGTTATGGAACAAAGGCTTCAAAAAATGGAAACATATGTGGAAACAAGACACCAACCATTGGATCAATTTCGAGGATATTGACCCTTGCGTCAACATTTCGTACGAAGAATGGAACACTTTGCAAAGCAGATGTCTCGCCTGGGATCTTCACAAAACTCGCCTTCTCATGGGACACGACACATTGAGCTCGCTTGGTCTCAAATGGCACAATGGAAATAGCCTATCAAAAATCCCGAACATCAAAGAAGCGATTGACTATCAGGTTAACCTCAACAAAAAGTGGTGCCTATCATGGATGCGGCTTCGGTGGGACATGAAGTTCATGGCTATCTGGCACCCCTCATAGAAATCAAAAAGTCTGTCCTCTTATGGCAAATTCTTCATCATGGAATCTGGACCAACCTTAAGGCCAACAAACCTTGTGGGATCCCTCCGTGGTGCAAACGCTACTACCGGTCTATCAAAGATGTTCCACACATCTTCTTTACCTGCCCCAACTCCAACAGACTTTGGCAGATGGTTGGAAAGAAAATTAGACTTCAGAGACATTTAAGTTGGCAGCAGGCCCTTGTGGGAGAAGCGATCGACTACTCTGCGACTCTCTGGAATGCCATCAGAGGGGAGGTTCTATGGAAAATCTGACGGGAAAGATGTGCTCTCAACTTCGGTAACTCCTCCAAGGAGTGGTCAATCAAGAAATCGTTGTTCCTCCTTGGAAAAAGGATTGCCAACTGTAAGAAATCCCCCCCCTTCAGGCACCATCAAGTTCTTCTTTTGATCAATAACAAGATTAAACCCAAGTGGGCCCCTCATGAGGTGATGAGAGGGTGATTAACCTTCTTTGTAATGCCATCTAAGCTCTGTAAAAGCTTCCCCTCCTTTGTGGAATTTGGGGGGTCCCGTGGGCACTAGTCCCCTTCTCTTGTACTTTTCTTTCTTTATTTAATTCAAATCCGGGAGAGTAGGCTAATGCCGAACTTCCTTTAAAAAAAAAGTTCTTTGGTAACTACAATCCCAAATGTAAAAGGAGGGCTCGTGGGAAGTTGTCCCACTATCTAATGCAATCAACCAAAATCAGAGATGTCAAGGAGGAGAGGTGATGCCAAATGTGTGTGTGACACTGTACATGTGGGCGTGAGTGGGGAAGATAAGGGACTTAAGGAGGTTTCTCTAACCACCAACGAAATTGAACTAACAACCAAACAAAAACTAGAAAATACGCAAGACCAAATAAAGGCCACACGATTTCTAATGCATTCCAAATGCCAAGGCGTGTCACGAGAAGTGTTGACACAACATCAATTCAAAAAACCGATGTAAGAGGCTAAAAATCCCTAAAAATGGCACCAATATTTTTTGGTTATGGGAGTATGTAATCCTAGTAAAGCTGCATGGAAGAGAGAGGTTTTTCAAAATTGAACTAGGAAAGATGCAAAGAATGAGCCAAACATGCTGATTTAGCAAATGTCTTGAAGACACTAGTATCTTTGAGCAAGAGCAATCCATTCATACAAAAGCTAAACCCACACACAAGAAGACCGCCACCTAACAATACATGCATATGGGAGAATAACAAATGTCACTTCAACTATTCCAAATAGAGGACAAGGGACCCCAAATACATAAGGGGACTCTCCTTATATACAAGAGGAGAGGGAGAGAAATACAAAAGACATGTGATCAAAAGACTAAATGTGCTAAATCGAAGGCAACTGCAAAGGATATGGAAATAAATGAAAATGGGATCCTCAAGATAGAAAAGTCAGGATATGTGCAATTAGGAAAAATTCAAATATCCTTCTGAATAAAAAAGGAATGCTTTTCTAAAAGAAGAAGTACCTAAAATTAAAATTTAAGAGATGGCTTTATGTAAAAATATACAAAGTAGGCTAACAAGTAGTTCCCATGGGGAAACTCATACATAAAAAGGTTTTTGGATCCACCATCAAGGCCCCAATATCTTGAAGGGTACATCTACCATAGCTATCCATGCTTTTGCTTTGCATTTCCCCTATCACAATGAAATTGACAAAAAGCTCATGGCTTGTCAATAAACTCTAAAGTGCCTATATTGTTTGAAAACTCTACACATATTTTTTTTCTAGAGTAGTTTGGGTATATCTATCATTAAACACATACTTTATTGTGTGCATGTTGGGTGTGTGTATAATGTTGATATATTTAGGTAGTGATGTGTGTGAACACACTAGGACCGTCGGGGCACTTTTTTCCCTCTTTAGGAGGTTTTTTTCCCTCGGCTTGTATATGTTAGTATATGATCAATGTCTACCCCTCATGATTGTATGCACATTTTGTAAGGCCCCCTTTATGAGGAGAAGCCAAGCGTGCATTACCCAATTGATGGGAATCCCAACTTGCATGTTGGATAAGGGTCATATTGGACCATGTAAGGTATTATAAGGAAAGAGAGTTACCAGGGTCCCCAATTGTGGGGTCCGAGGTAGCGGTGAGCAGCCCCGGTTGGGGGGTCCAAGGGGGCTAACGAGCCCCCTGGCTGGGGGGTCCCACGGGGCCAACGGGCCCCCTGCTGAGGATTCGGGGGCAGCGCCCTCGGCGCGATGGTAAAGGGAATATTCCTTGTCGGAGTCAGAAATCATTTATATTTGTTAGGTCGGTTCAACGAGTCTAAGCCGTGTATGGCAATTACGCGAGCAATGGCCGCCCACGCTCTACCGCCCATGTATAGTCGTCCATGGCAGGCCACCCATGATCCTATATATACATGCGCACGGGTGGACAACGCCATCATCTTTGTACTTGCTGCTAGTAGAAAATTGTTGAGATTATCCTATATCTGTTATCTTCTCTGTTATTGCTCCTGTGTTATATTGCGTAACTATTGTCTTACAGTATATACACCTATTGCCCTAATGGGCTACTTATCTTTGTACATTCTCTAGTAAAGCATTCAGTATTGTGTGTTTGTGCTCCAAGCTACTTCTTCTTCCTTGTGTTGTTCGCCTTCTTCCGTAGACATCTATCTCCAACAATTGGTATCAGAGCAGGTCGTCGCTTCTTCTAGGGCACCGTCGACACTCCTCCGTTTGCAGTCTCAGATTCACACGAAATTTGGTGAGCATACTCAGGGTGTTTCAAAGATCAAAACTGCTATGGTTTGTGGTGCCAAAATCGCAATCTGAGCTCGATTCGGCCTCCGAACGCATTATCGTAGTGCTTGTGCAGGCTATTTTGTCTTTTTGTGCCAAACGTATATACTAGTTTTTGTTCGTCAATATAAGCGTCTCAAAGTCTGCTACAGGTCTAGCAGAATTCGTTGGGGCAGTTTTGTTCAACTTTTTGAGATAAGTCAATTTTCTGCATCAAGGTATTTTAGTCACCGACCATGGCTGAAAGCAGTGATGTATTCCGTATGTTGGCTGTTGAGGATAAGTTGGATGGTACCAACTACCCATTATGGGCTTATATGATGCGACATGTTTTGATCGCAAAAGCATTGTGGAACATTGTGCAGGGTGTTGAAAGATGTCCTGTTACACCTGTAATGACAGGTACTGCAAATACAGGTGCGAGAGCTGATGAAGATGGTGTCGAAGATGATATTCCACAGATTCCTATTCGTGCTGTTGTTTCTGTTGCACCTACTGCAGAGCAAATTCGTTGGGATGGCAGAGATGTCCAGGCACATGCATTGATAGCTTTGTCTGTCAAACATGCCATTATTCCTCATATTCGCTCTTGCAGAACAGCTAGGGATGCTTAGGATACACTTACCACATTGTACCAAGCTACGAATGAGGCTCGTGTTGCTTACCTCCGAAAACAGTTGGAGAGTGAGCACATGAATGAAGGTGATTCTATGGATAGTTTCCTAACGAATATCAAAGATTTGAAGGAACAGTTGATTTCTGCTGATGAGGTTATACCAGATAGCTCACTTGTGCAGACCGTTCTGAATGGTCTCCCTAACTCATATCAGAGTTTTGCTTCTACTCTTCGGTTGATGATGAAAGGCAATCCAAATGCCTTATCATTTGAGGAGTTAGTCTTTCTTCTGTTGCAAGAAGATCAGTCCAGGCAGAACAGGTCCATTATGCGAGTTGCAAATCAAGCTTTCCTGGCTAGTCAGAAGGGCAAAGGAAAATGGGGCTCTTCTACTAGTAAGCAGAAATCTACAAATGCTGCACAATCGAAGAACCACAATAAAGATGAGAAGAAATCATAAAAGCAGAAATTGTTTTGCAAGTACTGTAAAGGAAATGATCATATCATAAAGAACTGTCCAAAACTGGCTGCTAAAGAGGCAAAGAAGAAAGAGGCTGGAATGGTTGTTGCAGAGGCCTCTACACCAAAAACAGAGTCTGCAAATCTTGTGCAGGAAGAAGAATGGGTATTTACTACTGTCTGCAGTTTTGACCCATCTTCTCATGATCAGTGCATGTCTGCACTGGACTCGTGGTACTTTGATCGTGGGGCGACCAAACATATTACCTCGCAATGTAGTTTCTTCTCTTCACTCGAGCCTGCCCCTACAGGGAATACTGTTACATGTGCCAACAACTCCTCTTATCCTATTATGGGAGTTGGTAAGATCATTCTAACTACAGCTGATGGTAGTTCTTTCACTTTTTTAGATGCTCTATTTGTGCCAGGGATCAAAAAGAACCTGTTATCAGTTTTTGCATTAGCCAAGATTGGCTTCGTTGTGAAATTTGTTGATGACAGGTGTACAGTTCATGATTTGTCAAATGGCGATGTGATTATTGCTTCTGGCATTTTATGTCGTGGGTTGTATAAGCTCATAGACTATGAAAGATCTGTAAATGGTTTGGCATGTGCAGTAAATGATTCTCAGTCTAAGTCAGATGCAAAGCTTTGGCATGCACGCTTTGGTCATCTGAATTTTGCCAGTTTGCTATGCCTGCAGAAATCTGAAATGGTGTCCTCTTTGCCCAAACTTGAGGCACTTGAAAAACATGTTTGTGAAGGATGTATTTTGGGCAAAATGCAGCATTCCTCCTTTCCAAAAGATGGTTTAGTTCGGGCTATGCAGAAATTGCAGCTTGTACATACTGATGTCTGTGGTCCTATGAAGATACCCTCTTTTGGAAATTACGTTTACTTCGTGACTTTCATTGATGATTTTTCCAGGCATGCATGGGTATATCCACTCAAAGCAAAGTCCGAAGTGTTCATGTGCTTCAAACAGTTTTTGGTTTTGGCTGAAAATCTCTCAGCATGTAAAATGGGCACCCTCCGTTCTGATCGAGGGGGGGAATATATGTCTTCGGATTTTAATGCATTTCTTGTTGAACGTGGGATAAAACACCAGTGTACAATGCCGTATACACCTCAATAGAATGGAGTTGCTGAACGAAAGAACAGGTCACTCATGGAGATGGTGAGGTGCATGGTTAAGAGTCAGGCTTTACCACATAGTTTTTGGCTTGAGGCTATCATGTGTGCAGCATATGTACTGAACAGGTGTCCCACTAAAGCAATGCAATCTATCACTCCATATGAGGCTTGGCATGACCGCAAGCCATCTGTTCCTCATCTGCGTGTTTTTGGTTGTTTGGCATATGCATTAGTGCCTGAACAACATCGCAGAAAATTGGATGATAAGGTAGTAAAATGTATTTTTGTTGGATACAGTTCTGAAAGTAAAGGATATCGTCTGTATCATCCACATACTAAACGCATTCTGGTTAGCCGTGATGTTGTCTTTGTGGAAGATGCTATTCAACCATTGCTTTCATGTACTAAGGAGACATCTGCTAGCTCCAAAGACATGTATGATACTTTGATGCCTCTTTTATTAGGTGGACAGTCTAGTGCTGGTACTAATGAGGCAACTTCTGAACCTTTGCAGGTTTCATATGATGATGTAGATCATTCCATTTCTGATGCAGATTTACATGATGCACTTCTTGATGAGAGAGCTGATATTGAGCAGGCAAAAACTATGCCAAAATGGTTGGTGCAGACTTTGCGTGACAGCAAATTAGATGCACCTTTGTCATATCGTACTCCTTCAGGCTCTCATAGTGCCTCCTTTGCATCATATTGCTATGCTATGGCTACATCTAGTCTCTATGATGAGAATGAGCATGTTTCTTTTGATGAAGCACAAAATTCAAAAAATTGGAGGGCTGCTATGCAATCAGAATATGATGCTATAATGAAGAATGGTACATGGTCTTTATGTGACTTGCCTCCTGGAAAAAAGGCCATTGGCACTAAGTGGGTATACAAGCTGAAGCATAAACCTGATGGTACAGTTGACAGGTATAAGGCTAGGCTTGTTTCAAAGGGTTATGCACAGGAAAGAGGCATTGATTTTGATGAGACCTTTGCACCTACATGTTGTATGACTACTGTTCGGAGCATTTGTGCACTTGCAGCCCATCATGGTTGGAATGTACATCAGTTGGACATTAAAACAGCATTTCTGAATGGTGACTTGCATGAAGAAGTGTATGTTTTTCAGCCCGGTGGCTTTGTGCAGAAAGGGCATGAAAACCAGGTGTGGAGGTTAAAGAAGGCATTATATGGTTTAAAGCAAGCACCACGTGCTTGGTATGAGAAGATACATGCCTATGTGGTTGCACATGGTTTTGAGAACAGTCCAACTGAAAAGCACCTTATATGTTAAGCGTGCTAATGATGTGCTTCTGATCATTGTTATCTATGTTGACGACATGTTGCTCACTTGTTCTATTGAGAAGCATATTGCTGATTTTAAGGCTGATTTGCATGCCTCATTTGAGATGTCTGATTTGGGGCATTTGCATCACTATTTGGGCATTCAGCTTATGCAAGTTGATGGTGGAATGGCTTTGTGTCAAACAAAATATATTGACACATTATTGCAGCATTTTGACCTTGAAGACTGTAAGCCTATTGCTACTCCTATGGAGACAGGTTTACGATTGAAACTTCATGATGTTGGAGATGCATTTGATGCTATTCTCTATTAGAAGGCTGTTGGATGCTTGATTTATTTATGCATTACGCGGCCAAATATTCAGTTTGTTGTCTCACATATGAGCAGGTTTATGCATTGCCCAGGAGTCACGCATTGGAAGGCGGCTAAGCGCATCTTTCGCTACTTGAGTGGTACTCGGCTACTTGGGTTGTTTTATCCCAAGGGGGGATCACTACCACCAGATTTGCATGCTTTTTCTAACTCAGATTGGGCTGGTTGCTATGACACTCGTATGTCCACGAGTGGTTTTTTCTTCATGCTTGTTAGCTCATGTATATCTTGGTTGAGCAAGAAGCAACCTACTGTGGCCACTTCCAGTTGTGAGGTTGAGTATAGGGAAGCTTCCACAGCGACTGTTGAGTGTGTGTGGCTCAGACGCCTTATGGATGATTTGGGTGTTGGCCTGTCTTCTGCCACCACCATCTTCACTGACAGTTAGAGTGCATTGGCAGTTGCGAGGAACCCTATGTTCCATGCTCCCACTAAGAACATTGAGGTGCACTATCACTGTGTCAAGGAGAGGTTCTCTGCTAGGGAGATCAGCTTGGCATATGTGCCCACGTAGGAGAACATAGCAGACCTTTCCACGAAGGCTCTGCCTAGGGAGAAGTTTGAAGCTTTCCGCAAAGATTTGGGCTTACTTCCTTTTGTGGAGTGATTTCCACATAGCTTGGCACTTCCTTATACATGAGTGCCAGCTCCTTGTTCACCGGGCGGATTTGTTGATATATTTAGGTAGTGATGTGTGTGAACACACTAGGACCGCGAGGGCACTTTTTTCCCTCTTTAGGAGGTTTTTTCCCTTGACTTGTATATACACCTATTGCCCTAATGGGCTTCTTATCTTTGTACATTCTCTAGTAATACATTTAGTATTGTGTGTTTGTGCTCCAAGCTGCTTCTTCTTCCTTGTGTTGTTTGCGTGCTTCCACAGACGTCTATCTCCAACATATAAATGCAAGAGACACATGAGAAGCACACACAAGATGATGGATGGAATAGTTTTCTCTATTGAAAATTAACTTAACTCAAGTAAGAGCTGAATAATATCCCTAAACACAAAGTACCACCACATATGAGTGAATCATGTATGTGGTAACATTGGGAAAAAACCTCTAGCCAGCACTAGAGTGAAAAGTGCCTATGTATAGGGAAAAGGTTCACATCAAAGCTACTTGAGGAACACATAAGTGTAACAAAACCCCCTAGAGTGAATGATGTGAACACATACAGGGAGTGACAAATCAGCTCCCATAAGGTAATAAGCCTAAAGCTTTTCAAAGAGCTTCAAAATTTTCCTGTGGAAGGGCTTTGGTGAATATGTCTGCCACATTATCTTGTGCATGCACATTTACCAAATCAATATCTCCTACATGAAGGTGCTCTCTCACATAGTGATAATGCACCTCAATACGTTTGGTCCATGCATGAAACATTGGGTTTTGTGCAACAACCAAAGCACTCTGACTATTAGTGAGAATATGCATAGTAGCATCAATCTCCATGCAAAGATCCATTAGTAGGCTTCTCAACCATATATACTCCACTGTAGCTGTGAAAACTGCCTTGTACTCAGCTTCACAACTCGATGTCGCTAGTGTAGGTTGCTTCTTACTCAACCAAGATATGCATGAGTCTCCAAGGAAAAAGCAATTACCACTAGTGGACATGCGAGTATCATAACAACCAGCCCAATCACTATCTATAAACACATGCAAGCATGGCTAAATATCTCTGCCATAAAAGAGACCTAAGCTCATAGCGCCTCTGAGATATCCAAACACACATTTCATCACTTGCCAATGTTTAGTGCCAGGGCTATGCATGAATTGACTCAACTAGGAAACTGCATATTGTATATCTGTCCTTGTGTTGCATGCATATATAAGACATCCCACAACTTGCTGATAAAGAGAAGTAACGAATGCATCACTGGAATCCTCACTGAGAACCTGAATCCTATTATGGAATCCATTTTTGATTGCATAGCACTCATTCATTGTGGATCCTCACATGCATCCTCAAAAGAAAGTGTCTCTTCATTACATGTTGTAGCAATAAGAGAATAATCCATAAACTTACTTGGTGCATGGTGAAAGTTTGATCTTGTTCTACCAAGTAAAGATGCACTCACTTTGCTGTCCTGCAAAGTTTGCTTCAGCCACTTTGGCATACTTTGTCCACTCTCGATAGACATGTGTTCATTATGTAACACATCTTCAATATGTACATCATGTGTGGGCTGAATTCAATGCTCATTTTCAGCCATATTTTGACGCAAACGTTCAGCCATATGTGGCTGAAAATTTCCAGCAGTTTTAATACATTTTGGTTAAAACATTTTAGCTATGTTTGGCTGGAAATTCTCTACATTTTCAGCACTATTTTGCCAGAATCTTTCAGCCCTTTGAGCCTAAGTTGTGTGGTCTACATGGCCATGGTCAAGCGCACAATTTTGGAACAAAGGCATGAGTTATTGAACACATCTGGTGAGCTAATTGTTGGCTGTATTTTGCATTCAAGTAGACAAAAAACTGAATTTTCAGTAATACCACATCTCGACTCATAATAATTGTGTTTGTCAATGGATGGTACGAACGATATCCCTTACTTTTAGCACTATAACCAACAAATATACATTTCTTTGCCTTGTCGTCAAGTTTATGATGGTGTTGTGATGGCACAAGAGCATATGCCAAACAACCAAACACATGCATATGACTAACCATAGGCTTATGACCATTCCAAGCCTCATAAGGAGTGATGACTCTCAATGCATTTGTAGGGTAGCGATTCAACACATAGTTTGCACACATGATCATTTCCATCCAAAATGTATTAGGAAGATGCTTTCCTTTAACCATACATCATGCCATTTCAAGTAGAGTTCTATTTTTACGCTCGGCAACACCGTTTTGTTGAGGTGTATATGGCATCGTACGTTGGTGTGAAATACCTCTTTCATGAAGAAAAGCATTAAACTCATGTGACATTTATTCACCACAACGATCCGTGCATAGAGTCAAAAGCTTTTGTGAACAGAAATTTTCAGCCATAGCTAAAAATGATTTGAAGCAAGAAAATACCTCATTCTTTGCTTTCATAGGATACATCCATGTATGGCAAGTAGCATCATCAATGAAGGTAACAAAATAAACATGCTTCCCAAAAGATGGAGTCTTGATGGGACCACATACATCACTATGAACAAGCTATAATTTTCTTGTAGTGTGTGTATGACTATCTTTTGGAAAAGAAGCACGATGCATTTTTCCAAGAATGCAACCTTCACATGCATGCTTTTCAATGGACTCAAGTGTAGACAAATCAATAACCGTGTCCTTCTTTTCCAGTAAAGCAAACTATTGAAGTTCAAGTGACTAAAAGGAGCATGCCAAAGCTCCATTTCAGCCATGGAAGAAGTATGAACAACCAAGGCATTCGAGAAAGCCCTCTTAGATGTATCCATGCAATACAAACCATTACATAATGTATCGGACATCACGATAACATCACCATTGCTGAAATGATGAACCATACACTTATCATCAACAAAGTGTACATGAAGACCAGCTTTGGCAATCAACAAAACTAAAATTAAGTTGTTTTTTATACCGGGCATATTCAATGCATTTTTCAAGAGAATCACACCTCCATTTGTAGTTGTACGCTCAATATATCCTACTCCAATGATAGGATAAGAGGCATTGTTTGCACACACCTCATGTCCTCCTTTAGGTGCATCTTTCAAAGAGGCAAAAATCTTTTGCATGATGTTATGTTCTTTGAAGCACCACTATCAAAGAACCAATCGGAATCGGCCTATCTCACAACCATACATTTAGAATGCAAAGAATCATCATAATGACATGTAACAAAACATGCCCAAAAATCTTGAGCCATATTAACTTCATCATTCTTTGCATTTGCTGAAATTTCAGCAATAGACATGCTGGATTCCTTCTTGTTTTCATTGCATTTAGCAAGCTTTCTACATTCATCAATAGTATGACCAGTCTTTCAGCAATATTTGCATCTCTTCTTCTTTTGCAAATCGGCATCATTAGAGGAATGAGTGGAAGAGGAAGCAACCAAATGGAGTGTAGTATCAAAGCTTTGAAACGATTCAGGTAATCCTTTCAACAATGTAGAAATGAGTGATGCAGAATGATCTCAGCTATGTTTGTCAATTGCTCTTTCAAGTCCTTGATGTGTATCACATACACATCCACCAAATCATTTTCAGCCATATATACATCCTTAAGTTGCTTCCTCAAATATGCAACATGTGCTTCATTATGCACGGCATAGAATGAAGCAAGAGTGTCCCATGCCTATTGTGATGTAGAACATGACCAAATGTGTGGAAGTATATGATGCTTCACAGAAAGCGCAATCAAAGCATGAGCTTGTGCATCTTTTCCATCCCATCTAAGTTGCTCTTGTGTAGCTAGAGAAGGAGAAACCACTGTGCACGAAGAAAGAGCTCCATCTGTGATAGTAGATTGTGAAGTAAAAGCACGTGTGGATGTTCAATCTACATCTGCCACTATGTTCCAAAGTTGTTTAGAAACAAGAACATGCTTCATCATGTAAGAGCTCATCGTATAGTTGGCACCATCAAGCTTATCTTCAGCTTGAAGGATGCCAAAGAAGTCATTGTTGCCTGCCATTTCACTAAGGAACAAGAAAGTGACAAAAACTTTACTTCGTGGAAAGTTGAAATGAGTGATGAAATTTTAGCTCATAAATCGTCACTCTGATGGCGATTCTGACTACACGAATGGCTTCAAAATGGGGGTAAAACCCCAATGCACTTGATGGAAATGTTTCCTGGCTGCTGGAATTCACAGTTCTATGCTACGAAGTCAATTTGCACTATTAAAAGTGCACGCATGCCGCAACGTGAAAAACCAAAACTTGAGAAGAAGCTGCACCTACTCTGATACCATTGTTGGGTGTCTGAAGAAGTGTGAGAGACACACAAGAAGCACACACAAAGGAGCACAAATGTAGCAAGCCACATGGAGAAGAGGATGGTTGGAATAGCTCTCTCTATTGACAATGAACTTAACTGAAGTAAGAGCTGAATAATATCCCTAAGTACAAAGTACCACCACATATGAGTGAATCATGTATGTGGTAACATGGGGAAAAATCTCTAGCCAACACTAGAGTAAAAAGTGTTCTTGTATAGGGAAAAGGTTCACATCAAAGCTGCTCAAGCAACACATAATTCTAACAGTGCAATCATGCCAAATTGCACTTGACGTACTCTCCCCAAATCACCATCCAATGTACATTATCAATTCAATCAAATTCGGGTAGAATCATTAACATCTATATACATTTGTATATGGTTGTCTCCACGTTGAGCAAGCTTATCTATTTTTCCTCACTCTCTTCGTGTGTGGAGGGTCTTGATATCTCTCCAAGGATGATATCTCTTCAACGGATGCTACACTTCCACAATCCATCGCCGGTGGGATTTTTCTATGGTAGTCTTGGGGTCATATTTTCTATTTTAATCTCGATTTCACTCTTTAAAATTAATGGCAATATTCCCTCTAGGATGAAAATTTTATTCTTGAAGCAATCGCCTTTGACGTGGCCATTCCCCAACCCTTCAGAGGGACCATTTTTTTTTCATTTGGTAATTACAAGAAAAGATGAGATTAAAAGAAAAAAAAAGATAATGGAAAAGAATAAAAGAATGACTAGAAGTGTTATCTTCTAACGGGTTAGAGATATGGTGGGTGGGTGGGTATATTTAGGACTTGCCTCAAGAAATTCCAATTCTTCGATTGAACCTTTTCTTTTTATTTGCTGATCGCAAGAGAAAGTGGTTAAAAGAAAAAAGAAGATAAAGACAAAGAGAAAAAAAGAATGATTAAAAGTGCTATCCTTTAAGGGTTAGAGATGTGGTTGTGGTCCACGGCACTCAAGGGTTTGTCCCAAATCACAAAAAATAATGGCAAGGCCTCTCAGTGGTGGTTAGCGATTTGTGTCCAACCTCAAAGGATAAAGCCAATGGTCCTTCTCTTTATCTTTTTGGGATTAAGCTTCCATGAGTCTCCCTTCCAGGGGAGAGCATTCTTGGCAAACAAGAAGATCTAAAAAACATTTGCCTCATAGGATAAATGTTTTGCTTGAAACCACCTCTATAATACTTTCAAGAATGGTTTCATAAAGAGTGGTTCCCTCATGGCTTGGTGGTTTGAAAATGTCAACTCTTGTAGGCCAACTAGGAGATTTTGGTTTTTGAGAATGATGATATGGCCTTCCAAGCCCTAGAAGTTGGTTCTTCATAGGTTTTGCACTCAACATTATGTCTTTTCAAGTGGTTCCTAGATTTTGTTCCAAATAAGTCTAAACCATCTTGTTTCCCTCAATGGGTGGAACTCCCTAGCTTCCCTATCTCCTTTATGGTTTTCTTAGGGAGATTTTCACCCAATTGGTTGGGCATTGGCCTTCAAGGAAGCTTTTGAGGTTTCATCTATGAAGGTGCGATACACTCCTTAAAAGCTAGGCAGCATCCATAGATTTGTGTTGAAGTAAATTTTAATCTGGTTCTTTTTACCAAGATTCTCATAGGCATTAGTGAAGGACTCCCTCTCAAACAAGAGCTAAATTAGAAGAAATTTCCTAATGCTTGGTCTCAATATGAGGTGGAAGGCCATAGAATCAAAGATTTACCTCCAAGGAGAAATTTGTTTTTTCTAGAAGAAAATAAGGAGAATGCTCAAGCAAATGCTCAAGCTTCAGTAGAAAAAGTAATTCTAATCCCGAAAGATAAATCTTGAGATCTAGTATTAGAAAAAGTCAAAAGAACACATTTAGAGGATCATAATATTGAGGCCTTCATGAAAGTAAGACATAGAAGGAAAAGAAGTCTGAGAGGAGGAGGTGAGCTAAATCACTCTCACTCAGGTATTGCAGCTAACAATATCTTCTTTAATTTAGAAAAGGAGCTCAATATTTTAGACTACCCTGGAGAATGGAAAGAATAGCTGAATGAAAAGGAAACCATAGAGACTCCTTCTACAAGCATGCAAGATAATCAAGAATAATTCACATCCACTAATGAGGATGATTTCACATCCACCAAAGAGGATGGTTTCATCTCCATCAAAGAAGATAACTTAGTGAGTTCTATCATCAACTCTACATTTCTAGGTAATGATGTGTACATCATGATTAGGGCAGTGTCCTAGAAAGATAAACTCTCGACTCAACTCCCATGGAAATAAGTCCCCTTAAAGGGCAGCTCGTCTAGCAAGAGCCCAACCTCTACAAGAAGAGAAAAAGATATAAAAAAGAAAAAGGGAGTTAAATTCATGACTAATAAAGATATCTATGAGCATCAATGATTTTTGTTTTGTATAAAATTTGAGGGTTATCTAACCCCTCTAGAATACTATGTTTGGTCTATGGTCTTGAGACAAAAATATGAACCTAGACTTTATCCATCTTAAAGAGATTAAAGTTGATGGACTTGAACTACAAAAAAAGGTTAAAGTGCATCTTGGCATCTCATGTATGGATCTCCACACAACATTGATTGGAGTGCAATGGTGTAGTGATTGGCTTTAAATTGAGATGGAAAGCATGCATTCTAGATATTAGTATCCATTAGAATGATAGGTGGGTTGCAACATTATCTAGGAGCCCACTTGTTCTCACCATTTCTTTAAAGGCCTATTCATGAAATTTGGGAATTATTCAAGTCCCATTTATGATACAAGTGATGGTGTTAACTTATAATTTCTATCTTTTATTTTCCTTACAAAGATCAAGTCATGAACATATCTTCTTTTTGATACAATGTTTAAAGCTTTGAATAAGAGAAAAATAATATTGGTTCATGAGCCTATTTAAAAAAACACCAAGGAGAATATGAATATACAAAGAAAAGAATTCACGCTTGAATTTAAAATTTGAACTATATTATTTCTTCATAAAATGTATTAGTTTTCCATTGAGATATTAATATCTCCATTATTCTCCAAATTCAATTTTAGAGTTTAAACTTCAATTACTTCAGAAATAATATTACCTTTCTATTGAGAGTTCGATTGTTTTATATACATATTTTAATTCAATGGTATTCACATACATTTGAAACTTGACAAGCTATGTAAAGTTGATTTTCTCAATCTTAAGCTTATTTATGTTAGAAAATCTATCATGAATTTAGATTTGAGAAAAAAAATCCAATTCACCAATAGCTCAATTATTCGTGATTTGATCTATCAATAAATGCTCATTCAACCAATGTTCGCTTGGTTGAAGCATACCAAAATATGTTGTTCAAAAACGCCAATAAATCAATTTAAATGTAATAGTATAACAAAATCCAGCAAAAACTTCCTAAATCCTGTCGTAACCTCCAAATCCTATAGCAACCTCCAAATCCCACAACAGCCTGGAGAGAAGATCCATTGAGTGGGGGAACCAAATGGCATTGGATCCCTATTTATAGGTTTTCTCTAATGAGTTCTCTCTATAATCTTCTAACCTCCTTATTCAATCTTTCTATTTCCAAAATCTTCTCCCATGTTCTTTTGCTATTTTTAGAAAATCCCATCTATTATTTCTATTTTGGTTTTACTCTTTTTATTTTTTGTATTTTCTTCTTTCTATTTTTGTATCTCTTTCTTTTTCTCTTTTTATTTTTCTTGGATTAACGTTTGGTTTCACACCTTATGTACAAATCAAATGAAATCGAAGGGTTAGACTTAGGGTAGAAGACAAAACTAAGGTTCCAACCTAGGGTTTGAATCAAGAAAAGTTAGTATTTGCCTATGTTTAAGGTCAAGCATGTCAATTAATTATTTTATTTACATTTATGACCTAAAATCCTAGGATTTATAAGGATCAAACCTAGGGTTTCAAGGGTTAAAATTAGGTTTTCTAATGGCCAAACCCTAGATCTCAAGGATTTAGAGTTAGGTTAATGAGTTATGTACAAACATGAAGGGTCTAATCTATAGATACAACATGGTTTCTCACCTTATAATCAATCAAATCAATCAAAACATGCACGAATTATAACTCTTTCCCAATCAAAATATCATATCACACTTAGAAAATCAATGAACTTGAAAAAAATTCTTAAGGTACACTTCCTTGAGGGATTTCATCCCCATAGTGCTCTGACTGTCAGTGAAGATGGTGGTCATAGAAGGCTAACCACCTTCCAAATCAACCATACACCACACACACTTAACAGTCACTATGAAAGCTGCCCTATACTCGGCCTCACAACTAGAAGTGGCCATAGTAGGCCGCTTCTTGCTCAACCAAGCTATACCTGAACTACCAAGCAAGAAGCAAAAGCCACTAGTGGACACATGAGTGTCATAGCAACTAGCCCAGTCAGAATTAGAAAAAAGCATGCAAATCTGGTGGAAGTGATCCCCCCTTGGGATAAAACAACCCAAGTAGTCGGATACCACTCAAGTAGCAAAATATGCACTTAACTGCCTACCAATGCTTGGCACCTGAGCAATGCATAAACCTGCTCATCTGTGAGACAAAAAATTGAATATCTCGTGGATTAATGCATAAGTAAATCAAGCATCCAACAATCTGCTGATAGAGAATAGCACCAATGCATCTCTAGCATCATGAAGACTCAATCATAAACTTGTCCCCATAGGAATGGAAATAGGTTTACAATCTTCAAGGCCAAAACATTGGAATAATGTGTCAATATATTTCCTTTGATACAAAGACATTCCGCCATCAACTTACATAGGCTGAATGTATAAATAATGATGCAAATGCCCCAAATCAGACATCTCAAATGTTGGTGCATGACAACCATCAATTGATGTTTTGGATGAAGGTTTGAAGTCAAAGGATGAAGAAAAGACTAGCCAATGAAGCTTGAAGGTAGTGGCACATTCAGGAAATGAAGACTTGTATACATATGTACATTAAACTTGTAATTAGCTCACTTACACTTTTGTTATGGACATGAGCTTGTACATAACACCTATATATACAAGTAGAAAGTCAAGGCATGTATGAGATATGATTAATTTGAAGTTGTAAGAGTCATTAGACACTTTAGGAGTGAAGTAGATCTCGCTCATCAACTTTGTGTGATGACTTTCTTCACAGTTGGCTAAAGTTTTGATAATTTGGCATTGGTCTTCCAAAATTGGTTGAGGTTTTGAGTTATTCTTGATATAGAAGTGTTCTAGCATTGAGGATAGCTTTTCTTTTGGAGATGAACACTCTCCATCATCAAATGAGGCATGTAAATCAGCCTTAAAATGAGCAATATGCTTATCATGAGGACTAGTGAGTAGCATGTCATCAATGTACACAACAATGATCAGAAGCACATCATTAGCACTCTTAACATATTAGGTTCTTTCAATTGGACTATTCTCAAAAACATGTGCAATCAGATAGGTATGTATCTTTTCATACCAAGCATGTGGTGCTTGCTTTAAACCATATAATGACTTCTTTGACCTGCACACCTAGTTTTCATGCTCTTTCTACAAAGCATGAGGCTGTAAAACATACACTTCTTCATGCAAGTCACCATTCGTGAATGCGGTTTTAATGTCCATTGATGTACATTCCAACCATGATTAGCTACAATTCCACAAATGCTACAAACAATAGTTATTCAATAAGTAAGAGCAAAGGTCTCATTAAAATCAATGCCTCTTTCCTGAGCATAACCCCTTGCAACAAGCCTAGCCTTATACCTATCAACTATTCCATCAGGTTTATGTTTTAGCTTGTATGCCCACTTAGTGCCAATGGCCTTCTTGCGAGGAGGCAAGTCACATAAAGACCAGGTACCATTTTTCATGATAGCATCATGTTCAGATTGCATTGTAGCCATGTAATGTTTAGAATTTTGTGCTTCATCAAACAAAAGAGGCTCAGTCTCATCACAAAGACTAGATGTAGCCATAGCATAGAAATCTAATGCAAAAGAGGCACTATGAGATCCTAAACGAGTACGATATGATAGAGTTGCATCTAATTTGGTATCACACAAAGTCTGCACCAACCATTTTGGCATAGTTTTTGCCTCCTCAATATCAGCTCTCTCATCAAGAAGTGCATCATGTAAATCTCCATCATAAATAGAATGATCTGCATCATCACATGAAACCTAGAATGGTTGAGAAGTTGCCTCATTAGGACCAGCATTAGACTGTCCACCTGTAAAAAGAGTGAGCAAAGTATCATACATGTCTTTGGAGCTAATAGATGTCTCCGTACATGAAAGTAAAGGCTGAATAGCATTTTCCACAAAAACAACATAACGGCTAACCAAAATGCATTTAGTGTGTGGGTGATACAGATAATAGCCTTTGCCTTTAGAGTTGTACCCAACAAAAATACATTTTTACCACTTTATCATCCAATTTCTAGCGATGTTGTTCATGCACTAATGCATATGCTAGACAACCAAAAACATGCAAATGAGCAACGGATGGCTTGCAACCATGCCAAGCCTCATATGGAGTGATAGACTACAGTGCTTTAGTGGGACATGGATTAAGTACATATGCTGCACACATGACAACCTCAAGCTAGAAACTATGTAGTAAAGCCTGACTCTTGACCATATACCTCACCATCTCCACGAGCGACTTGTTCTTTCGTTCAGTAACTCCATTCCGTTGAGGTGTATATGGCACTATACATTGATGTTTTATCCCACGTTCAACCAAAAACGCAATAAAGTTAGAACACATATATTCCCCCCCTCAATTAGAATGGAGGGTGCCCATTGTACATGTTGATAGATTTTCAATCAAAATGAGAAATTGTCTGCAACACATAAACACTTCAAACTTTGCCTTCAATGGATATACACATGCATGCCTAGAAAAATCATCGTTGAAAGTCACAAAGTAAATATAGTTTCCAAAAGAAGGTCATTGCATAGGACCACACACATCACTATGAACAAGTTTCAATTTCTAAGTACCCCAAATTGAACCATCTTTTGGGAAGGAAGAACTCTAAATTTTGCCCAAAATACAGCCTTCACATACATGTTTACTCGGCTCCTCAAGTTTGGGCAAAGAGGACACCATTTTAGATTTCTGCAGGCATAGCAAACTAGCAAAATTTAGATGAATAAAGTGTGCAGGCCAAAGCTTTGCATTTCACATAGCCTAAGAATAATGCACTGCACATGCTAAATCATTCACGGATCTTTCATAATCTATGAGCTTTTATAGCCCATGACATAAAATGCTAGAAGCAATAATCACGTTGCCATTTGAGAGATCATGAATTGTACACCTGTCATCAACAAAATTCACAACCAAGCCAATCTTGGCTAAAGACAAAACTGACAACAAATTATTCTCAATCCCTAGCAGAAATAAAGCATCTGACAAAGTGAAAGAACCATCATCAGTAGTAGACAAAATGATCTTACCAACTCCCATGATAGGATAAGAGGAGTTCTTGGTGCATGTGAAAGTATTTCATGTAGGGGAAGGCTCAAGTGAAGTGAAGAAAGTGTGCTACGAGGTAATATGTTTGGTTGCCCCACAATTAAAATACCAAATATCTGAATCTACTACAAACATACACTGCTCATGAGAAGATGGGTCAAAAGTGCAAACATAAGCAAATGCCCATTCTTCATTCTGCACAAGATGAGCAGACTCTCTTTTCGGTGTAGAAGCCTCTACAACAACCATTCCAACCTCCTTTTTCTTTGCCTCTTTAGTAGCCAATTTTGGACAACTCTTAATGACATGATCATTTGCTTTACAGTATTTGCAAAACAATTTCTAATTTTTTTATTTCTTCTCATCTTTTTCTTCCTTCTTCGAATGTACAACATTTGCATATTTTTTCTTACTAGTAGATGAGCTCCATTTACATTTTCCCTTCTGACTAGCTAGGAAATCTTGATCTGCAACACACATAATAGAAGTGTTCTACCTAGATTGATCTTCCTACAACAGAACAAAAACTAACTCCTCAAATGACAAGGCATTTGGATTCCATTTCATCATCAAACAAAGAGTAGATGCAAAACTCTGATATGAACTAGGAAGACCATTTAGAACGGTCTGCACAAGTGAGCTATCTGGTATAAGTTCATCAGCAGAAATCAATTATTCCTTTAAGTCTTTGATCTTTGTTAGAAAATTGTCCATAGAATCACCTTCATTCATATGCTCACCCTCGAATTGTTTTCGGGGGTAAACAAGATGAGCCTCATTCCTAGCTTGGTACAATGTGGAAAGCTATCAATGCATGTGCCTGAGAATCTCTGCCATCCCAACGAATTTGCTCTATAGTAGGTGCAGCAGAAACCATAACATGAATAGGAATATGAAGAATATCAACATCCTCAATGCCATCTGCATTAGCTTCAATACTTGTATTTGCAAGTGTAATAGGACATTTTTCAACACCCTGCACAATGTTCCACAATCCTTTTACAAACAATACATGTCGCATCATTTAAGCCCACAATGGGTAATTGGTACCATCAAACTTATCCTCAATAGCCAACATATGAAATATGTCACTACTTTCGGCCATTTCCACTGACAAAAATACCCTGATGCAGAAAAATCATTGTATCTAAAAGTGTTGAACGGAAGTATCCTAATGAGTTCTACTAAATCTGTAGTAGACTTTGATGTGCTTATACTGGTGATCCAAAACTAGTATATATCTTTGGCACAAAAAGATAAAATGTCCTATAGAAGCACTATGATAGTGATGAGCTCATATCGTGATTTTGACACCACACAGCAAATTTGTTTTGATCTCCTAATCACCTTGACTATGGGTACCAAATTTCATGCGATTCTGAGAGTGTGACTGGAGGGGTGTCGACAACACCCTAGATGAAGTGATGACTTGCTCTGATAACAGTTATTGGAGTTAGACATTTGTGGAAGCATGTGAACAACACAAGGAAGAAGAAGAAGCTTGGAGCATGCCACACAATAGTGAATGTATTACCACTAGAATGTACAAACAGAAGTAGCTTGTTAGGGCAATAGGTGTATATACAAGCTGGGGGGAAAAAACCTCCTAAAGAGGGAAAAAAGTACTCCGATGGTCCTAGAGTGTTCACACAAATCACTATCTAAATATATCAACGTCACCTATCCTCTGTTGCATTGAAAAACTCTAATTTCAATTTCTTTTCAAAATAACTTACATATTTAATTTTATGTTTAAAGTTTACTTTTCATTCATTTATGGAATACTAATGATTTTTATTCATGTGTAAAGATTTTAATGTATGATGTGGATGATATTCCACCACACCATTCAGAGTTGCTAGTAAGACCTCATTTATTAGAAGCTTCTATGAGGAGGCTATGCAAAAGTGATCCTGTGGAATATCCAAGGTTGAAAGACCTATATTTAAAAGCAGATGAAGTACAATATTTGTGCGACAACGATGAAGATGATGGCATGGCAAATTTGATTGAAGATTGATATCAAAATGATAATGAGAGCATTCATATTTCTAAAAATGAGAAATATCTTTGAGAGTAATGTCTAAAGCATGTATATGAGGAATGTCCAAAATATCAATCTCCTCCGTATAAAGACAAAGAAGTTAAAATTCCAAAAACGATATTGAGACATTTTCCATTGGCTTCATGGGTTAGACATATGTTTCAAAGCCCCGAATTATCAAAGCTTTTGACATGGGGACATGATCATAAAAGTATCAATGGAATAATCAAAATTCCAATAAATAGTGAAGCTTTTTAGCATACTGATTCTACATGGCCTGATTTTTCACAAGAACCATAGAATCTAAAGTTAGGAGTTTAATTAGATAGGGCTAATCAATTTTCCATGAATCTAATAAATGATCAACACTGTAAGTGATAGTCATAAACTACAATCTTCTGTCATATCTTAGCATTAAAAAGGAATATTTAATGTTTTCACTTTTAATACTAGGAAAAAGGCAAGTTAAAGATATGAATATATATCTTTCTCCCCTCATTGATGATCTCCAAGAGTTATGGAGAGCCTTAATCTCATTGATTTATCAAAAAGCATCAATAAAAAATCTTGGACTATTCATTATTTTCCAGGATATGGTGTTTGGTTCAGGTATTGATGTGATTTTTTATTTAATATGCATACAAATATATGTGAGTTAATATAATTATATTTTTATTATTTTCATGATGGAGGAATATCTACTAAGGGTTGTAAAACTTGTCCATATTATGGTGATTGGTTGAGATTAATTTAGAGTAAGAATCTCAACAAAAATATTTATCTTCAACATCGACGATTCTTGCTTGATGATCATCCATTAAGATGTAGAAGAGAAGCGATATATTTTAATGGAAAGCTTGAAATAGGTCAGTGTCCAAAACCAATGATGCCTATGGATTGGTATAAAAAATGGACAATTGGGCCTCTTATAGATCTAGAATCAGAAATCTTCAATGATGATGAAGATATTGAGAATGTGAAGAGAGATAAAGGAAAATTGGCACTCACAAAGAATATATCGATATGGTATTCTTTGGAGTGGAGAGAGTTAAAGGCCTATCATCTTCTTGATCCTATGCATATATTCAAGAATATTGGTTATTCATTATGGCAGCATCTTCTTGGATTAAAAGACACCATAGCATCAAGGAATAATTTAAAGGACCAAAACTCAAAACCAAAGTTAGGGCCAATTTTTGATAGACATCAACAAGAAACGACTTATGCACTTGCTCCTTGGATACTTATGACAAAAGAGATGCAGAGTATCAACAACAGGACTCGATTGATTTGGACTCCTACAGGATATGGAGCATCTTTCCAAAACATGTTTACTATGGATGATAGGAGCTTATCTAAGTTAAAGCCCATGATTGGCATAACTTTTTGAAGCACATTTTACCTTTGGTTATTGATGGATGTACAATGAAAGGAGTATGAGATGTGATCTATCATCTTGGATCATTTATAAGGTAATTATGATACTTTTATATTTAATATATATGACTATTTGATATCTTTTATTTATGAATTAATTTCTATATAAATTTTTTTTAATGAGGTGTATAGGTGGATTACATCAAAAGAGATTGACAAAGACTTGATACCACAAAAGAAACGTGAATGCAAAGAGCTACTATGTTTGATGGAGAAAGAGCTTCCTAGTTTGTTTTTTGATATTTAGGTTCATTTATTAGCCCATCTTGTGGATGAAATAGAGATTGTAGGTGTTGTTAACACTCGATGGATGTTTTGGGTCAAGCAATTTATGGGAATATTAAAAGGTTATCTACGGCAAAGAGCAAAACTAAAAGGATCCATGACAAAGGGTTGGATGCTTGAGGATTGCATGTACTATGTTAATGAGTACCTTAAAAGAGTTCATGAAGAAGCTCCACATGCATGGACCAACGAGTATTCTTCAAAAATAACAGACAACGTATTATCAGGTAAGGGAGTTTCATTTTAATTTATATTACAAGAAAAAAATGATTTTTTTAGTTTTGTAGCATATAATAGCAAATGCATGCAAGCATTCTTTAGCGAGTACAAACAAGAACTTCAAAATTTCCAAAGTAAAATACAGAGAAACAAAAGATATAGATATAATCTCGATAATAATGAGATTACAAATATATCTTCTTTCACATATTGGCTATATACTTGTTTGCAACGAGCCAATGAAAATGATGCAGAAATCTCATATGAGTAGAGAGAGTTAATGATAGGCTGTGAACAAAAGGTAATTTTATTTTAATAATATTCTATTTTTTACATATATGTATACTAGTTTCTCTTTACTAATTTAATTTCTATTATAGGATTGAATGTTCACTAATCTATGGGCTTTTGGACAACATATTAGAATCAAAGCTATTGATTTTTTATGTAAAACAGAGGATTCTAGCATTGTTACTTCTTTCAAGAAACTATCACGTGCTAGCTCAAATGACATGAAGCTTATAGATGGTGAACTTGGTTGCATGGGAACTATTGTTGGTATCTATGAAATAACATTTTGTACATTCAAACACGTAAAAAATGTTTATTATTTTTATGAGAGAGTTTATTTTTTTAATCACCTAATAACGATTTTTTGTTTTTATATATTTGGATAGATCATTTTGAAGGTTGATTGATTTCGAGCCAAGTATAAACGTAGTAATTCCAGATTTGAGAAAGGAATTATCTAGGTTTGGGGCAATTGATCCTTCCAAGGTAATGTGATCTACTAGAGAAACATATTCTTCCTATGCATATTGAACAAGCATTTTTACCCTGATGCTCATCCTTGGTGGCAAGTCATTCATGTTCAATGTAGAGGTAGGTCATTGTTTGAATCGTTTATTGTTAGAGAGATGGAAGAAATTCCTCTTGATGATTTGCCATCAGATACTAATACATCAACATGTCAAAGAGAAATCAGAATCGTTCGTTGTATATGAAAATGATACTAATCTTCTTGATGAAGAGGATAATTCTCTACATGCTGATTCTACTGATGATAAAGAGGAATTACCAAAAATCGATATTAGACCATCAATATATGATGTCATTCATTAGAACAAAGATTTAACAACAGAAGAAATAAATGAAATCAATAAGGATAATGAAGATGAGACTATATTGATGTCTTACCAAAAAATGATGGCAATAATGAAAACATATAAGTATATTAGATAGTAAATTCCACTCTAGTTATCGATCAATAATTTGAATCATTTGAATGGGTATCAGATAATATATTCTCCTTTATTCAACTAGAATATTGGTGAATCCCACAAGAGAGTTGAAATCATGTTCTTTTAAGTTAGAACATGAAGCTCGGGGGTATGCCTAGAATTTTATATATAGCTTTATTTTCGATAACAAATTTTTTGTCATGTATGTATGCAAACATGTGTATTCATGTGTATTATATGTATACATGTGTAAGTATGGACATATGTGTGTTTCATGTATATTTATGTGTGTGCATGTATGTGATATATCTATACATGTGTTCGTATGTACACGTATATGTATGCATATGCATTTGTGTAATATATGCAAGTGTGTTTATAATTATGTATGCATGTATAGGTATATGTGTGCATGTAGGCATGTATATATGTATATGTGTACATGTAAATATGTATGCATGTATATATATATGTGTGCATGTAGGCATGTATGTGTGATGCATATGTATCTACTCCATCATTCTACATATATGTATTTGTATCTACATCATGTGTTGTTGACAATGTTGTTGAAGATAAATGTACAAGCTCATTTTCATATACAAAAATGAACTACCTGTCCACACAAGTATGCTGAAGACCTGAACTTCACTATCAAACTCATACCTCTCTGAATATATATTCTTTGCAAAATATATTTGGTATAGAGATAATAGGCACATATATCTTTCCAACAAGCTAATAGACAAGTAATTTGGATGCATTTTGGCCAGGAAACTCAACTGACCAAAATAGACCACCTGCACACATAAGTACACTATAAAACTAGACTTCACTCTCTAATAGATATCTCACAAAATATAAATCTTCGGAATGGTATATTTATGATAGTGAAAATACATGAAAGTGCTTTCCAACAAGACTAAAAGCAAGCAATTTGGATATGTTTTAGTTGGGAAACTTAACCGACCAAAATAGACTACCTATCCACATAGGTATACTAAAAAACTAGACTTCACTCTCTCATTGATCTTTCACATAATATATAGGCTTTGAAAGTGATATTTAGTATGTAGAAAATGCACATGATAAGCTTTTTAATGAATGTTTACACAAGAAATGGTTACATATACACTGAGATATGAGCTCCACAACAGAGCTTTATACAAACTAACATACGGTTGAAAGGAGTCTAAGGGAAGACAAAATGACAAAATTGCCAAATCCGACTATTGGGAGCTCATTCCCCTTTCTCTCCTTGTTTTGAACATGCTGCCACTTCACTTTTATAACCAATGAGCATGTGAAGAATTTTGTGCCTCCTTAACTCACCACTTTTCCACTACATGCTACTAACTACAAGGCAATATATTGTATCTCTTACTCATCATGAATTTTGACTATACTTTTTTCTTTTACTTTTTTTCTTTTTTTCTTCTTTTCCTTTATCTTTATATTTGGTAAATTTATCCAAGCATAGCTCATATGATAATGATCTTGTACATTTATCTTCAACACTCCCCCTCAAGCTCATTTGGGAGTTTTCTTCAACCATGTCTTGCAAATTTATCACATCCTTGAAACCTTTGAGTTTAGAATCATCCAAGAACTTTGTAAACATATCTGCAACCTTCTCTTTGGTTTTGATGAACTTTATGTCCACATCTTTTCTCATTACCTTCTCCCTTACATAATGGTAGTGGACCTCAATGTGCTTGCCCCTTGCATGAAACATAGGATTGCTTGCCAAGCAAATACTTGACATGTTAGCACCGTATATAAGGATGGTTCCAACTTGCACTCCAAGATCAGCCAAAAGCTTCTTAATCCACATTGCTTCACATTTTGCAAATGCTAATCCTCTATATTCAGCCTCCATAGATGAAAGTGCAATAGTAGGTTGTTTCTTTGAGCTCCATGTGATAGGTTTTCTTCCTATCATGAACACATAACCTGAGGTTGATCTCCTACCTTCCTTTGAACCTACCCAATCAGCACCACTAAAGCCTTTGACCGACAATTCTTCATCAAACTTGTAAGCCAAAGCATGATTAATTGTATTTTTTATGTATCTCAACACTCTCTTGGCTGAATTAAAGTGTTCACTTGTCAGGGCTTGCATAAACTGAGAAAGTACACCAACAACATAAGATAATCAGGTCTTGTAATGTTTGCATAGATTAATGATCCTACAATGCTTCTATATGTTGTTACATCTTCCAATGATTCTCCATCATTTGAACAAATGTTTGTATTTGTGTCCATGGGTTGAGTGACTGGTTTGCATCCACTCATTCCAAATCTCAAAAGAACATCCAACCAGTACTCCCTGCATCAAGTAGATGCCACTTTTTCCATAAATAACTTCAATTCCTAAAAAATATTTTAGCTCTCCAAGATCTGAAATTTGAAACTCCTTAACAATCTTCCTTTTCATATCCTTAATCCATGTAACATCATTTCCTATTATGATGAGATCATCGACATATATGCAAATATATACCTCTCTATTTTCTTCCTTCTTCATGTACAATGAAAGATCTACACTACTTGGGTTGTATCCACACTTAGTTAGATATTCTACCAATCTCTGATTACATGCTCTTGGTGCTTGCTTCAAGCCATAAAGTGTCTTCTTCAGCTTGCAAACAAAGTATCGATGTTTTTCATCTTCAAGTCCAATTGGTTCACTCATGTATACCTCGTCTTATAGTTCTCCATTGCAAAAAGCATTTTTTATGTCGAGTTGATATAATGGCCATCTCCTTGGAGCACCAATTGCTATTAATGTTCTGATAGTTCCCATCTTCACAATAGGGCTGAAAACTTCATCATAATCTATGCCTTATGTTTGTTTAAATCCTTTGGCAAGTAATGTAGCTTTATATCTAGCTAGTGAACCATCAGTGTTCCTCTTGACGTTAAACACCCATTTGTTTGGAACAATCTTCATACCTTCTTTTCTTGCCACTAGCTCGCATGTCTGATTATCTTTGAGAGCTTTGATCTCCTCTTTCATAGCTTGCTTCCATTCCTTTTGTGTGCAAGCTTCTTCATATGTCTCAGGCCCTTTGTCTTTGATAGCCTGCATCATGTATGCAAAATGTGTTTCCATGAAACTATCATAACTCAACCTTTGAGTTGGATACCTTGTCCTTGAAGATTTTGTTTCATTGCCTTTAAAAAGTTGCTACTTTAACATATTCAGCTTTACCATCGGAGTGATTACCTCTTCATATTCTTCTTCACTTGCATCTATCTCATTTTTTGGAGTAGCACTTGCTTCTTCGGCTCTACTATGAGCTGAATTTGGAGACAAAGAATGACTCCTCCTCCATGTTGAACATTCTTCATTTGTTGTAGATACCTCTGGACCTCAAAGCTTTGTGCTTATACTTCTCTTTGATTTGTTCATGCATAATCATCATTATCTTCTTCAATAACCTTTTCCTTTCCTTTATCTTCATACCATGATCTTAGTTCATAAAAAACCACATCTTGTGAGACTCTTAATTCCTTTGTTCTAGGTTTATAACACTTGTATCCTTTTTCTCTGTCGAGTAGTCGATAAAAATGCATTTTTCTGACGTTGGTTCCATCTTTGTTCTAACTTCTTGTTGAATGTGAACAAAGCAAACACATCCAAACACTTTGAGGTGTGTAAGATCAGGTTTCTTACTGGAATATACCTCCGTTCGAGTCAAGTGATGTATTCTCAATGTTGTGCACCTATTCATCAATTAAATGGTAGATGTGGTAGCTTCAACCCAATAGTACAATGGTACCTTCATCTCGTTGAGCATGCATCTTGCAATGTCACCAATTTGTCTATTTTTCCTCCTAGCTACTCCATTTTGTTGTGGTGTATACCTACAAGTGAACTGCCGTTTGATCCGATTCTCTTATAGAAAATATGAAAATTCTTTGGAGAAGTATTCTCCTCCATTGTTGGACCTTGGGTTTTGATAGATCTTCTTGTTTCTTTTTCAACTTCAACTTTGAATCTTTTGAATATAGAAAATACCATTGATTTTTGCTTCATATAAAATAGCCATACCTTTCTTATGTGATCATCAATGAAGGTGACAAAAAATCTATTACCAACGATTGATATCTCTTGGGTTGGTCCCCATACATGCGTATCTATCAAGTTCAAGACATTTGGGGCCACATAATTGCTCCTCTTGAATGGCTGCCTCGTTTGCTTTCCTAGCTGAAAAGCTTCACATAACTCATGTAGTCCAATGCTATTAAATTTTGGAAGCCTCATACCACTTCATGTTTGCTCATGTCCTTTAGCTTTGGAATGTTTATGTGTCCTATTCTCTTGTGCCATAAGTCCAGCTCTGAAATCTTCGTGTTCTCACATTGAATGTACATGACCTCTCCATGTGGATGTTGGACGTCCAAAGTGAACATCCTTCCTTCTCTTCTACCTCTAGCAATGACCATGAAGCCTTCCTTTGGATTCTTTATGAAGCACCCATTCCCATTGAATATGACATGATAACCCTTCTCTACCATTTGTCCTACTGAAATCAAGTTCTTTGAAATTGTACGAACATGAAGATCATTAGATAGTACCTTTGCTCTATCTACTTGTATCTCCAAGCCTTATATCTCCAATATGTTCAATCATGTGTTGAGTATCATCACCTATTTCAACACATCCTTTTCCACTTGGTACCTGTAGATTAGTGAACAAACTTCCTTGGCATGGACATATGGTTACTACAACCAAAATCAATGTACCATTTTTTTGTCATCTTCACAAAAGTTTCTATACTCATGTCTCATTGCAAGTAGTGTGTCCTTGTTTCCTTCACTGGAGGTGCTTGCATAGTTGTTTTGGTTCCTTTGATTTCCTCTATTTTGTTGGAGAATTCCTCTCATAATCGCAATGGAAAGTGTAGGAGACCTTCTCACGATAAAGACTCTTGCCAACAGCTGAACCTTTAAATGAAAAGTGTTACCAACTGAGAATTGCAATGAACTTGAAACTTTGATCACTCAAACTAGACACCTATAGCTTTAAACAGAGCTATCAAACACTCAATTTGGAGTAGATTTGGGTTGGCAACTTGTTAATACAAAATAGGCTACCTGTCCACTCAGTTAGGCTAAAAACTAGACTTCACTAAAAATTGAATACCTCAGAGAGCATAAAGAATTTCATAAAACTGTTTTAGGTGGAGCAATTACTCGAGATAAGCTTTCCAACGAATGTTTAAACACTAAAATGGAATACATATATTGAGAGATATGACTCTCACAAGTAGACTACCCAGAAATGGGTCTGCGGCTAGACATACTCTATGAGAGTGAACTGAACGAAATGACTCAAAACAAATGAAGTAGCTACAAGGGGACTTCCATGCCTTCTTCCTCTATTCTTGAGTGTCCTCCCTTGCCTCTTTTATAGCCAAGTGACCAAAAACTCTCATGATGAGTTTGAGAGCTCTTCTCCATCATTTCTCCACTACTTTGGACAGCCACTCCTCTTACAGTTCAGTTTTTGGATTTGATTCTCTTTTGAATGATTCTCTTTTGGCCTCCACTACTTGCTGAACTAAATGCTTCTATTTTTCATTTTTGTATTTTCCTTCTACTTGAAGAAAATCCTTTTTGTAGAAATATATACGAGCTTACTTCTTTATTATTAACACTCCCCCTCAAGCTCACATGTGAGCTTGCACCTTCAACCATATCCTACAAGTTGATGTCATCCTTGAACCTCTTTAGCTTAGAAACATCTAAGTACTTTGTAAACATGTCTGCAACCTGGTCATTAGTTCCAATGAACTTTATATCCACATCCTTGCTCAAAACTTTTTCTCGAACATAATGATAATGCACTTCTATGTGCTTGCTTCGTGCATGAAACATTGGATTGTTTGTCAAGTGAATGCTTGACATGTCACCATAAATTGGAATGGTCTGCACCTTCACATCAATATCAACCAAGAGCTTCTTAATCCACATAGCTTCACAAGTTGCAAAGGCTAATCCTCTATATTCAGCTTCTGTCGATGATAGTGCAACAGTAGGCTACTTCTTCGAGCTCCATGTCATAGGTTTTCTACCTATCATGAACACATAACCTGAAGTGGATCTTCTATCTTCCTTCGAACCAGCCCAATCAGCATCACTGAAGCCCTTTACCTGCAATTCTTTATCATATTTATAAAACAAGGCATGATTGATTGTGTGCTTCATATATCTTAGCACTTGTTTGGCTGAATTTAAATGTTCACTTGTTGGAGCTTGCATAAATTGAGAAAGAACTCCAACAATATAACACAAATCTGGTCTTCTGATCGTAGCATAAATCAATGAACCTATAATACTCCTGTATGTAGTTACATCATGTAACTTTTCTCCATCATTTGAGCATAGCTTCACATTTGTGTCCATAGGTTGAGTGAGTGGTTTGCATTCACTCATTCCAAATCTGAAAAGAACATCCAATAGGTACTTTCTTTGCATCAAGTAAATGCCATCTTTTTGATAGACTATCTCAATGCCTAAATAGTATTTCAGCTCACCAAGATCTGAAATTTTAGACTCCTTACCAAGTTTCCTTTTGATCTCTTGTATTCCTGTAACATTACTTCCTGTTATGATGAGATCATCAACGTATATGCAAATATATACTTGCTTGCCTTCTTCTTTCTTCATGTAGAGAGAGGGATCTGCATTACTTGGACTATACCCACGCCTTGTGAGCTACTCGACCAATCTTTGATTCCAAGCACGTGCTGCTTGCTTCAGCCCGTACAAAGCTTTCTTCAATCTACAAACACAATTTGGATGCTTTTTGTCTTCAAATCCAATCGGTTGACTCATGTATACCTCTTCTTGAAGTTCACCTTTGAGAAAATCATTTTTTATGTCAAGTTGATATAATGGCCATCTCCTTGCTGCACTCAGTGCAATCAAGGTTCTAATTGTTCCCATCTTTGCAACCGGGCTGAAAGTCTCTTCATAATGGATGCCGTGAGTTTGCTTGAATCCTTTTGCTACTAGTCTAGCTTTATGCCTTGCTAGAGAACCATCAACATTTCTCTTTATTTTAAACACCCATTTATTTGGAACAATCTTTATACCTTCGGCCTTTGGAACTAGCTCCCATGTGTGATTGTCCTTGAGAGCTTTCATGTCTTCTTGCATAGCTTCTTGCCATTCTTTTTGTGTACATGCTTCTTCATATGCATCCGGTTCTTTATCTTTGACCACCTGTGTCTTATATGAAAAATGCTTTGCAATAAAACTATCATAGCTCAGACTTTGAATTGGATACCTTGCTCTCGAAGACCTCCTTTAATTTTCTTTTGAACATTGCTTCTTCAACCAGTTCAACTTTACCTTTGGTGTGATCACCTCTTCATACTCTTCTTCACTTGCATTTGAATCACTATTTTGGACAGCACTTTCAGCTTTAGATCTTTCATAACATGATGTTGGTGGTGAGGAATGACTCCTTAGTCTTCCCTTCCATGTTGAGCTTTCTCCAAGTGATGTAGAAGCTTCTGGACCTGAGATTTGAGTGCTTGTTTGCTGAAATTCTTCTTGGACAACACCTCCATCATCTTCACAATCTTCTTCAAGAATCTTATCTTTCCCTTTGTCTCCAAACCATGGTCTTAGCTCATCAAATACCACATCTTGTGAGACTCGTAGCTCCTTTGTCACCGGATTGTAGCACCTGTATGCCTTTTGTTCCAATGAATATCAAATGAAAATACACTTTCTTGACTTTTCCTCCATCTTTGTCCTTAGTTCTTGAGGGATGTGAACATAACACACACATCCAAAAACTTTGAGATGTGTAAGGTCAGGTTTCTTACCAAAATAAACCTCCTCGAGAGTTGGATTATGTACTCCAGGCGTTGTGCACTTGTTCATCAAATAAACAGTCATACTAGCTGCTTCAACCCAATAGTTTAGTGGCACCTTCATCTTGTTGAGCATGCATCTTGCAACCTCTGTGATATGTCTATTTTGCCTTTCAGCTATTCCATTTTGTTGAGGTGTGTACCTAAATGTAAATTGTCGCTTGATGCCATTTTCATAAAGAAAATCTCACAATTCATTGGAGAAATATTCTCCTCCTCCATCAGACCTCAAGGTCTTTATGTAGCATCTTGTTTCCTTTTCTACCTGTGCTTTAAATCTCTTGAACATGGAGAACACATCTGATTTTTGTTTTATGCAAAACATCCATGGTTTTCTTGAATGATAATCGATAAAAGTGACAAAATATCTATTACCAGCCACTGATGGTTGTTCTGATGGTCCCCATACATCCGTGTGTATCAATTCGAGGATATTCCTTGCCACATAGTTGCTCTTCTTGAATGGTTGTCGAGTTTGCTTTCCTAGTTGGCATGCTTCACAAAACTCATGTAGTCCAGCATCATTGAATCTTGGAAGACCTCTTACCACTTCATGGTTGCTCATGTCCTTGAGCTTTGGAATGTTGATATGTCCAAACCTTTTGTGCCACAAATCGATTTCAACAATCCTCTTGTTTCCAAACTAAATATACATCACCTTTCCATGTTGTTGTTGAATGTCCAAAGTGAACATCCTACCTTCTTTCCTTCCTTGAGCAATGACATTGAATCCTTCTTTTGGATTCTTTATAAAGCAGCCTTTTTCATGAAAGATAACATGATATCCTTTCTCTACCGTTTGTCCTACTAAAATCAAATTCTTTGCAATAGTAGGAACATGAAGAACATCAGCCAATACCTTTCTATCTCCAAGCTTGATATCTCCAACATGCTCAATTGTGTGTTGAGTTTCATTGCCGATCTCCACACATCCTTTTCCACTTGGATCTTGTAGCTTTGTGAATAAATCTCCTTGGCATGTCATATGGTTGCTGCAACCTGAATCTATGAACCATTTTTTGTCATCACTTCTCGAGTTGTTGTGGTCATGCTTCATGGCAAGCATGGTTTGCTTGTCTCCTTCACGTGATGTACTCGCATAGTTATTTTGGCTCCTTTGGTTGCCTCCATTCAGCCTTCCATTCTTTTGCCAACAATCATTTGCATAATGTCCTAGTTTACCACAATGATAACATGTTATATCTTTATGAGGATTGTATGAACCTCGACCTCTTCCATGTGTGTTGTCATTTGAGTTGTCGTTGTTGCCTCTGAGTTGTGTTGACTGAAATTTGTGTTGTTGTAGCTTCTTCCTCTTCCTCTCGAGCCTCCTCTTGAGTTCCTTCCTCTACCTCTTCCTGCATATAACATTTGACTATGGCTATCCTTACCTTTGTTTCCTTCTCCTTGCTGAGCTATCTCTTCAGCCACAAGATTTGGTATAATCTCATCGAATGTTGGTAGAGGGTCTCTATAAAGAATGTTTGTGATGAGGGGCTTCTAGTTTTCTTCACTCCTCAAGCCATTGAGGGTTGTTTGGACGATGTCTTCCTCTTCTATCTTGCATCCAACTGATGCTAGCTGATCTTGAAGCTCTTTGATCCTCAATGTATACTCACTAATACTTTGGTTTGAGCTTTTCTTCATGTTGTTCAACTCGTTCTTGAGTTTCATCCTTCGAGACCTTGTTGAGTTAGCATACACCTTCTCCAATGCTTCCCAAACTTCTTTGGTTGTTTCTAAGCTTTGCACATGTCCAATCATAGTGTTAGAAATAACTTGTGAGATGAGGAACATCACCCTTATTCCTCTCTTCCCAATCAGCAAATTTTCTCCTTTGTGCCAAAGTAATGTTGGGATCTTCAAGGTCCACCGTTGTGGATCGTCTCCACTAACTAAACTCCATAAACCTTTACCTTTAAGGTAATTTATCATTCTATAGCCCCAAGATTGAAAATTATCTTTGTCTAGCTTCTCAACTCATTGTCTTAAATCAGCCATTGAAAACTTCCAAGATTGAAGTTTACCTCAAGTATGTTGTGGTGCTTTCTCTTATTCACGAAGCTCTCCCTTGATTTGTAGCTTCTCCTTTGCTTCAGTTCAGTTCCAATGCTTTGAATATTCAAACTCCAATGGTCTGATACCAATTTTTGGAGGATTCCTCTCCTAATCGTAGCGGGAAGTGTAGAAGACCTTCTCAGGATCAAGACTCTTGCCAACAGCTAAACCTTCAAATAAAAACCCGTACCAATTGAAAAATGCAATGAACTTGAAACTTTGGTCACTCAAACTAGACACCTATATCTTTAAACTGAGCTATCAAACGCTCAATTTGAAGTAGATTTGAGTTGGCAACTCATTGATGCAAAATAGGCTACCTATCCACTCAGTTAGGTTGAAAACTAGACTTTACTAAAAATAACTCACAGAGCATAAAGAATTTCATAAAACTATTTTAGAAAAAGGAAGTACTCATGATAAGCTTTCCAAAAAATGTTTAAACACTAAAATTGGATACATATATTGAGAGATATGACTCTCACAAGTAGACTACCCAGAAATAGGTGTGCGGTTGGACATACTCTATGAGAGTGAACTAAACAAAATGACTCAAAAAAAATGAAGTAGCTACAAGGGGACTTCCATGCCTTCTTCCACGAGATTCAGATGGGAGTTCTTTCTGCATATTCCTAAAGGAGACCATTCAAAACATATACCTTACAAATTTTCATCTTGATCAAAGGATATTTGAAGTGTCAAAGAGCACAAAACTCAATTTTCAAGGTCATCACAATTTCCTAGAATAAGAAAATTGAAGGCTTAAAGGGCTACAATGATTGAACCATGTTGTATAGTCAAGATGACCTCACATTCAAGGGTGGAGATGTACTAATGCATAAAGCAAGGAGGATCCACGAGGTTTTTCATCCGATAAGCCTTTTTTGATGATCAAAGATCAACACTGCAAAGTTTGTCCAAAAAAAAGTAGCTTATCTTATCCAAATTGATATCAACACTGATCCAACGGACCAGAACATCCCCAGATCTAATGATGGAGAATGAAGGTACTTATTTTCCTCCCCTTTGCCCTAGATATCATCTAAAGAACCAATCCTAACCATCCATTTCATAAATCCAATGGTTGTAAGAAAATAAAGCTGATCTTAGGGTTGATTGTTCATTTCCATAGGGCCAAATTCATTCAAAAAACTATGTAAACCCCCCTCCAAACTCCTAGAGCATCATTGTTAGGCATCCATAAGGCCCTTGCTAGCACATGGTTTCCTTGAGACGATCACCCTCAGTTAAGCATGTGAGGATCCAAGATGGGCTAGTAAGAGCATAGTTCCAAGATTTAATTTTTGGACTTCCTCTCTAGGATAGGCTCATAAACCCAGTTTCTCTTTCTTTGCTCACCCTCAATGGAGTGTGTGAGTGAGTTAGAGTTCGACTTATGTGTCTTAGACATCTTTAGGAAGACATAGGGTCAATGAAGTGGAACCTATCCTCTTACGTGTGACATTCGGTTGAACTGTCATGGTGTAGTATATTCATTAGCCTCCTCATGTTTCATCGATGAAGGATTCGTTAAGAAACATAGAAATCTAATAGTTTACAAGAACAAATTAATAGTAGCTAAAGTAGTAGATGGACAACCTCTAGTGTATGGGGATATTACCATGGAAACTAATACTAGTGGAACCCTAGTAGATTCATTAGCCTCCTCATGTTTGATCGATGAAGGATTCGTTAAGAAACATAGAATTCCAATATTTTACAAGAACAAACTAATAGTAGTTAAAGTAGTAGATGGAGAACCTCTAGTGTATGGGGATATTACCATGGAAACCATACTATTAAGAGTAGACCTTGGTGACCATGATTCCCAAATATGTTTTAATATAACATCGAGTCCAATGGATCCACTTATCATTGGAATGCTTAATTTCTTCAATCTTCACAGTCGAAGTAGATGGTGCAGGTAACTGTTTAACATGCCCATCAACATTTTGTACTTTACCTTTATCATTCTTTAATGCATAACAGTCTTTATTCATGTGTCCTACCTTATGACAATAATGGCATTTGATATCCCTCTTCCTTGATTTACTTCTACTCTTATTCCGTTGGCCATTCTTTTCCTTGTTCTTGCTCCTGCCATGTTGATTCTTTCCTTGGTAAGACTCACGAACATTATATGCATCTCCACTCTGAGTGCCAACCATGGATTTTCTACGAATCTCCTCACTCAAGAGTGCTCCACATATGTCATCATAGAAGAGTTTACCACCAGGTGCACTATTGCTAATAGCTGTGCAGAATGTATCCCATGATGAAGGCAAGGTGCATAACAATAATACTGCTTTCATTTCATTATCCATATCCATTTTCTGAGCCTGTAACTGAGAGAATATAGCATCAAACTCATTTAGATGAGAAGCAACACTATTTTTGTCCTTCATATGAAGGTCATATAATTTTCTCATTAGATAGACTTTATTTGATGCCATCTCTTTTTCATATGTATTGGATAACTTCTTCCAAAGCTCCTCTGCACTTTCACAGTCTAATACTGTAAAGTAAACATTATCTGCCAGGTGCAAGCGAATGGTAGGCCTCGCCATTTCATCTAACTCATCCCAATTATCTTCATCCATGTCAGCAGGCTTCTTTGAAATTCCATTTACTGGCTTCCATTGCCTCCTTTGAATCAACACATCTTTAATCTGATTCTTCCATAGAGCAAAGTTTGTGCCATCAAATTTTCGGATCTCAAAATGGTCTTTGCCTTGCAAGCTATAGCTCCTCCTCGGAACACTAGCACTAGACCCTGATCCACCGGATGTGCCTGAGACCTCTCATGCCATGATGGTAGAGAACTAAATGGAATGGTAATGGAGATAGAAGAGTCCGAACACCAACGAATAACTGTATCAAGGAGTAAATTGACCACTTTATAGTTGACAAAACCAAACAATCTGAAAAGATTTTGCCAGAGTATCCTCTTCAAAATGAGTGTATGACCAGTGTCATAATATCATAAAACTGCAAGTACTGACATGTTTGCCTGCATAGTGAATCATTGACTCCACTAAATATAATCAGTTACCCAATAGAAGCCAACTAGGCTTATCGAGCACCTATGAACAACTATCATACATCTCCTATGGCGAGGCTAGGTAAGTCTTCCACCTGCATCACCAAAGAGACCCCGACATCTGGGTGTCTCTCAATTAAGCAAACCTCACCATGACCCTCTTTATCAAACATAAAAGGCTATATGCAAAAAACGTAACCGCTATATCAATGACCACATGGACGTACATAAGCGGTATCCACATAAGCATACATGATGTGTATATGCTCAATATATGTAGTAAAATGATACTAAAGGCTGAATACACAGCCCAACAACTAGCCAATAACACCTGTAACTGTCTGTCAACTCTGATGTCTTAGGCTTAAAAAACCTGCATAAGTTTGAAGCAGTTGCTCCAACCAAAACTGAAACCTTTCAAGAAACCTGTGGTTTTACAAGTGTGGCGGAAAACACAGCCCCAATGTTTGATATTTATTGTTGGAGAAGTACTCCAAAATGGCTCCAAAAGACACCCAACAAAGCTTCAAAAATAAGCTTTGAAAGCAAAGAATGAATCTTTGAGGGACCACAACATGTTCAAGGTAATGTCAACCTTAGTCTTCCCCTTCTTCAAACACCACAAGAGTGTAGCTTCATGGCAAGATATTTCCACGATTAAGCGAGCTCTAGGGGGAACAATACTGGGATGGGTGATCTCCTGGGAAGTACCTGGAACCTCTATATTGCCAATGGTGACTTTGGTGACTCGGATGACAAGGTATGTCAAGTTCTATGCCTTAGTCGCCACCTTAGTCATAAGCCTTGGAGAAAGCCTTGGGGGGGTGCTTGCTTCGTTCGCACAAAAGGAACAAAGCTTTTGCCTGAAACTACTCTTATACTAGCGAAGTATTTCGATGCCGATGCACCAAAATGTGCTCTCTTCTCGAGAGCTTCACGATGATATGCTTAGAGTATGCAACCGAGCTCCTAGGGTCGCACACAGTACCCCGCACAGAGGCTGCAGAATACGTAGAAAACACAGTACACAGGGAGCAAGAAGACAAACTTCTTAGGTTTTACAAATGCGGTTGAACTTAAAGTCTGTGACCGACCAAGCCACTTTATGTTTTATTAAAGAACATATACAAAGAAGTTTCTAGTGGCCATTTGGCCTTTCACATGGACACTAATGGTAACAAGATAGTCCTAGAGAAACTAAGAGGAAAAATTTAAATGTAAAATTATAGAAGTTCTCTTTCCATAAGATGGAAGCAAAGTTTTTAGGGTACATTGTGTGAAGGAAAGGAGTTTTTATGGACCCTAACAAGATCGAGACATTCCTTGATTAGAAACCATCTTCATGTGTTCAAGATGTACAATGTTTTCTAGGATTTTTGAACTTTTATTGGAATCATAAGATATTATTCCAAGATAGTGACACCTCTTACCAAGCTTACAAGAAACACAAAATTCTCATGGACCAAAAAAGAAAAAAAAGCCTTTCAAGCCTTGAAATGAGCATTCACTAGTGCACCAAATCTTCTTCATCCTGATTCTAGCAATGCCTTCTTCCTAGAGACAGATGTGTTGTCGGGTCCTGGAGATGCTCGAATGATGGATCAGGTCATCCGCCAGATCGGTCGGCACACACTGGATGTCAGGAGCGGACTTAGGTACTTGAAGAGAACTCAAGATAAAAAATCGCTTAACATAGACTCATATATACTTCATCTATTTGATGAACAATCATCCAATTATACGAGTCTTTAGTAAAGAAGTTTACTCAAATAAGTCAACCTTCATGATTAAATGTGACTCAAAAGATTATTGAAGTTCAACGTAACTTTATATGCTTTAAAACTAAAGCTTGCATCACTCTACGAATGTATGCATGAAATAACTATCATTGGATCATATGTCATCATCAAACATGTAGTCGTGACTCAGAGATACATAGTCTCTACACGTTTTTAGTCTTTGGCAAGAAACTCATTAACTAAGTGATTTTTATCCTTCACCATGAATATAGTTGAGTTTGGGCAAGCTCAGGTGATGTACTCCTATGTTCATGGAAAACTCAAAAGAATTACAAACTTAGGACATTAGTTAGATTAATTGAAACCTTATCATCCAAACTCGAAGATCAAGGATAGTCTCTAGCATTTTATCATTCATGAGTTTCATTTGTGGGTCATCTTATGTTTTGTCTGCATAAAGGAGAAAATTGCACATGCACCTATGGACTTTAGTTACATTTGTGGTCCTCATTGATTCAAGTAGATATGTATACAATCATAATGTTGGGAGGAAAGTCATCTCTCTAGCACATGGTGTTGAGATATCAAGCTTAACATGTGATGATCCAAGATGACACGTCAACATGCATAGTGGTCACGTCGATATATGTCATGATACTTCATTGAGCTTTATTAGATTTTCCTACCAAGAGTGATGGCACATTTGTTTCTTCTAGCTCACTCACTCGTGGACATTAGTTTTTTCCTTATGTACTTATCTTTATATATTGCACTTTTTGTATTCTTGTTTTAGGTCATTCTTGTTTGTAATAGGAGAAGAAGAAGAAGATCATTCTTGCCTCAATCAGAGTGTGTGCTTCTCTTTGATTGTGAGAGTGTGTGTGTGTGTGTGAGAGAGCTCTCTTCCTTATCTCCTTCCTCGTGACATGGTATCAGAGCTAGCATGGCTCTACCAAGAATTGGCCTGAGGATAATAGACCTCAAAAAAGTTTTGTGAGTTATCCCTTTAGGGATCACTCGTTTTGTTCAGATCAAAGTTTTGGAGCCATCTCAACCTCCGTTTTGAGCCTGTAAGGTGGGGCCCACAAAAAAACCAAGTCCGTTTTAGAAACTCTAACTTGGGCCATGTTCAGCAACACATATATTCCTCTAGAATTTCAAGCGATTTTGTGTACTGTTGATACATGAAAACTGTGTTTTTCTGAGATCGAACTATCACATCATAGTGCAACAATGTTCAAGTAGAAGTGATGCTTGTAGTATTTTGCAGTGTTGTGAATTGCTACAGAAATGGCAAACGGAGATGGAATGAGTTAGCTTATGAGCAATAAGCTAGACAAGAACAACTTCCATTATTTGAGATTCAGAATGAAGAATTTCCCGATTGGAAAAGGCTACTGGAAGTACATCGAAGGAGAGAATGAAAATGCTCCGTAGTTACCAGATAGGAATTGGACTGCAAAACAATTAAGAGCATATCAAGAATGGAATCAAGGAGCATGAAAGGTAATGTATTGGCTATCTATTAGCATATAGGATAGCATGATAGGGCACATACAGGATGCCAAGACTCTGAAAGAGGCTTGGAACAGTTTGGTCATATTGTACGAGACGAGTACAAAGGCATAGAAAATGCCACTCAAGAACAAGCTACATACATTGGACAAAAAGAGCATGTCGGTAAGTGACTACACTCTAAAAATCAAAACTATATGTGAGTCACTTGCATCTATTGGTGTGAATGTAGATGATGAGGATAAGGTGGAAGTGTGCCTTCTTGGTTTAGGAGCTGCATATAAGCAGTTCAGAACTTCTATACAGACTAGGAAAAACATTCTGAATTCTCCTGATTTGGTATCCATGCTGATTATTGAAGAAAAGAATCTTGGAGAGGATTCGAATTCCCAAGGAAAGCCCAACTCTAAACAGGTATTCTACTCTGGTAGAGGAAGAGGTAGAGATAGAGGTTTTGGAAATGGAAGAGGAAACAGTAACCAAGCCCAAGGTGAACAACATAATCTTGCAAGAGGAAGAGGACATTTCGAGGCAAGGGGAGCCAAACAGGTCGCATAAGTTTCCAAAGAAATGATTCAAGTAGTGATAGTAAAGGATGCTAGAATAGTGGTAAACCTGCAACTTTGAACGTGATTGCAAGTTGAAGAATCAAAATAACAGAAGGCATCAAAACAACTATGCATCCATAAGTACATATGATTCTGAGAAGTTGTTCAAGGTTCAACATCACATGATGAATACGATGTCTATTGGTGTTTTAAAATCAAATGATAATGTCTCGTATGTTTATTTAGGTGCTTCAAATCACATGAAGACTCATGCGGAATGGTTTAGCACTTTGCAGAAGTTGCCAGTTCTTGGATATGTTGAAAGAGGTGATGACACATCACATCCTATTGAGCATACAGGAAACATAGCACTATCTATGGAGGATGGAAAGGTAAAACATCTTGCTAATATGCTACATGTTCCAAATATAACAAAGAATCTGGTTTCTATTGGACAAATGGTTGACCACAGATTACAAGTCAGGTTCAATGCTGATGGATTATATATAGAAGAGTACAAGCAAGATGGACGATTGGTTGCCAAAGGAAACAAAGTAGGTAGGATGTTCATCTTAAATGTGAAGATTCCTGAAATGAATGCAGCCATGTTTGCAAAAAGTGTAGGAGTTATTGCAGATATAGAGAGGTGGCACAAACGGATTGGACATGCAAACTTGAAAAGGCTGAAATTGATGCAGTCAAAGCAGATTGTCCATGGACTACCAAATTTCAAAGTTCTAGAAATGCAAAAGGTATGTGCAACATGTCACTTTGGAAAATAGTCAAGAGCATCATTTCCATATGACAAGCATGTTAGTGAGAACATACTAGAAATAACGCATACAAATGTTTGGGGTCCAGTAAAGACCACATCTATGGGTGGTTGCAGGTTTTATGTTACTTTCATTGATGACCATACACACAAAGTATGTGTATATTTCATGAAAGAGAAGAGTGTGGTGTTCGCTCACTTCCAGAATTTTAAATTGATGGTGGAAAAGCAGATAGGGAAGTACATTCAGACATTAAGATATGATGCAATAGGTGAATACAAGTCAAATGAGTTCGGTAGTTTTCTAAAGAATCATGGAATTCGGCCTTAGTTTTCATGCACGTACACACAACAACAGAATCGCATTGCTGAATGCAAAAATAGACATATTGTAGAAATAGCAAGAGCCTCGATGGTTAAGAGAATATGCCTCATTGTTATTTGGCAAAAGTTGTGCACACTGTTTTATACATCATGGACAGAACTATGATTGCTGTTGTACATCAAGTTACACCTGAAGAGAAGTTTACAGGTAACCCAAACTTATCGTAAATTTTTTTGCAGTATTGCATATGTACATGTACTAGATGAGTTGAGGACAAAGCTTGATCCAAAAGCAGAAAAATGTGTCTTCATTGGATACTCCCTTGAACAAAAGAGGTACAAATGTTATGACCCATTCACATGACAGGTGAAGGTGAGCAAAGATGTGGTATTTGATGAAATGTCAAGCTTCTATGCAGATGCCAAAGAAGGGCAGAATCTTGAACCAAATGACAAAGAACATGCTGGAAAATTAAGTGCAAAATCTCAAGTTTTGAGTGGACCGGATGCATCACCAAGCAATAGTTCCAACTCAAATCCATGGAGTGGAAGATTGCATGGAAATCTCAGTCCAGCAAATTCAGCAAATACATCCAAGAAAGGTAAATAAAAGCTGTCTGTTGGTAGTAAAACATATGCAGGTTTTGAATATGGTGATGGAGATTCAAGTGGTTCAAAAAAAAGTCTTGATGTGGAACTTGGATTGCCCTCTATGAAGACTCCAGGGGTAAGAAGGGCATATGCAAATGATACAACAAGAAGTGACCTAGGACCAAGAAGATCTGGGAATATGCGTAATTCAGTGCAACAATTGACATGTGATAGTTACATGGCTCACCATTGTGCCTACATGACAAAGGTAATATGAGATGCTGAACCTTCTTGTTTTGAAGATGTAATTGGTAATGCAGATTGGGAAAAGGCTCTGAATGAGGAGATGGTTGAACTTTAATAAAAAGATACATGGAAGCTGGTTCCATTGCCACAAGGAAAGAAACCCATAGGTTGCAAGTGGGTTTACAAGGTAAAGCACAATGTTGATGGTAGCATAAGCGGGTACAAAGCATGATTGGGAGCAAAAGCTTATGCACATACATATGGTATTGATTATGAGGAAACATTCAGCCATGTAGCTAAAATGTCTACTATTCGGACACTTGTTGCATTAGCTATAGCAAAAGGATGGACTTTGTATCAGATGGATGTGAAGAATGCTTTCTTACATGGTGAGTTACAAGAAGAAGTATACATGGATCAACCACAAGGATATGAAGATTCAAATCTATCACCATGTCAAATTGTTGTTTTGTAGACTTTTCAAACAATATATGCACTTTAGACATGAGGTTTTTGTCAATCTCATTGTGATAGAGGAAATACAAAGCAAAAGCATAGATAGCTATGGCAGATGTACCCTTCAAGATATTGCAGCCTTGGTGGTGGATCCAAAAACCTTTTTATGTATGAGTTTCCCCATGGGAATTACCTGTTAGCCTACTTTGTATATTTTTACATAAAACCATCTCTTAAATTTTACGTACTACTTCTTTTAGAAAAGCATTCGTTTTTTATTTAGAAGGATATTTGTATTCATCCTAGTTGCACATATCTTCACGTTTCTATCTTGAGGATCCCATTTTCATTTATTTCCATATCCTTTGGAGTTGCCTACGATTTAGCAAATTTAGTCTTTTTATGATATGTCTTTTTTATTTTCCTCCCTCTCCTCTTGTATATAAGGAGAGCCCCCTTATGTATTTGGGGTCCCTTGTCCTCCATTTGGAATAGTTAGAGTGATATTTGTTATTCTCCCATACCCATGTGTTGTTAGGTGGCGGAGTCCTCGATATTTTCTCTAATCTGTCATTCATGAAGGCCTATAGGAAACACATTCAGTGAAGGTAGCTATAATTCCTGAAGAAGTCTAATATGCATCAAAGATGTCAAATGGAGTTCACCTGCAAACTTTGGAAGAAATCAACCAAATCAAGGGTAGCGGCAAAAACTGGTCAAATATTGAAAATTAAGGCAAAAATTTCAATGTCTCTAAATTACATGAAAATTAATATACTTGGAAAGCCTATCAAAGCCAGTCTATAGCCCGCATTTCACATGAAAATGGATTTTCTAGCACATTGATATGCCATGTGCATTTTGTAAAAAATTTAATTTTTCCACTTAGACCCTACAAACTTTTCTATAGGAATTTTAGTTAGCCATATGGTTTGGCATGTATAAAGATCATGCATGGCTACATATTTGTACACATTTCCAAGGCCATCAGAGCTTCCTAGAGACCTTAGTGCCCCATTACAAGCTTCCAAATGTAGTCAAACTTGTATAAGGGAGATTTAGATGGGAGTTTTTTCTACATATTCCTAAAAAAGACCTTTCAAAATATATCCCTATAAATTTTCATCTTGATCAAAGGATATTTGAAGTGTCAAAGAGCACAAAACAGAGTGTTCAAGGTCATCACAGTTTCCTAGAATAAGAAAATTGAAGGCTTGAAGGGCTACCACATGGCAAACAATGATTGAACCATATTGTACACTCAAGATGATCTCACATTCAAGGCTGGAGATGTACTAAAGCATAAAGCAAGGAGGATCCACGAGGTTTTCCATCGGATAAGCCTTTTTTTATGATCAAAGATCAATAACGCAGAGTTAGTCCAAAAAAAGTAGTTTATCTTATCCAAATTGATGTCAACATTGATCCAATGATCTAGAACAGCCCCAAATCTAATGATGGAGAATGAAGGCACTTATTTTCCTCCCCTTTGCCCTAGATATCATCTAAAGAACCAATCCTAACCATCCATTTGATAAATCGAATGGTTGTAATAAAAAAAAGCTGATCTTAGGGTTGATTGCTCATTTCCCTGGGACCCAAATTCATTCAAAAAACTATATAAACCCCCCTCCAAACTCCTAGAGCATCATTATAAGGTATCCATAGGGCCCTTGCTAGCACATGGTTGCCTTGAGACGATCACCCTCAGTTGAGCATGTGAGGATCCAGGATGGGCTAGTAAGAGCATAGTTCCTAGATTTAATTTTTAGACTTCCTCTCTAGGAAAGGTTCATAAACCTAGTTTCTCTTTCTCTGCTCACCCTCAATGGAGTGTGTGAGTGAGTTAGAGTAGGATTTATGCATCTTGGACCTCTTTAGAAAGACATAGGGTCAATGAAGTGGAACCTATCCTCTTACGTGTGACATTCGGTTGAACTGTCATGGTGTAGTATATTCATTAGCCTCCTCATGTTTCATGGATGAAGGATTCGTTAAGAAACATACAAACCCAATAGTTTAGAAGAACAAACTAATAGTAGCTAAAGTAGTAGATGAACAACCTCTAGTGTATTGGGATATTACCATGGAAACTAATACTAGTGGAATCCTAGTACATTCATTAGCCTCCTCATGTTTCATCGAATTAGTTTAGTTTGTTTCAAAAGAAGAACTTTTTCACTCGTAATTTAGTGGAAAATTAAAGTCTAATCTGGACATAGAACTTAAAAACTTACGAGTTTGAGTCTAGGAGTATGTAAACTATATTTATATAAGTTAATTTGAGTTGAAAAACATATAGAGAAATCAATTTTGTTATCCTTAAGTGAATAGAGAAAAAGTCGGGTTTTTTCTAAGAGAGATGTTGAGAAGAAACTACTCAGTGTATGAGAGTTTTCCATGGCTATGAGCAAAATGAGGCCAAGCCATTTTGTACACATCCTCTCTAATAGTTAACACATGTTTGTGTAGAACGATTTGGTATAATTTCTCTTGTGTGTTGAATTCTAAGTGATTTCATATCAGTGTGTTAGTTGACAGTTACGAGTTTTCTGGCACACTTTTCCCTGATCTTCTTAAGGTCAGATCTCACAGTACAGTGTAAAGTTTTTCATGAGTGATAGCTCATTTTAAAGCTACTACCTTCAACTAAAATTGGTGAGAAGATCTTTACAAAACGGGATGCATACTTAGAGAAATGAGTCTAATAGTGAAGGTATGTTAAATCAATGAAGTCATTTTTCAAATTTCAGACATAGTGTAAATATTGATGTGAATTTAGACGATTTTGAAGTTATTACTTAAACGTTTTGCTTGATATGTGTTGCTTAACATTAGTAAGAACTTTTATAAGCAAAAGATCAAAAGAATCTGTATGAATCAAGCTAATACAGATCAGATTTGAAGTTAGAAGAAAAGGCGCAGATTTTTGAAAAGTGAAATTTTTTATTTCACTAAGTTTGGTGGTAAAGTTTTCAAATTGAGAGTGTTACTAAGCTGATAATGATTACAAAAGTGTTCTAATATCATTATTAGCTTAGTTCTTGTGGTGTTTCATACATCAACAGGAAACACATTCAGTGAAGGTAGCTATAATTCCTGAAGAAGTCTAATATGCATCAAAGATGTCGAATGGAGTTCACATGCAAACTTTGGAAGAAATCAACCGAATCGAGGGTAGTGGCAAAAGCTGGTCAAATTTTGGAAATTAAGGCAAAAATTTCAATGTCTCTAAATCACATGAAAATTACTATACTTGTAAAGCCTATCAAAGCCAGTCTATGGCCCACATTTCACATGAAAATGGTTTTTCTACCAATTGGTATGCCATGTTCATTTTATAAAAAATGTAATTTTTCCACTTAGACCCTACAACCTTTTCTATAGGAATTTTCGTTAGCCATATGGTTTGGCATGTATAAAGATCATAGGTGGATACATATTTATACAAACTTGCAAGGCTATCAGAGCTTCCTAGAGACCTTAATGCCCTATTACAAGCTTCCAAATGTAGTCAAACTTGTATAAGGGAGATTCAGATGGGAGTTTCTTCTACATATTCCTAAACAAGACCTTTCAAAACATATCCCTACAAATTTTCATCTTGATCAAAGGATATTTGAAGTGTCAAAGAGCACAAAATATTTTCAAGGTCATCACAGTTTCCTAGAATAAGAAAATTGAAGGCTTGAAGGGCTACCACATGGCAAACAATGATTTAACCATGTTGTACAGTCAAGATGAGCTCACATTCAAGAGTGGAGATGTACTAAAGCATAAAGCAAGGATGATCCACGATGTTTTTCATCGGATAAGTCTTTTTTGATGATCAAAGATCAATAATGCATAGTTTGTCCAAAAAAAGTAGCTTATCTTATCCAAAGTGATGTCAACACTAATCCAACAGTCCAGAACAGCCCCAGATCTAATGATGGAGAATGAAGGCACCTATTTTCCTCCCCTTTGCCCTAGATACCATCTAAAGAACCAATACTATCCATCCATTTGATAAATCCAATGGTTGTAATAAAAAAAGATGATCTTAGGGTTGATTGTTCATTTCCCTAGGGCCCAAATTCATTCAAAAACTATATAAACCGCCCTCCAAGCTCCTAGAGCATCATTGTTAGCCATTTATAGGGCCCTTGATAGCACATGGTTTCCTTGAGATGATCACCCTCAGTTGAGCATGTGAGGATCCAGGATGGGCTAGTAAGAGCATAGTTCCTAGATTTAATTTTTAGACTTCCTCTCTAGGAAAGGTTCATAAACCCAGTTTCTCTTTCTCTGCTCACCCTCAATGGAGTGTGTGAGTGAGTTAGAGTTGGATTTATGCATCTTGGACTTCTTTAGAAAGACATAGGGTCAATGAAGTGGAACCTATCCTCTTACATGTGACATTCGGTTGAACTGTCATGGTGTAGTATATTCATTAGCCTCCTCATGTTTCATGGATGAAGGATTCGTTAAGAAACATAGAAACCCAATAGTTTAGAAGAACAAACTAATAGTAGCTAAAGTAGTAGATGAACAACCTCTAGTGTATGGGGATATTACCATGGAAACTAATACTAGTGGAATCCTAGTACATTCATTAGCCTCCTCATGTTTCATCGAATTAGTTTAGTTTGTTTCAAAAGAAGAACTTTTTCACTCTTGTAATTTAGTGGAAAATTAAAGTCTAATCTGGACATAGAACTTAAAAACTTACGAGTTTGTGTCTAGGAGTATGTAAACTATATTTATATAAGTTATTTTGAGTTGAAAAACATATAGAGAAATCAATTTTGTTATCCTTAAGTGAATAGAGAAAAAGTCGAGTTTTTTCTAAGAGAGATGTTGAGAAGAAACTACTCAGTGTATGAGCGTTTTCCATGGCTATGAGCAAAATGAGGCCAAGCCATTTTGTAGACATCCTCTCTAATAGTTAACACATGTTTGTGTAGAAGGATTTGGTATAATTTCTCTTGTGTGTTGAATTCTAAGTGATTTCATATCAGTGTGTTAGTTGACAGTTACGAGTTTTCTGGCGCACTTTTCCCTGATCTTCTTAAGGTCAGATCTCACAGTACAGTGTAAAGTTTTTCATGAGTCATAGCTCATTTTAAAGCTACTACCTTCAACTAAAATTGGTGAGAAGATCTTTACAAAACGGGATGCATACTTAGAGAAATGAGTCTAATAGTGAAGGTATGTTAAATCAATGAAGTCATTTTTCAAATTTCAGACATAGTGTAAATATTGATGTGAATTTAGAAGATTTTGAAGTTATTACTTAAAAGTTTTGCTTGATATGTGTTGCTTAACATTAGTAAGAACTTTTATTAGCAAAAGATCAAAAGAATCTGTATGAATCAAGCTAATACAGATCAGATTTGAAGTTAGAAGAAAAGGCGCAGATTTTTGAAAAGTGAAATTTTTTATTTCACTAAGTTTGGTGGTAAAGTTTTCAAATTGAGAGTGTTACTAAGCTAATAATGATTACAAAAGTGTTCTAATATCATTATTAGCTTAGTTCTTGTGGTGTTTCATACATCAACAGGAAACACATTCAGTGAAGGTAGCTATAATTCCTGAAGAAGTCTAATATGCATCAAAGATGTCGAATGGAGTTCACATGCAAACTTTGGAAGAAATCAACCGAATTGAGGGCAGTGGCAAAAGCTGGTCAAATTTTGGAAATTAAGGCAAAAATTTCAATGTCTCTAAATCACATGAAAATTAATATACTTGTAAAGCCTATCAAAGCCAGTCTATGGCCCTCATTTCACATGAAAATGGATTTTCTAGCACATTGGTATGCCATGTTCATTTTATAAAAAATGTAATTTTTCCACTTAGACCCTACAAACTTTTCTATAGGAATTTTCGTTAGCCATATGGTTTGGCATGTATAAAGATCATAGGTGGATACATATTTATACAAATTTGCAAGGCTATCAGAGCTTCCTCGAGACCTTAATGCCCTATTACAAGCTTCCAAATGTAGTCAAACTTATATAAGGGAGATTCAGATGGGAGTTTCTTCTACATATTCCTAAACGAGACCTTTCAAAACATATCCCTACAAATTTTTATCTTGATCAAAGGATATTTGAAGTGTCAAAGAGCACAAAATATTTTCAAGGTCATCACAGTTTCCTAGAATAAGAAAATTGAAGGCTTGAAGGGCTACCACATGGCAAACAATGATTTAACCATGTTGTACAGTCAAGATGAGCTCACATTCAAGAGTGGAGATGTACTAAAGCATAAAGCAAGGATGATCCACGATGTTTTTCATCGGATAAGTCTTTTTTGATGATCAAAGATCAATAATGCATAGTTTGTCCAAAAAAAGTAGCTTATCTTATCCAAAGTGATGTCAACACTAATCCAACAGTCCAGAACAGCCCCAGATCTAATGATGGAGAATGAAGGCACCTATTTTCCTCCCCTTTGCCCTAGATACCATCTAAAGAACCAATACTATCCATCCATTTGATAAATCCAATGGTTGTAATAAAAAAAGATGATCTTAGGTTTGATTGTTCATTTCCCTAGGGCCCAAATTCATTCAAAAACTATATAAACCCCCCTCCAAGCTCCTAGAGCATCATTGTTAGCCATTTATAGGGCCCTTGATAGCACATGGTTTCCTTGAGACGATCACCCTCAGTTGAGCATGTGAGGATCCAGGATGGGCTAGTAAGAGCATAGTTCCTAGATTTAATTTTTAGACTTCCTCTCTAGGAAAGGTTCATAAACCCAGTTTCTCTTTCTCTGCTCACCCTCAATGGAGTGTGTGAGTGAGTTAGAGTTGGATTTATGCATCTTGGACTTCTTTAGAAAGACATAGGGTCAATGAAGTGGAAGCTATCCTCTTATGTGTGACATTCGGTTGAACTGTCATGGTGTAGTATATTCATTAGCCTCCTCATGTTTCATGGATGAAGGATTCGTTAAGAAACATAGAAACCCAATAGTTTAGAAGAACAAACTAATAGTAGCTAAAGTAGTAGATGAACATCCTCTAGTGTATGGGGATATTACCATGGAAACTAATACTAGTGGAATCCTAGTACATTCATTAGCCTCCTCATGTTTCATCGAATTAGTTTAGTTTGTTTCAAAAGAAGAACTTTTTCACTCTTGTAATTTAGTGGAAAATTAAAGTCTAATCTGGACATAGAACTAAAAACCTTACGAGTTTGAGTCTAGGAGTATGTAAACTATATTTATATAAGTTAATTTGAGTTGAAAAACATATAGAGAAATCAATTTTGTTATCCTTAAGTGAATAGAGAAAAAGTCAGGTTTTTTCTAAGAGAGATGTTGAGAAGAAACTACTCAGTGTATGAGAGTTTTCCATGGCTATGAGCAAAATGAGGCCAAGCCACTTTGTACACATCCTCTCTAATAGTTAACACATGTTTGTGTAGAAGGATTTGGTATAATTTCTCTTGTGTGTTGAATTCTAAGTGATTTCATATCAGTGTGTTAGTTGACAGTTACGAGTTTTTTGGCGCACTTTTCCCTGATCTTCTTAAGGTCAGATCTCACAGTACAGTGTAACGTTTTTCATGAGTGATAGCTCATTTTATAGCTACTACCTTCAACTAAAATTGGTGAGAAGATCTTTACAAAACGGGATGCATACTTAGAGAAATGAGTCTAATAATGAAGGTATGTTAAATCAATGAAGTCATTTTTCAAATTTCAGACATAGTGTAAATATTGATGTGAATTTAGAAGATTTTGAAGTTATTACTTAAAAGTTTTGCTTGATATGTGTTGCTTAACATTAGTAAGAACTTTTATTAGCAAAAGATCAAAATAATCTGTATGAATCAAGCTAATACAGATCAGATTTGAAGTTAGAAGAAAAGGCGCAGATTTTTGAAAAGTGAAATTTTTTATTTCACTAAGTTTAGTGGTAAAGTTTTCAAATTGAGAGTGTTACTAAGCTAATAATGATTACAAAAGTGTTTTAATATCATTATTAGCTTAGTTCTTGTGGTGTTTCATACATCAAAAGGAAACACATTCAGTGAAGGTAGCTATAATTCCTGAAGAAGTCTAATATGCATCAAAGATGTCGAATGGAGTTCACATGCAAACTTTGGAAGAAATCAACCGAATCGAGGGTAGTGGCAAAAGCTGGTCAAATTTTGGAAATTAAGGAAAAAATTTCAATGTCTCTAAATCACATGAAAATTACTATACTTGTAAAGCCTATTAAAGCCAGTCTATGGCCCACATTTCACATGAAAATGGATTTTCTAGCACATTGGTATGCCATGTTCATTTTATAAAAAATGTAATTTTTCCACTTAGACCCTACAAACTTTTCTATAGGAATTTTCGTTAGCCATATGGTTTGGCATGTATAAAGATCATAGGTGGATACATATTTATACAAACTTGCAAGGCTATCAGAGCTTCCTCGAGACCTTAATGCCCTATTACAAGCTTCCAAATGTAGTCAAACTTGTAAAAGGGAGATTCAGATGGGAGTTTCTTCTACATATTCCTAAACGAGACCTTTCAAAACATATCCCTACAAATTTTCATCTTGATCAAAGGATATTTGAAGTATCAAAGAGCACAAAATATTTTCAAGGTCATCACAGTTTCCTAGAATAAGAAAATTGAAGGCTTGAAGGGCTACCTTATGGCAAACAATGATTTAACCATGTTGTACAGTCAAGATGAGCTCACATTCAAGAGTGGAGATATACTAAAGCATAAAGCAAGGATGATCCACGATGTTTTTCATCGGATAAGTCTTTTTTGATGATCAAAGATCAATAATGCATAGTTTGTCCAAAAAAAGTAGCTTATCTTATCCAAAGTGATGTCAACACTAATCCGACAGTCCAGAACAGCTCCAGATCTAATGATGGAGAATGAAGGCACCTATTTTCCTCCCATTTTCCCTAGATACCATCTAAAGAACCAATACTATCCATCCATTTGATAAATCCAATGGTTGTAATAAAAAAAGATGATCTTAGGGTTGATTGTTCATTTCCCTAGGGCCCAAATCCATTCAAAAACTATATAAACCCCCCTCCAAGCTCCTAGAGCATCATTGTTAGCCATTTATAGGGCCCCTGATAGCACATGGTTTCCTTGAGACAATCACCCTCAGTTGAGCATGTGAGGATCCAGGATGGGCTAGTAAGAGCATAGTTCCTAGATTTAATTTTTAGACTTCCTCTCTAGGAAAGGTTCATAAACCTAGTTTCTCTTTCTCTGCTCACCCTCAATGGAGTGTGTGAGTGAGTTAGAGTTGGATTTATGCATCTTGGACTTCTTTAGAAAGACATAGGGTCAATGAAGTGGAACCTATCCTCTTACGTGTGACATTCGGTTGAACTGTCATGGTGTAGTATATTCATTAGCCTCCTCATGTTTCATGGATGAAGGATTCGTTAAGAAACATAGAAACCCAATAGTTTAGAAGAACAAACTAATAGTAGCTAAAGTAGTAGATGAACAACCTCTAGTGTATGGGGATATTACCATGGAAACTAATACTAGTGGAATCCTAGTACATTCATTAGCCTCCTCATGTTTCATCGAATTAGTTTAGTTTGTTTCAAAAGAAGAACTTTTTCACTCTTGTAATTTAGTGGAAAATTAAAGTCTAATCTGGAAATAGAACTTAAAAACTTACGAGTTTGAGTCTAGGAGTATGTAAACTATATTTATATAAGTTAATTTGAGTTGAAAAACATATAGAGAAATCAATTTTGTTATCCTTAAGTGAATAGAGAAAAAGTCAGGTTTTTTCTAAGAGAGATGTTGAGAAGAAACTACTCAGTGTATGAGAGTTTTCCATGGCTATGAGCAAAATGAGGCCAAGCCATTTTGTACACATCCTCTCTAATAGTTAACACATGTTTGTGTAGAAGGATTTGGTATAATTTCTCTTGTGTGTTGAATTCTAAGTGATTTCATATCAGTGTGTTAGTTGATAGTTACGAGTTTTCTGGCGCACTTTTCCCTGATCTTCTTAAGGTCAGATCTCACAGTACAGTGTAAAGTTTTTCATGAGTCATAGCTCATTTTAAAGCTACTACCTTCAACTAAAATTGGTGAGAAGATCTTTACAAAACGGGATGCATACTTAGAGAAATGAGTCTAATAGTGAAGGTATGTTAAATCAATGAAGTCATTTTTCAAATTTCAGACATAGTGTAAATATTGATGTGAATTTAGAAGATTTTGAAGTTATTACTTAAAAGTTTTGCTTGATATGTGTTGCTTAACATTAGTAAGAACTTTTATTAGCAAAAGATCAAAAGAATCTGTATGAATCAAGCTAATACAGATCAGATTTGAAGTTAGAAGAAAAGGCGCAGATTTTTGAAAAGTGAAATTTTTTATTTCACTAAGTTTGGTGGTAAAGTTTTCAAATTGAGAGTGTTACTAAGCTAATAATGATTACAAAAGTGTTCTAATATCATTATTAGCTTAGTTCTTGTGGTGTTTCATACATCAACAGGAAACACATTCAGTGAAGGTAGCTATAATTCCTGAAGAAGTCTAATATGCATCAAAGATGTCGAATGGAGTTCACATGCAAACTTTGGAAGAAATAAACCGAATCGAGGGTAGTGGCAAAAGCTGGTCAAATTTTGGAAATTAAGGCAAAAATTTCAATGTCTCTAAATCACATGAAAATTAATATACTTGTAAAGCCTATCAAAGCCAGTCTATGGCCCACATTTCATATGAAAATGGATTTTCTAGCACATTGGTATGCCATGTTCATTTTATATAAAATGTAATTTTTCCACTTAGACCCTACAAACTTTTCTATAGGAATTTTCGTTAGCCATATGGTTTGGCATGTATAAAGATCATAGGTGGATACATATTTATACAAACTTGCAAGGCTATCAGAGCTTCCTCGAGACCTTAATGCCCTATTACAAGCTTCCAAATGTAGTCAAACTTGTATAAGGGAGATTCAGATGGGAGTTTCTTCTACATATTCCTAAACGAGACCTTTCAAAACATATCCCTACAAATTTTCATCTTGATCAAAGGATATTTGAAGTGTCAAAGAGCACAAAATATTTTCAAGGTCATCACAGTTTCCTAGAATAAGAAAATTGAAGGCTTGAAGGGCTACCTTATGGCAAACAATGATTTAACCATGTTGTACAGTCAAGATGAGCTCACATTCAAGAGTGGAGATGTACTAAAGCATAAAGCAAGGATGATCCATGATGTTTTCATCGGATAAGTCTTTTTTGATGATCAAAGATCAATAATGCATAGTTTGTCCAAAAAAAGTAGCTTATCTTATCCAAAGTGATGTCAACACTAATCCAACAGTCCAGAACAGCCCCAGATCTAATGATGGAGAATGAAGGCACCTATTTTCCTCCCCTTTTCCCTAGATATCATCTAAAGAACCAATACTATCCATCCATTTGATAAATCCAATGGTTGTACTAAAAAAAGATGATCTTAGGGTTGATTGTTCATTTCCCTAGGGCCCAAATTCATTAAAAAACTATATAAAGCCCCCTCCAAGCTCCTAGAGCATCATTGTTAGCCATTTATAGGGCCCTTGATAGCACATGGTTTCCTTGAGACGATCACCCTCAGTTGAGCATGTGAGGATGCAAGATGGGCTAGTAAGAACATAGCTCCTAGATTTAATTTTTAGACCTCCTCTCTAGGATAGGCTCATAAACCCAGTTTCTCTTTCTTTGTTCACCCTCAATGGAGTGTGTGAGTGAGTTAGAGCTGAATTTATGTGTCTTAGACTTCTTTAGAAAGACATAGGGTCAATGAAGTGGAACCTATCCTCTTACATGTGACATTCAGTTGAACTCTCATGGTGTAGTATATTCATTAGCCTCCTCATGTTTCATGGATGAAGGATTCGTTAAAAAACATAGAACCCAATAGTTTAGAAGATCAAACTAATAGTAGCTAAAGTAGTAGATGGACAACCTCTAGTGTATGGCGTTATTACCATGGAAACTAATACTAGTGGAACCCTAGTAGATTCATTAGCCTCCTCATGTTTCATCGATGAAGGATTCGTTAAGAAACAATTCCAATAGTTTGCAAGAACAAACGAATAGTAGCTAAAGTAGTAGATGGAGAACCTCTAGTGTATGGGGATATTACCATGGAAACCATACTATTAAGACTAGACCTTGGTGACCATGATTCCCAAATATGTTTTAATATAATATCGAGTCTAATAGATCCATTTATCATTGGAATGCCTTGGCTAAAGAAACATAATCTAGACATTAATTGGGAAAAGAATAAAGTCACTTGCCATGATACCTAGAAGAACTAAGCCAATAGAGGGAGCACAACCAACCTTCAAACCAATCTATAGAGTATTCCTAGAGGAACGTATATAATTACATAAGAATATTGTTGAGAATCTATCCAATAGGTTTATCAAACAGTCAAAGTCTCCTATTGGAGTCCCTATCTTTTTTGTAAAGAAGAAGGATGGGGACCTTTGAACGTGTGTAGACTATCTTGGTTTGAATGAAGTCACAATAAAGAATAGATACCCTCTAGCACTTATATTAGAGCTCTTTTAACACCTTGGAAAAGCAAAATTCTTTAAGAAGATTGACCTTTGAGAAGCTTAAAATCTTCTTACTATCAAAGAAGGAGATAAATGGAAGAAACCATTTCGAACAAGTTATGGGCATTTTGAATATGTAGTTATGTCATTTGGTCTCACAAATGCTCTAGTGATCCTTCAACATATGATGAATGATATATTTTCAGAGTATATGATTGATCTTTGAGGAGCTTATAATCTTGTGATCGACATGATTTTCTTGTAACATATCTTGATGATATATTGATATTCTCCAAAAATCTAAAGAATCATGAATCTCATGTAAAGGTATGAATTATTTTGATGGCGATACACCACAATGCGCTCTCTTTTCGAGACCTTCACGACAATGCGCTCGGAGTAGAAAACCAAGCTCCTAAGGCTGCACACAGTACCCCGCATAGAGGTTGGAGAATACGTAGAAAACACAGTACACAGGGACCACAAAGAGAGACTTCTTAGGTTTTACAAATGCGGTCGAACTTACAGTCTGTGACTAACCAGGTCACTTTATGTTTTATTAAAGAACATATACAAAGAAGTGTCTAGTGGCCATTTGGCCTTTCACATGGACACTAACGGTAACAATCTCACACTAAAGGCCAACATGGCCAAAGTAACTATGGGAGAAAAATAAAGAATGATAAAGAATACCTGAGTGTAAGTATACAAACTATACCTCCCACCTGATGGGCATGTTACACAGTATACAAGTGACTGTGTAAGATTAAGAATCAAGGAACCCCCATCAAGTGACAACAATGTCGAAAGCTATCTTGTGGTAGAGCTTTAGTCAAAGCATTTGCAGCATTATCTCGAGTGTGATCCTTCTCAAGAATAATGTGCTCAGTGGCTAAGCAATCTCTAATGAAGTGATACCTCACCTCAATGTGCTTGGTCTTTGCATGATAGAATGGATTCTTAGCCAAAGCAATGGCACTCTGACTATCATTAAGTAAGCGAGGTACATGCTGAGGTAAACCCATATCACAAGCAAGACGAGAAAGCCACAATGCTTCCTTACATGCCTAACTTATTGCAACATACTCTGCTTCTGTGGTGGAAACAACTGTACATTCTTGAAGACAATATCTCCAAGAGATAGCACCTCCAGCAAAATGAAAAATGACCCTGATGTAGACTTACAATTGTCTACACAACCAGCATACTTAGAATCTATGTAACCAATAATGGATGCTTTCCCTTTACCTAAGCATAGATACTTGTCCTTAGTGCCACTGAGATATCTCAAAATCATATTGACCTCTTCCCAATGTTTATTGCTAGGATTAGACATATATCTGCTCACAACTCCCACTGCAAATGCAATGTCTAGTCTCGTAGCTACCATAGCGTACATGAGACTACCAACAATAGGCTGATAGGGAATTTGTTGGAGTTAGACGTCTGCGGAAGCACGCGAACAGCACAAGGAAGAAGAAGAAGCTTGGAGCACAACACACAATATTGAATGTATTACTAGAGAACGTACAAAGATAAGTAGCCCATTAGCGCAATAGGCATATATACAAGCCGGGGGAAAAAAACCTCCTAAAGAGGGAAAAAAGTGCCCCGATGGTCCTAGTGGGTTCACACACATCACTACCTAAATATATCAACAAATCCCCCCTGGGAGTGATGCGGTGAACAAGGAGCTGGCACTCATGTATAAGGAAGTGCCAAGCTATGTGGAAATCACTCCACAAAAGGAAGTAAGCCCAAAGCTTTGCGGAAAGCTTCAAACTTCTCCCTAGGCAGAGCCTTCGTGAAAAGGTCTGCAATGTTCTCCTGCGTGGGCACATATGCCAAGCTGATCTCCCCAGTAGAAAACCTCTCCCTGACATAATGATAATGCACCTCAATGTGCTTAGTGCGAGCATGGAACACAGGGTTCCTCCCAACTGCCAATGCGCTTTGACTGTCAGTGAAGATGGTGGTGGCAGAAGAGTAACCAACACCCAAATCAGCCATAAGGCGTATGAGCCACACACACTCAAGAGTAGCTGTGAAAGCTGCCCTGTACTTAGCCTCACAATTGGAAGTGGCCACAGTAGGCTGCTTCTTGCTCAACCAAGATATACATGAGCTACCAAGCATGAAGCAAAAACCACTGGTGGACACACGATTTTCATAGCAACCAGCCCAATCTGAGTGAGAAAAAGCATGCAAGTCTGGCGGTAGTGATCCCCCCTTGGGATAAAACAACCCAAGTAGCCGAGTACCACTCAAGTAGCGAAAGATGCGCTTAACCGCCTTCCAATGCATGACTCCTGGGCAATGCATAAACCTGCTCATCTGTGAGACAGCAAACTGAATATCTGGCCGAGTAATGCATAAGTAGATCAAGCATCCAACAACCTGCTGATAGAGAACAACATCAAATGCATCTCCAGCATCATGGAGACTCAATCGTAAACCTGTCCCCATAGGAGTGGCAATAGGCTTACAGTCTTCAAGGCCAAAACACTGCAATAATGTGTCAATATATTTCATTTGACACAAAGCCATTCCACCATCAACTTGCATAAACTGAATGCCCAAATAGTGATGCACATCCCCCAAATCAGCCTTGAAATCAACAATATGCTTCTCAATAAGACCAGTGAGCAGCATGTCATCAACATAGACAACAATGATCAGAAGCACATCATTAGCACGCTTACCATATAAGGTGCTTTCAGTTGGACTGTTCTCAAAACCATGTGCAACCAGATAGGCATGTATCTTCTCATACCAAGCATGTGGTGCTTGCTTTAAACCATATAATGCCTTCTTTAACCTGCACACTTGGTTTTCATGCCCTTTTTGCACAAAGCCACAGGGCTGAAAAACATACACTTCTTCATGCAAGTCACCATTCAGAAATGTTGTTTTAATGTCCAACTGATGTGCATTCCAACCATGATGGGCTGCAAGTGCACAAATGCTCCAAACAGTAGTCATACGGCATGTAGGTGAAAAGGTCTCATCAAAATCAATGCCTCTTTCCTGCGCATAACCCTTTGCAACAAGCCTAGCCTTATACCTGTCAACTGTACCATCACGTTTACACTTCAACTTGTATACCCACTTAGTGCCAATGGCCTTCTTGCTAGGAGGCAAGTCACATAAAGACCATGTACCATTTTTCATTATAGCATCATATTCAGATTGCATAGCAGCCATCCAATTTTCTGAATTTTGTGCTTCATGAAAAGAAACAGCCTCATTCTCATCATAGAGACTAGACGCAGCCATAGCATAGAAATCTGATGCAAAGGAGGCACTATGAGAGCCTGAATGAGTACGATATGACAAAGGTGCATCTAATTTGTTGTCATGGAAAGTCTGCACCAGCCATTTTGGCATAGTTTTTGCCTGCTCAATATCAGCTCTCTCATCAATAAGTGTATCATGTAAATCTGCATCAGAAATGGAATGATCTGCATCATCATATGAAACTTGCAAAGGTTGACAAGTTGCCTCATTACAACCAGCACTAGATTGTCCACCTGACTCTTGCCCATGCACCTCGCCATCTCCATGAGTGACCTGTTGTTTCGTTCAGCAACTCCATTCTGTTGAGGTGTATACGGCACTGTACACTGGTGTTTTATCCCACAATCAACCAGAAATGCATTAAAATCAAAAGACATATATTCCCCCCCTCGATCAGAACGGAGGGTGCCCATTTTGCATGCTGATAGATTTTCAGCCAAAACCAAAAACTTTTTGAAGCACGTGAACACTTCGAACTTTGCTTTGAGTGTATATACCCATGCATGCCTGCAAAAATCATCAATGAAAGTCACGAAGTAAAGGTAATTTCCAAAAGAGGATGTCTGCATAGGACCACAGACATCACTATGTACAAGCTGCAATTTCTGTGTAGCCCGAACTGAACCATCTTTTGGAAACGAGGAACGTTGCATTTTGCCCAAAATATAGCCTTCACAAACATGTTCTCCAAGTGCCTCAAGTTTGGGCAAAGAGGACACCATTTCACATTTCTGCAGGCGTAGCAAACTAGCAAAATTCAGATGACCAAAGCATGCATGCCAAAGCTTGGCATCTGACATAGCCTGAGAATCATTTACTGCACATGCCAAATCACTTTCAGATCTTTCATAGTCTATGAGCTTATACATCCCACGACATAAAATGCCAGAAGTAATAATCACATTGCCATTTGATAGATCATGAATTGTACACCTGTGATCAACAAATTTCACAACCAAGCCAATCTTGGCTAATGCAGAAACTGATAACAGGTTCTTTTTTATCCCTGGCACATATAAAGCATCTGACAAAGTGAAAGAACTACCATCAACAGTAGTCAAAAAATGATCTTACCAACTCCCATATTGATAGGATAAGAGGAATTGTTGGCGCATGTAACAGTATTCCCTATAGGGGCAGGCTTGAGTGAAGAGAAGAAACTGTGCTACGAGGTAATATGTTTGGTTGCCCCACTGTCAAAATACCAAACATCTGAGTCTACTACAGACATGCACTGATCATGAGAAGATGGGTCAAAACTGCAGATAGTAGTAAACGCCCATTCTTCTTCTTTCACAAGATTTGCAGACTCTGTTTTTGGTGTAGAGGCCTCTACAACAACCATTCCAGCCTCTTTCTTCTTTGCCTCTTTAGCAGCCAGTTTTGGATAGTTCTTTATGATATGATCATTCCCTTTACAGTACTTACAAAACAATTTCTACTTTTCTGATTTCTTCTCATCTTTGTCTTGGTTCTTCCAATGTGCAACATTTGCAGATTTCTGCTGAACTCCATTTTCCTTTGCCCTTCTGACTAGCCAGGAAAGCTTGATCTACAACACGCATAATGGACCTATTCTACCTGGACTGGTCTTCTTGCAACAGAACAGAGACTAACTCCTCAAATGACAAGGCATTTGGATTGCCCTTTATCATCAATCAAAGAGTAGAAGCAAAACTCTTATATGAATCAGGAAGACCATTCAGAGCGGTCTGCACAAGTGAGCTATCTGGTATACCCTCATCAGCAAAAATCAATTGTTCGTGAAAATCTTTGATCTTTGTTAGGAAATTGTCCATAGAATCACCTTCATTCATGTGCTCACTCTCCAACTGTTTTTGGAGATAAGCAACACGAGCCTCATTACTAGCTTGGTACAATGTGGTAAGTGTATCTGAAGCATCCTTAGCTGTTCTGCAAGAGTGAATGTGAGGAATAATGGCACGTTTGACAGAAAAAGCTATCAATGCATGTGCCTGGGCATCTCTGCCATCCTAGAAAATTTGCTCTCCAGTAGGTGCAGCAGAAAGAGCAGCACAAATAGGAATCTGCAAAATATCATCTTCGACACCATCTTCATCAGCTCCAGCACCTGTATTTGCAGTACCTGTTGTTACAAGTGTAACAGGACGTCTTTCAACACCCTGCATAATGTTCCACAATCCTTTTTCAACCAATACATGTCACATCATATAAGCCCATAATGGGTAGTTGGTACCATCAAACTTATCCTCAACAGCCAACATACGGAATACATCACTGCTTTCAGCCATGGCCTGTGACTAAAATACCTTGATGCAAAAAATTGACTGTATCTCAAAAAGTTGAACAGAATTGCCCAGATGAGTTCTGCTAGACCTGTAGCAGACTTCGAGACGCTTAAACTAGCGAATAGAAACTGGTATATACCTTTCCTACAAAAAGATGAAATAGCCTGCACAAGCGCTGTGATAGTGCGTTTGGAGGCCGAAATGAGCTCAGATCGCGATTTCGACACCACACAGCAAAGCTATTTTGATCTCGAAAACACCCTGAGTATGCTCACCAAAATTTGTACGATTTTGAGACTGCAAACAAAGGAGTGTCGACGGATCCCTAGATGAAGCGATGACCTGCTCTGATACCAATTATTGGAGTTAGATGTCTACGGAAGCATGCGAACAACACAAGGAAGAAGAAGCTTGGAGCACAACACACAATATTGAATGTATTACTAGAGAATGTACAAATATAAGTAGCCCATTAGGGCAATAGGCATATATACAAGCCGGGGGAAAAAAACCTCCTAAAGAGGGAAAAAAGTGCCCCGGCGGTCCTAGTGTGTTCACACACATCACTACCTAAATATATCAATAGAATTTTGGTCATGAATTCCTTTTCCTCATCTGATTTGGGGCAATCATCCTTGCTCAATTTCACAATTGTGGGTAAAGGTGTACTTAATGCCTTTCCACCCTCCATATTGAACCTATGAAGTACTTTGGCTATGTACTCACTTTGAGACAAGTATATGCATCTTTTACTCCTATCACGAGTAATGCGCATGCCAAGAATATGTTTGGCATCCCCCAAATCCTTCATATCAAATGTCTGACTCAACTTCTTTTTGAGAATTGAGAAGTCATAAGAGGACTTCCCAGCAATCAACATATCATCGACATAAAGTATCAAACATATCAAGCTGCCATCTGAGCATCTCTTTGTGTAGAGACAATGATCCTCATTGCTTCGAGAATAGCCTTGAGACTTCATAAAAGCGTCAAACTTTTGATACCATTGTCTAGGAGACTGTTTAAGTCCATTCAAGCTCTTCTTAAGCTTACAAACTATACTTTCCTTGCCAGGAACTACGTAACCCTCTGGTTGTTCCATATAGATTTCATCTGTAAGATCTCCATGCAAGAAAGAAGTTTTCACATCCATTTGGACTAGCTCTAAGTCCTCCATTGCAACAAATCCTAGCAACATACGGAGGGTAGTCATCTTGACCACTGGAGAGAAGATTTCCTCGAAATTAACACCATGTTGTTGCTTGAAACCCTTTGCAACAAGTCATGCTTTATACTTTGGAGAAGCACTATCTGATGTGAATTTAAGCATATATACCCATTTACATGGTAAAGCTTTCCTGCTCTTTGGCAAAGGTACCAAATCCCAACTATCAAGGAGTAAATCGATGACTTTATAGTTGACAAAACCAAAAAATCTTAAAAAATTTTGCCAGAGTATCCTCTGCAAAATGAGTGCATGACCAGTGTCAAAATATCATCAAACTGCAAGTACCGACATGTTTGTCTGCATAGTGAATCATTGACTCCACTGCAAATAATCAATGTTGAGCTTGAGAAGGAGTTTTGAGAAATCAAGCTCAACATGTGATGATCCAAGATGAACTGTATCACTTTTTTCATTTCTATGAGACGTATAGTGATCATGCCAATATATGTCTAGGATACTTCATTAAGCATTGCTAGATGTATCTACTCAGAGCGATGTCATGTTTATTTCTTCCCAACTCACTCATTCACAAACATTAAAAGTTTCCTTATGTATTGTTCTTTATATAGTGCACCCATTTGTGTACAATCATTTTATGTAATAGAAGAAGAAGAAGATCATTCTTCTTTGCCTCAACCTATGTGTGTGCTCCAAAGAGTGTGTGAGTGAGCTCTCTTCTTTGTCTCCTTCATCATGACACAAATGAGGCAATTTTGCAACCTTTACAGGTTTCATGTGATGATGATGATCATTTTATTTTTGATGCAAAACGTACATGATGCACTTTTTGATGAGAGATATGATATTGAGGAGGAAAAAGGTATGCCAAAATGGTTGGTGCACACGTTACAAGCTAGCAAATCAGGTGCACTTTTGTCATATTGTACTTGTTCAAGCTCGCATAGTGCTTTGTTTTGCATCAGATCGCTATGCTATGGATACCTCTAGTCTCTATGATGAGAATGATCTATTTCATTTGATGAAGCACAAAATTAAGAAAAGTGGATGGTTACTATGAAATTAGATATTATGCTCTTATGAAAAATGGTACCTAATGACTTGCCTCTTGGCAAGAAGGCCATTGACACTTAGTGGGTATGCAAGCTGCAGCGTAAGCTTGATGGAACAATTGACAACTATAAGGCTAGGTTTTTTGCAAAGGGTTATGCTTAAGAAAGAGGCATTGATTTTGATGAGACCTTTACATCTAAATGAAAATGACTATTTTTCATAGCATTTGTGCACTTGCAACTCATGATGGTTGTAACATACATTCTAAATGGTGAGTTGCATGAGGAAGTGTATGTTTCTCATCCCTATGGTTTCATGTAGAAAGGGCATGCAAACAAAGTGTGTAGGTTGAAAAAGGCATTATATGGTATGTTGGTTGATAGACCTATTCAGAGTTTTCAATCATTCTCTGAGTACAATAGCAATTGACAAAATTCCTTTTGGGGAACTTTGATTAGCTTAACAAGCTACCAATGATGATTGATATCATAAAGAATGATGGACTATATGCAGAGAAATATGTTTAGCAAATCAGCCAAGCATCCTGACATTTATGGGCCTTGACAGTTACAAATCACTTAGCAGAGATTGATTAATATCCAACGATCGCGAGAAGCATTACGAATGAAACTTTGTAGGACTGAAAAAGACAATATGTTGGAGCAATCATGCTTTAAAGCATAGGAAATAATTAGCTATATAGTAAAAACAAGCTTTGACAAGTTCACTATTCTGATGGAGTTATGATAGAGATATAAGAGTAAGAAGTAATGATCATGTATGTATTAAATCATGTAAATGTACAATGTCATAGGAAATAAATCATTGCTCAAAGAGTGCCAAATGAATGAGCTATGATCTGAGCTCCTCTTCTAAATGAAAGTACATGACAATGATCTTTGACCTCGAGATTGACATGGGTCTTTCATTTCCTCTTTTTATAGTGTTTGTTGGAGCCAAAGATTTGAATTCAAATTTAAATCTCTACCTAAAAGGGAATCCTAAAGTATAGGATTGATTCTCTATTGGATCGACTACCAAATGATACAAGATTATATGCTTCCTAACTCCTCATGGGTATATTTCACTTTTACAAAGGTACTGTTGGTGCATGACAATCATCAATTGATGGTTTATGAAGAAATGAAGTCAAGAAGTCAAGAAGAAAACAAATTCAGAAGGTTGAAGGAAGGATATATTCAGAAACCTAAAACTATGTACACATATGTACATTAGCTGACTTATACTTCTGTCTAGTCATAAAACTTGTATATATTTATCTATAAATACTTTGGAAAATGTCGGGCAAAGTGAGCAGAAGAAGAATAGAGAATAGGAAGAAAGAAATCAGTAGTAGTGAGTGTCATTAGACACATGTGAAGTGAGTTGATTTTATCAACTTCACTCAGTTGTAATTTTTCTGAGAAATCGAGAAAACTTGCGCCCAATGTTTTGCTGTCTGTTCCTTCTGTGTTTAATCTTTTGTGAAATACTTCTGCACGTATCTAAGTCCATAGCTAGTCTATCTATGGCTGGAGTTTGAGAAGCTAATTGTAATCAGGTTGAGAGAATTTAGTTTAGGAACATTCATATGTAATGATGTTCTGAGAGTCGACAAAACTGGCGCAGATTTCATGTTCAGAGAAATGAACATTACTTAGTGTGTGGTGTAAAGTTTTACACAAGTGAGGAATTAAAATCTAATTTGGAAGGTAAGCCATCTATGGCTAAAAGATCTTGACCAAACGGGTTCGACATTGTGAGAGCTGTAGCTAAGAAGTTGCAGGTGTCAAAGTCGCTACTACAGAGAAGGTGTTTTACACATAGGTAACTTGTGTGTATGATTTCTCAGAGTATACTAAATCATTTGCAGAGATTTAAGTTGGAGAAGGTGCGCAACCTTAAGGCGAAGCACTGTACAAAGTTTTATCAAAAACTTTACACAAATGATTAGTCGATTAAGGATTAATCTGCAGCAGACTTTTCTGAGAAGTTGAATTTTCAGAATAATCAGTTTTCTGATGAATTGGTGAAAGATCTCTAAGTTTGGTGGAGTCTAAAGTTAATCTTGATATAGAGGTGATCTAAATTCAAGGTTAACTTGTTCTTTTGGAGATTAACACTCTCCATCAGTGGTATCAGAGCAGGTTGTGTCAAAATTGAAGTGAAGAAGACTCCGACTACTGCAGAAACACAAATCTTTGCATGTCGAAGTTGCAGAAGGAAAAAGGTTGAAGAAAACTTGAAGGTAGACTCATTGAAGCTATCAAAAGGATCATAAGGAGTAAGGTTCGAAGTAAAGGTACATTTATTTCTTGTAAAGGTTAAAGCTTTGAGACTATAGGTGAAGCAAGAATGGGAGATAGTCTCCAAATTGAAAAGTTGGATAGAGAGAACTATCCAGCTTGGTCTATGAGGATGGAAGCTCATCTTATGATCAAAGATCTGATGGGATACATCACAAGAGAGGAAGAAAAGCCAGAATTTCGAGACTCTAGTGTTCCAACTAGAGAGGAGCTTGCAGACATGAAGAATTGGATGAAGAAGGATGCTCAAGCAAGGAGCATAATTTACATGGCAGTCAATGACTATCTACTTCCTCACATTAGAGGACTTGAAAGTGCATGTGACATTTGGAATGCTTTGGAAGAGCATTTCCAAAATACAACCAAATCAAGGAAGGCTTCACTATGGGCATAATTTACTACTTTCAAGAAGAAGGCCTCACAATCAATCTCTGATTATGTGACAAAGATGAAGGACATTGCAGATTCTTTAGGTGCAGTGGATGAAGATATTGAAGAAGACAAATTGGTAAGACAAATTCTCACAGGGCTAAGAGGAGATGAGAAGTGGAAGCCTTTCATTTTATCTACAGAACTTTCACTAGATCACTTCACTCCTGATTTGAATCAATTGTTAGGTCATATGCTAACTTTTGAGAATGATATCAAAGGAGATGTTGATAAGAGTGCAGGTCATGCAATGTACTCTAAGGACAAGAAGAAAGCTAACAAAGGAAAGCAACAATCAGGTGAAGAAGAAGGTACTTCAAATCAAGAAAATTTCATGAGAGGCAAAGGAAATGGAAGAAGTAGAGGAAGAGGTAGAAACAACAAGGATAATACAAGAGCTTGTTGGATATGTGGTAAGACCAATCATCTATCTCATGATTGTTGGCATAATAATCAGAACAATGGTAATTATCAAAATTTTAATCAAAGAGCAAGAGGTGGTAGATTTCAGAGAGGAAATTTCAGAGGTAGAGGTGGTAGGAATTCTTTTGGAAGAGGTGGAGGAAGAAGCTTCCAAAATCAATCCTACAATAACACCTATTACAACTATGCATCAGATCAAAAGGAGGATTCGACTCTCATTATGAATGCAACTTGTGAAACTTCACATGAGGACATGAGAGTGTTCTACATTGATTCAGGATGTAGTAATCATTTAAGTGGAAATATTGCTTTGATGACTGATCTAGATCATAATGCAATTAATCATACAGTTCAGACAGGTGATAATACAAAGCATAAGGTAAAGTCAATTGGTTCAGTCAAAGCCAAAGATGGGAGCACTCTTCTGAGTAAGGTTCTTTATGTTCCCACAATTCCAAAGAATTTGATCAGTGTAGGTCAAATTGTGGAAAAAAGGATATGAGGTAAGATTTACCAATGATGGAGTTTATGTTGAAGACCCTAGTCAAGGGTATAAACAAGTTGTTACAGGAAAGAAAGAAGGAAGGCTCTTCACATTGAAAGTACAAGGAAATGTTGGACATGCTATGTTCACATATGGAGAGCAGAAGGTGTCTGAATTGGATCTTTGGCATAAAAGACTTGGACACTTCAATGAAAGAGGTATTAAATACATGATCAATAATGATTCAATGCTTGGGTTGCCTAACATTGCAGGTCAACACATGACATACAGATGTGAGGCATGTCAATTAGGTAAGGCTCATAAGCAATCCTATTCCAAGCATGGGTTTATGTATTCAGAGAGACTTGAATTGGTGCATACAGATGTGTGGGGTCCTTCAAAGGACTTTAGTATAAATTGTTCAAGATATTATGTCATATATGTTGATGATGCTATCAGATGGATCACAATTTATGTGATTAAAGAAAAGTCAGAAGTGTTTAATACATTTAAACACTATCATGCTTATGTAGAAAGAATTACAGGTCAAAGATTGAAGAGACTAAGGTCAGATGGAGGGGGAGAGTATTTTTCAAATGAGTTCAATGATTACTTGTGGAATGCAGGTATAAAGAGAGAAGTTACTTGTAGGTACTCTCCTCAACAAAATGGGGTAGCAGAAAGAAGAAATAGGACTCTTGTTGAATTTGCAAGGTCCATGATGAAAGAGAAGAATTGTCCAAACTATTTGTGGGTAGAGGCTGTAAATACAGCTACTTATTTGGTTAATAGATTGCCTTGTAAAGCTTTGCAGGGTATGACACCATATGAAGCTTGGTGGGGTAAGAAACCTACCTTGGATCATTGCAGAATATTTGGATGTTTGGCATATGCATATGTGCCATCTCAGTTGAGACATAAGTTGGAGCCTAAGGCAGAAAAGTATGTATTCATTGGTTATGATGATAAGCAAATGGGATACAGGTTGTGGAGTCCATCCACAAAGCAATTCCTTGTATCCAAGGATGTTACATTTGATGAGAAAGGTACTTGGTATGCAGGTAAATATAATGTACATGCAGATGATGAAGAAGTGGTAGATCAAAGGAAAGGTAAAGCAAAGATTCAATTACTTGATGAAAGTGAGAATAATGAAGTACAGGTTGAAGCTGAAGAAAGGCCAAGGTTTGATCCAGAATGTGATGAACCAGAGACTTCAAAAAGTGCAGAGGTTAGGAGGTCATCTAGGCACAAATGGCAACCTACAAGGTATAGCTATGACACCTCATTCTTGACTACTAAAGATTATGCTTATTTGGTAAAAGCAGATGAAGATCCATCTACATATGATGAAGCCAAAGGCAAGAGAAATTGGGAAGAGGCTATGCAAGAGGAGTATGATGCATTGATAGAGAATTAGGCTTGGGATCTGGTTCCTAAACCTAATAGTCAGAAAATTATTGGATGTAAGTGGGTGTACAAAACAAAGAGATTTGCAGATGGAAGTGTGTCTAGATACAAAGCTAGACTTGTTGTGAAAGGGTATGCACAGACATATGGAGTGGACTATGATGAGACCTATAGTCTTGTGGCAAAAATGACAACCATCAGAACTCTCATAGCATTTGCTGCTTGCAAAGGTTGGAAGCTATCTCAATTAGATGTTAAAAATGCTTTTTTGAATGGTTACATTTCAGATGAAGTGTACATGGAGCAACCAGATGGGTTCAAAGACCAAGTGAGTCCAAATTATGTGTGTAAGCTCAAGAGAGCTTTGTATGGATTGAAGCAGGCCCCAAGGGCTTGGAATTATAGGCTTGTAAAGTTCTTGAAAGAACTTGGGTTTCAAGCATCAAAGGCAGATAGTAGTTTGCTAGTCAAAGCAAGTGAAGATGGATTCATTTATGTTTGTATTTATGTTGATGACATAATACTTACAGGTACAGATGATAAAGGAATACAAATGATCAAGAAGCAGATGGAGAAAGAGTTCAAAATTAGTGATTTGGGGAACTTGTCATTCTTCTTGGGAATGGAGATTTCTTATACTCAACATGGAGTATATGTGACCCAAGAAAGGTATCTTAAAAATTTGCTAACCAAGTTTAAGATGGAAGATTGCAGGGTTGCACCTACACCTTTGGAAGTGAACCATAAATTGTCTAGATTTGGAGGAGAAGAATTCAGAGACGTGAAGCTCTATCAAAGTTTGGTTGGTAGCTTGATTTATGCTACATTAACAAAGCCTGATTTGTCATATGCAGTTGGTGTGCTTTCACAATTTATGCATTGTCCTAGAAAGGAACATTGGATTGCAGGACAAAGAGTACTTAGGTACATCAAGGGTACACTCAGAGAAGGGTTGTACTATGGATTTACTTCTGATACAAGAGTGAAGATATACAGTGATGCAGATTGGGCGGGTAATGTGGATGATAGAAGATCAACACATGGATATTTGTGCTATGTAGGAGACAAATTGGTTTCATGGTGTTCTAAGAAGCAACATACAGTTGCCTTATCATCTACAGAAGCAGAATACAAAGGTATGGTGGAAGCTCCAAAGGAGGTAATATGGCTAAAGACACTTATGAAAGATTTTGATGTGATTCAAAGTATTCCTATAATTTGTGGAGACAGTATGAGTTCTCTATATTTGGCAGCTAATCCTGTGTTTCATGCTAGAACTAAGCATATTGAAATACAGTATCATTTCCTGAGAGAGAAGGTTATTGATAAGGAGGTTGAAGTCATACACACTCCTACAAAAGATCAACTTGCAGATATGATGACAAAAAGTTTAGATGGACCAAAGCTACAGAGATTCAAGGATATGGCAGGAATCAAGAAGATAGAAAAGAACCTCAATTAATGATTGAGGGTGAGCTGTTGGTGCATGACAATCATCAATTGATGGTTTATGAAGAAATGAAGTCAAGAAGTCAAGAAGAAAACAAATTCAGAAGGTTGAAGGAAGGATATATTCAGAAACCTAAAAAAACTATGTACACATATGTACATTAGCTGACTTATACTTCTATCTAGTCATAAAACTTGTATATATTTATCTATAAATACTTTGGAAAATGTCGCGCAAAGTGAGTAGAAGAAGAATAGAGAATAGGAAAAAATAAATCAGTAGTAGTGAGTGTCATTAGACACATGTGAAGTGAGTTGATTTTATCAACTTCACTCAGTTGTAATTTTTCTGAGAAATCGAGAAAACTTGCACCCGATGTTTTGTTGTCTCTTCCTTCTGTGTTTAATCTTTTGCGAAATCCTTCTGCACGTATCTAAGTCCATAGCTAATCTATCTATGGCTAGAGTTTGAGAAGCTAATTGTAATCAGGTTGAGAGAATTTAGTTTTGGAACATTCATATGTAATGATGTTCTGAGAGTCGACAAAAATGGCGCAGATTTCATGTTCAGAGAAATGAACATTACTCAGTGTGTGGTGTAAAGTTTTACACAAGTGAGGACTTAAAATCTAAGTTGGAAGGTAAGCCATCTATGGCTAAAAGATCTTGACCAAACGGGTTCAACATTGTGAGAGCTGTAGCTAAGAAGTTGCAGGTGTCAAAGTCGCTACTACAGAGAAGGTGTTTTACACATAGGTAACTTGTGTGTATGATTTCTCAGAGTATACTAAATCATTTGCAGAGATTTAAGTTGGACAAGGTGCAAAACCTTAAGGCAAAGCACTATACAAAGTTTTATCAAAAACTTTACACAAATGATTAGTCGATTAAGGATTAATCTACAGCAGACTTTTCTGAGAAGTTGAATTTTCAGAATAATCAGTTTTCTGATAAATTGGTGAAAGATCTCTAAGTTTGGTGGAGTCTAAAGTTAATCTTGATATAGAGGTGATCTAAATTCAAGGTTAACTTGTTCTTTTGGAGATTAACACTCTCCATCAGGTACTTGTGAAGAAAAGCTACAAGAGGTTGTACATATGAAGCCTTCCAAGTGTTATGCCTATACATTTATCTTATGTGAGGTGATCAAGTATGTAGAATAGGGATTAATTGCACCAACAGCTCCCCCTCAAGCCTAACATGCTTGATCTTCATTCCTTCTTTATTTCGTGCAAACCAATCATCAATTTGAACCTATTCATCTTTGTTCCATCCAATGCTTTGGTGAGTATATCTGCACTTTGTAAATGAGTTGATACATAGGATAATTGAATATCCTTGGTAAGAAATTTCTCCCTTACATAATGATAGTGCACTTCAATGTTCTTAATCCTTGCATGGTATATAGGATTAGCTGCCAACTAAAGTGAACTACTGTTATCTCCAAATATTATTGGAGTGTAGGAATGTATCTCCAAATCTGCATATAATTGCTTAAGCCACATAGCTTCCTGAGTTGCATCTGCCAAACCTCTATATTTTGCTTTTGTGGAAGATAAGGCCACAATTGTTTGCTTCTTGGATGACCAAGATATGAGTTTTGAACTTGCAAAAGATAGTATCGTGAAGTGCTCCTCCTATCATCCTTGGAGCCAGCGTAATCTGCATCAGAATACATCTTTATATCTGTGTAAGAAGTGAAGGGATAGAACAACCCTTCATTCATTGTACCCTTTAGATACTTAAGAACCCTCTTTGCAGCTTCCATATAAGGCTTCCTTGGTACATGCATGAACTAAGTGAATGTACTTACTGCATAGGAAATATCTACACTTGTCAAAGTAACATAATTAAGACTTGTAACATCTTTAAGTAGTTCACCTTCATGTGAACTTAGATTATGTTGGAGCTCCATAGGGATACCTGTAAATTTAGTGTTTTCCATCTTAGACTTTACGAACATATCATGTATGTACTTCCTTTTTTGTGATGAATATACCTAAATCTCTACACACAAGTTCTAGGACAAGGAAGTAGGTCAATAACCATAGATCATTGATTTTGAATTCCTTCATTAATGGATCCTTGAATTGCTTGATACCATTAGAATTTTTCCTTATAATAACGAGATCATCTACATAGACACATAAGTAGACTACCTTTGATTTGTTCTTCTTAACAAATAAAGAGGAATTTGCTTTGCTTGCTAAAAAAACTTGGTCCTACAAATAGGTAACAAGTCTATGGTTCCAAGCTCTAGGAGCTTGCTTGAGACCATAGAGTGTGTTTCTAAGATTGCATACGTAACTTGCTTTTTCTTCATCTTCAAAAAATAGTGGTTATGCCATTTACACCTTCTAATATCCAACCATTTAAGAATGCATTATTGACATCTAATCGATATGAATTTCAATTTTTAGATGCACCAAGACTTACCAATACCCTGATTGTTGGCATCTTTGCCATAGGTGAAAATATTTCTTCATATTCTACTCCATGTGTTTAGGCAAATCCCTTTGCGACTAATCTTGCCTTGTACCTATTTATAGAACCATCAAAGCTCTTTTTAATTTTGTATATCCACCTTGAACTAATTACCCTCATATTTGGCTTCTTGGAAGCTAGATCCCAAGTGTGGTTGTCTTGCAATGTTTCCACTTCTTCTTGCATCGCTTCTCTCCAATATTTCTTCTTCTTAACCTCTTCAAATGAAGAGGGCTCGTCTGCCATAGAGCCTTTAGTGATGTACACAAAGTGTGTTGTGACTAAGGATGTATCATATCCATACCTTATGGGCTTCTTACTTTCTCTTTGTGATCTCCTTAAAGCTTGATTGCAAGACTCGGGTAGATCTTCTAATTGCTTGTATTTGAAATTGCCTCTTGACTTCCAAGCTTTGAAATCAATCTACTCCTCACCCTCTTAGTTGATGTCCTCTCCTAGATGTTGCTCTTCTTGAGTGAGGGTTGGAAAATCATTTTCTGAATCATATGGTAACGACTTTCCTGCAATCATCTTCAAACCATGAAGTATTCTCATCAAATACTACATCCCTACTAACTATGAATGCCTTGTTAGTGGGATTGTATAGTCTATATCCCTTTTGATTCTGATCATACCTAATAAATATACAGTTCTCAGCCTTAGGGTCAAGCTTCCCTCAGATTTTTGATGGGATGTGTGCATAGGCAATGTACCCAAATATCTTGCAATGAGCCAATGAGGGTCTCCTACCATTCCATGCTTCATATGGTGTCATACCATCCAATGATTTGGATGGAAGCCTATTGACCAAGTAGGTGGAAATAGCCTTTGCCCATACATAATTAGGTAAGTTTTTCTCATTTAACATATACCTAACTGCTTCAAGAATTAACCTATTCCTTTTCTATGCCACTCCATTCAATTCAAAAGTATACCTGGTTGTTACTTCCCTCTTTATGCCTCTATCCTCTAGAAATATATCAAATGCATGTGAAAAACACTCACCACCTCCACTAGACCTAATTCTCTTCAAGATCCTTCCTGTTTGGTTTTCAACTAGTGCCAAATGCTTCTTCAAACATGTAAATACCTCATCCATATGGTTCATGAAATAGAGGATTGTCCACTTACTGTAATCATCAATAAATGAGACATAGTACCTTGAACTTGAGATGGATTGATCTTGGCTAGGACCCCACACATCAGTGTGTGCAAGCTCCAAATAGTCTTTAATGGATGTATCGTTTCTTGTTGAATAGTTGCCTATGACCTTTGACAAATCGGCAAGCTCCACATTTTTATATCATGTGCTACTTAGTCACATTGGGAATGCCAAGCACACTTTGATCCATGCAAATTTTCTTTAGAGTTCTTTCTTCTATGTGCCCTAGCCTTTTGTGCCATAATTTGAACTCAAATAAGGTTTGGTCTCTATAGTTGAATAGTGCTATGTTCCCTGTGTCTTCAATTTCAAAAGTAAAGATTATACTTGACTTCTCACCTTTGGCAATCCTTTTGAAGCATTTTTGGGGGTCTTCCACATATGCTCCAGGCTTAGTGAATCTCACCTGTAGACCTTTCTCTACAATCTACCCAACACTAATTAGGTTTCTGGTTATAGTAGGCACATACAGAACTTTGCTCAAAAGGTCCATACTACCATCAGATGTTTTGACATTTCCAATTTTCTTGACTGAGTGTTTAGTGTCATCACCTGTTTGTACTTCATGCTTCCCCTTTGGTTCTTTAAGATCAAATAATAGAGCTACATTTTCTACCATATGATTGGAATAACCTCACTCAATGTAGAAAAGATGCTCATCATCTTTACCTTGCTTGGATATCATGTTCATGATGAGTAGAGAGTCTTCTTGATCTTTAGTATAGTTGTTGAAGTCCCTTCTTCCTCTAAAGGTTCCTTGATAATTGTTGTTGTTGTAGCCTTCATTGTAGCTATGGTTGTAGTTGCCTCCACCATTGTTGTACCTACCTCTAGATTGTCCATAGCTTCCTCTATGGAAGCCTCTTCCCCTTTGGTTCCTTGTATTTTTGTAACATTCTTCTGTAGTGTGGTTGTTGAGACCACATATGTTGCATGGTGAATTGTTATAGGGTCTCCCCCTACCTTGTTTTCCTCCTCTCCCCCTACCTCTAGCACCTTTTCGTCTTCCTACATAATTAGCTTGAGAGGTACTAACCTCTTATTCTTTTTTCTTACTTTTACCTTTATCCTTAGCTTTATTCTTATCTATATAAAGGGTAGAAGATTGGGTACCTCTTAATTTTTCACCATTTCTGATGAGCTTTGTCTCATGGGTGAAGAGCTGCCCCATCAAGGTGTTGAGATTAGGTATTTGCGTATCCATGTAGAGATCCATTGTTGTGGTGAAGAACTCCCACTTGTCATCAACCTTAATTACATTGATGATATGCCTCACTATGTGTTCTTCCTCTATCTCTTCTCCAATGCTTGCAAGCTGGTCTGCTACATATTTCATTTTGGTTACATAATTAGCCACTCCTTGCTTTCATTATTTCTTGAGGGTTGTGAATTCTATCAACAACTCATTCTTCATAGCTCTTGTGTTTGAGAAATATGATGAAAGCACTTTCCAAGTCTCTTGGGAGGACTTGCAATTCCTAACATGCCTAACTCCTTGTGGGTATATTCCACTTTTACAAAGGTAATTGTGAAGAAGAGTTATAAGAGGTTGTACATACAAAGCCTTCCAAGTATTATACCAATACATTAATCTTATGTGAGGTGATCAAGTATGTAGGATTTTGCTTAATTGCACCAACATCTTTGAATCCCCCTGACTTGAAACTATCCTCTACCTCCTCAATGATTCTATTGTTGACCTTGGTCTTCGTTATTGTGTCCTCTTCCACTTCTAAAGCCTCTAGCTTTGCCTCTTCCTATGCTAGAGTAGAATACCTGCTTAGAACTAGGTTTTCCTTGGGAGCTTCAATCATCACCAAGATTGTTTTTCTTCAATAATCAACATGGATAGTAGATCACCAAAATTTGGAAAATTTTCCCTACTTTTTATAGAGGTTTTGAACTACTTATATGCAACTCCTAAACCACAAAGGCACACTTCTAGCTTATCATCATCATCTATGTTCACAAAAATAGATGCAAGTGACTCACATATGCTTTTGATTTTCAAGGCATAGTCACTTACCAACATGCCCTTTTTCTCTAGTATATGTAGCTTGTTCTTGAATTGCAATTTTCATGCCTTTGTATTGTTCTCATACAATGTGAGCAAAGTGTTAAAAGCCTCTTTTGGAGTCTTGTAATCTTGTATATGCTCAATCATGCTATCCTACATCCTAAGAGATAGCCAATACGTGATGTTTTTTGCTCCTTCATTTCATTCTTCATACACTCTTATTTGGTCTCGATTCTGATTCGTGTCTGGTAAATGTGAAGTATTTCCGTTCTCTCCTTTGATGTAGTTATACTAGCCTTTTCCCATTAGGAAAATCATCATTCTAAATCTCCAAACATGGAAGTTGTTCATCTCCAACTTATCGCTCATAAGCTGACTCATTCCATCCATGTTTGGCATTTTTGTAGCTATTCACAACACAAAAAAAACAGTACAAGTAGTACTTCTGCTTGAACACTATTGCATTTTGATGTGACAGCTCGACCTAAAAAAACACACTTTTTGTGTATCAACAGTACATGAAATCACTTGAAATTGTACATCTAGAATATTTGAGTGTTGCTGAACATGATGCAAGTTATAGTTTTGTAGAGTAAACTGGTTTTTTTGTGAGCCCCACCTTTTAGGCTTGAAGTGGAGGTCGATATGGCTCTGAAATAGAAATTTGACAAAAATGAGTGACCCTAACTCTTGAAAATATTTTGATGCCTTCTACCTTCATGCCAATTTTAATAGCAATCTAAGGTCATTTGTGAATCCCACTTCCTATAGGCCTTCTTGCATACTCTTCACTATCAACCTTCTCCATGAGCTCTCTATAGCCACACTTGCTCTAATACCATGTCAGGAGGACAGAGAAAAAGCAGAGAGATGACTCACATTATCTCACACTCAAAAAAGATCACACACAAAGATTACATCAAGGAAGAATGATCTTCTTCTTCTTTTTGTATTACAAAACAGGAATGTACAAGAATGAACTTAAACAACAATACAACTAGTGCAAGATATCCTTCTAGAAGGTGATGGTATTTATCAAATGCATCCACTACGGCAAGAAGCTCTTCTCATGGATTTCATAATTAATATATGGAGCGGAAAAATTCCTTGAATGATATGCAATTGGATGTATGTGTCCTTATCTCCATATTGGGACAAGATGGCCCCTAGGGAAGAGTCTGATGCAACTCTTCTTAAGAAGAAGGGCTTGCTGGAAATAGGATGAACTAGAATTGGAGCACTAGTGAATGCTCATTCCAAGGTCTAAAAACCTTTTTTTGTTTCTTCAGTCCATGAAAATTTTGAGTTTCTTTTAAGCTTGGCAAGAGGCTTCACGATCTTGAAGTAATCTCTAGAAAACAGTATACATCTCGAACTCAGGAAGGTGGTTTCCAATCACGTATTTTATAAATATCCTATAAAAATTGGCAAACCCTAGAAAACAGTATACATCTCAAACACAGGAAGGTGGTTTCCAATCACATATTTTCTTGATCTTCTTAGGGTCCGTAATGTTAAAAATAAAGAGCTAAGGTCGTTTATATTTTTGCAAAAAAATGATTTTCTTCAAATGAAAGGAAAATAAAAAAATTAAAAATGGAAGCATTTACTTCAGCAAGTAGTGGAGTTTAAAAGAGAATCAAATCCAAAAAAGCTGAACTGGAAGAGGAGTGGCTACTCAAAGTAGTGGAAGAGTTATGGAGAAGAGCTCTCAAACTCATCATGAGAGTTTTTGGTCACTTGGCTATAAAAGAGGCAAGGGAGGACACTCAAGAATAGAGGAAGAGGGTGTTGAAGTCCCCTTGTAGCTAGCTCATTTGGTTTGAGTCATTTCGTTCTCTTCACTCTCATAGACTATGTCCAGCCCCATACCAATTTTTGGGTAGTCTACTTGTGGGATTCATAACTCTCAATATATGTATCCAATTTTAGAGTTTAAAAATTTGTTCAAAAGCTTATCTCTATTAATTCCTCTATCTAGAAGGGCTTTATCAAATTCTTTATGCTATGTGAGTTATTTAGTTTTTAGTGAAGTCCAGTTGTTAGCTTAATTGAGTGGACATGTAGCCTATTTTGAGGCAAAGAGTTGCCAACCCAAAACTACTCCAAATTGAGTGTTTGATAACTCATTTGAAATCTATAAGTGTTTAGTTTGCGTGACCAAAGTTTTAAGTTCATTTCACTTTTCAATTGGTACCAATTTTCATTTGAAGGTTCAATTATTCGCAAAAGTGTTGATCTTGAGAAGGTCTTCTACACTTTTCGCTACAAATATAAGAGGATTTCTCCAACAATTGGTATCAGAGCATTGGAGATTAAAGAGGCAAAGTATTGGAGCTAAAAAAGGACAAGCTACAAATCAAGGGGAAGCTTTGTGAAGTCAAGAAAGAGCACCACAACATACTTGAGTCTTGGAGCTATAGAATGACAAATTACCTGAAAGATAAAGGTTTATGAAGTCTAGTTACTTGAGATGATCCACAACTGGTAGATCTTTAAGATCCCAACATTACTCTGGCACAAAGGAGACAATTTGCTAATTCGGAAAGAGGAATCGAAGGGTGATGTTCCTCATCTCACAAGTTATTTCTAACACTATGATTGGTCCTGTGCAAAGCTTAGAAATATCCAAGGAGGTTTGGGAAGATTTGGAGAAGGTGTATGCTACCTCAACAATGTCTCTGAGGATGCAACTCAAGAACAAGCTCAACAACATGAAGAAAAGCTCAAACCAAAGAATTAGTGAGTATACATTGAGGATCAAGGATCTTCGAGATCAGCTAGCATCAGTTGGATGCAAGATAGAAGAGGAAGGCATCATCCAAACAGCCCTCAATGGCTTGAGGAGCGAAGAAAAGTGAAAGCCCCTCATCACAAATATTCTTTATAAAGACCCTCTACGAACATTCGAGTAGATTATACCAAATCTTGCGGCTGAAGAGGTTGCTCAACAAGGATAAGGCAACAAAGGTAAGGACAACCATAGTCAAATGTTATATGCAGGACAAGGTAGAGGAAGGAAATCAAGAGGACAACACAAATTCCAGCCAAGACAACTCAGAGGACAACAAGGACAACTCAAATGACAACACGCATGGAAGAGGTCAAGGAAGAAATAGAGGAAGAGGTCGAGGTTCATACAATCCTCATAAAGGTATAACATGTTATCATTGTGGTAAACTAGGACATTATGCAAATGATTGTTGGCAAAAGAATGCTGAATGGAGGCAACCAAAGGAGCCAAAATAACTATGCGAGTACATCAAGTGAAGGAGACAAGCAAACCATGCTTGCCATGAAGCATGAGTACAACAACTCAAAAAGTGATGATAAAAAATGGTTCATAGATTCAAGTTGTAGCAACCATATGACATGCCAAAGGAGATTTATTCACAAAGCTACAAGGTCCAAGTGGAAAAGGATGTGTGGAGACCGGGGATGAAACTCAACACGCAACTGAGCATGTTGGAGATATCAAGCTTGGAGATAAGAAGGTATTGGCTGATGTTCTTCATGTTCCTATTATTGCAAAGAATTTGATTTCAGTAGGACAAATGGTAGAGAAACGATATCATGTTATCTTCAATAAAAAAGGTTGCTTTATAAAGAATCCAAAATAAGGATGTTCATTGCTCAAGGAAGGAAAGAAGGTATGATGTTCACTTTGGACATTCAAAAACCACATGGAAAGGTGATGTATATTCAGTTTGGAAACAAGACAATTCTGGCATGAAAGGTTAGGGCATATCAACATTCCCAAGCTCAAGGACATGAGCAACCATGAAATGGTAAGAGGTCTTCCAAGATTCAATGATGTTGGACTACATGAGTTTTGTGAAGCATGCCAAATAGGAAAGCAAACTTGACAACCATTCAAGGAGAGCAACTATGTGGCAAGGAATGTCCTCCACTTGATACACACGGGGACCATCACAACAATTATCAGTGGCTAGTAATAGATACTTTGTCACTTTATTGATGATCATTCAAGAAAAGTATGGATGTTCTACATAAAACAAAAATCAGATGTGTTCTCCATGTTCAAGAGATTTAAAGCACAGGTAGAAAAGGAAACATGACTCTACATAAAGACCTTGAGGTCAAATGGAGGAGGAGAATATTTCTCCAAAGAATTTTCAGATTTTCTTTATGAAAATGACATCAAGCGACAATTTAGTTGTAGGTACACACCTGAACAAAATGGCATAGCTGAAAGGAAAAATAGACATATCATAGAAGTTGCAAGGTGCATGCTCAACGAGATGAAGGTGCCACTAAACTTTTGGGCTGAAGCTACTAGTACGACTCTTTATTTGATGAACAAGTGCATTGTTGAAGTTAGATGTCTGCAGAAGCACGCAAACAACACAAGGAAGAAGAAGAAGCTTGGAGCACAACACACAAGACTGAATGTATTGCTAGATAATGTACAAAGATAAGTAGTCCATTAGGGCAATAGGCGTATATACAAGCCGGGGGGAAAAAACCTCCTAAAGACGGAAAAAAGTGCTCCGGCAGTCCTAGAGTATTCACACACATCACTAGCTAAATATATCAACAAATCCCCCCTGGGAGTGATGCGGTGAACAAGGAGCTGGCACTCATGTATAAGGAAGTGCCAAGCTATGTGGAAATCACTCCACAAAAGGAAGTAAGCCCAGAGCTTTGCGGAAAGCTTCAAACTTCTCCCTAGGCATAGCCTTTGTGAAAAGGTCTGCAGTGTTCTCCTATGTGGGCACATATGCCAAGCTGATCTCCCCAACAAAGAACCGCTCCCTGACATAGTGATAATGCACCTCAATGTGCTTAGTGTGAGCATGGAACACAGGGTTCCTCGCAACTGCCAATGCTCTCTGACTGTCAGTGAAGATGGTGGTGGGAGAAGTCTGACCAACACCCAAATCAGCCATAAGGCGTCTAAGCCACACACACGCAACAGTAGCTATGAAAGCTTCCCTACACTCAACCTCACAACTGGAAGTGGCCACAGTAGGTTGCTTCTTGCTCAACCAAGATATACATGAGCTACCCACATGAAGCAAAAGCCACTAGTGGACACACGAGTATCATAGCAACTAGCCTAGTCTGAGTCAGAAAAAGCATGCAAATCTGGCGGTAGTGATCCCCCCTGGGATAAAACAACCCAAGTAGCCGAGTACCACTCAAGTAACAAAAGATGCGCTTAACCGCCTGCCAATGCTTGACACCTGGGAAATGCATAAACCTGCTCATCTGTGAGATAGAAAATTGAATATGTGGCCAAGTAATGCATAAGTAAATCAGGCATCCAACAGCCTACTGATAGAGGACAACATCAAATGCATCTCCAGCATCATGAAGACTCAATTGTAAACCTGTCTCCATAGGAGTGGCAATAGGCTTACAGTCTTCAAGGCCAAAACACTGCAATAATGTGTCAATATATTTCATTTGACACAAAACCATTCCACCATCAACTTGCATAAACTAAATGCCTAAATAGTGATGCAAATGCCCCAAATCAGACATCTCGAATGAAGCATGCAAATCAGCCTTAAAATCAGCAATATGCCTCTCAATAAGACCAGTGAGCAACATGTCGTCAACATAGAGAATAATGATCAGAAGCACATCATTAGCACGCTTAACATATAAGGTGCTTTCAGTTGGACTCTCCTCAAAACCATGTGCAATAAGATATGCATGTATCTTCTCATACCAAGCACATGGTGCTTGCTTTAAACCATAATGTCCACCTGCAAAAAGAGGCATCAAAGTATCATACATATCTTTGGAGCTAACAGATGTCTCCTTGGTACATGAAAGCAATGGTTGAATAGCATCTTCCACAAAAACAACATCACGGCTAACCAAAACGTGTTTAGTCTATGGATGATACAAACGATAGCCTTTACTTTTAGAACTGTACCCAATAAAAATACATTTTACTACCTTATCATCGAATTTTTTGCGATGTTGTTTAGGCACTAATGCATATGCCAAACAACCAAAAACACACAGATGAGCAAGAAATGGCTTGTGGTCATGCCAAGCCTCATATGGAGTGATAGACTACAACGCTTTAGTGGGACACTTGTTAAGTACATATGGTGCACACATGACAGCCTCAAGCTAGAAACTATGTGGTAAAGCCTGACTCTTGACCATACACCTCGCCATCTCCATGAGTGACCTATTCTTTCTTTCAGCAACTCCATTTTATTGAGATGTATACAAAACTATACACTGGTGTTTTATCTCACGTTCAACCAGAAATGCATTAAAATCAAAAGACATATATCCCCCCCCCCCCCCGATTAGAATGGAGGGTGCCCATGTTACATGCTGACATATTTTCAACCAAAACCAAAAACTCTTTGAAGCACATGAACACTTCGGACTTTTCCTTCAATGGATATACCCATGCATGCCTGGAAAAATCATCAATGAAAGTCACGAAGTAAAGGTAATTTCGAAAAGAGGATGTCTGCATAGGACCACAGACATCACTATGTACAAGCTGCAATTTCTGCGTATCCCGAACTGAACCACCTTTTGGAAAGGAGGAATGCTGCATTTTGCCCAAAATATAGCCTTCACATACATGTTTTCCGGGTGCCTCAAGCTTGGGCAAAGAAGACACCATATCAGATTTCTGTAGGCGTAGCAAACTAGCAAAATTCAGATGACCAAAGCGTGCATGCCAAAGCTTTGCATCTGACATAGCCTGAGAATCATGAACTGCACATGCCGAATCATTAACCGATCTCTCAAAGTCTATGAGCTTATAGAGCCCACAACATAAAATGCTAGAAGCAATAATAACATCGCTATTTGACAGACCATGAATTGTACATCTGTCATCAATAAATTTCACAACCACGCCAATCTTCGCTAATGCAGAAACTAATAACAGATTCTTCTTGATCCGTGGCACAAATAAAGCATCTGACAAAGTGAAAGAACTACCATCAGCAGTACTCAGAATGATCTTACCAACTCTCATCGAATGTGCAGCATTTGCAAATTTCTACTTACTAGTAGAAGAGCTCCATTTTCCTTTGCCCTTCTGACTAGTGAGGAAAGCTTGATCTACAACACACATAATGGACCTGTTCTGCCTAGACTGATCTTCCGGCAACAGAACATAGACTAACTCCTCAAATGATAAGGCATTTGGATTGCCTTTCATCATCAATCAAAGAGTAGAAGCGAAACTCTGATATGAATCGAGAAGACCATTCAAAACGGTCTGCATAAGTGAGCTATCTGGTATAACCTCATCAGCCGAAATCAACTGTTCCTTCAAGTCTTTGATCTTTGTCAAAAAATTGTCCATAGAATCACCTTCATTCATGTGCTCACTTTCCAACTATTTTTGGAGGTAAGCAACACGAGCCTCATTCCTAGCCTCGTACAACATGGTAAGTGTATTCCAAGCATCCTTTGCTGTTCTCCAAGAGCGAATATAAGGAATAATGGCACGTTTGATAGACAAAGCTATCAATGCATGTGCTTGGGCATCTCTACCATCCCAACGAATCTGCTCTACAGTAAGTGCCACAAAAATAGCAGCACGAACAAGAATCTGCAGAATATCATCTTTGACACCATCTCCATCAGCTTCAACACCTATGTTTGCAGTACCTGTTGTCGTAGGTGTAATAAAACGTCTTTCAACACCCTGCACAATGTTCCATAGTCCTTTTGCACCAAATACATGTCGCATCATATAAGCCCATAATGGGTAGTTGGTACCATCGAACTTATCCTCAATAGCCAACATACAGAATACATCACTTCTTTTAGCCATGGCTGGTGACTAAAATACCTTGATGCAAAAAATTGACTGTATCTCAAAAAGTTGAATGGAATTGCCAAGACAAGTTCTGCTAAACCTGTAGCAGACTTCAAGACGCTTATACTCGCGAACAGAAATTGGTATATACCTTTGGCACAAAAAGACAAAATAGCCTGCAGAAGCACTACGATAGTTCATTTGGAGGTTGAAACGAGCTCAAATCACAATTTGGGCATGACATAGCAAAGCTGTTTTGATCTTTGAAACACCTTGAGTATGCTCACCAAATTTCGTGCGAATCTAAGACTGCAACCGGAGAGGTGTAGACGACACCCTAGATGAAGCGGCGACCTGCTCTGCTACCAATTGTTGGAGTTAGATGTCTGCGGAAGCATGCAAACAACACAAGGAAGAAGAAGAAGAAGCTTGGAGCACAACACACAAGACTGAATGTATTACTAGAAAATGTACAAAGATAAGTAGCCCATTAGGGAAATAGGCATATATACAAGCCAGGGAAAAAAAAACCTCCTAAAGAGGGAAAAAAGTGCCCCGGTGGTCCTAGAGTATTCACACACATCACTACCTAAATATATCAACATGCACAATGGCTGGAATGCATAATCTAAATCTTGAGGAGGTTTATTTTGGTAAGAAACATGTGTTGGAGTTAGACGTCTGCGGAAGCACGCGAACAGCATAAGGAAGAAGAAGAAGCTTGGAGCACAACACACAAGACTAAATGTATTACTAGAGAATGTACAAAGATAAGTAGCCCATTAGGGCAATAGGCGTATATACAAGCCGGGGGAAAAAAACCCTCTTAAAGAGGGAAAAAAGTGCCCCGGCAGTCCTAGAGTGTTCACACACATCACTACCTAAATATATCAACAAATCCCCCCTGGGAGTGATGCGGTGAACAAGGAGCTGGCACTCATGTATAAAGAAGTGCCAAGCTATGTGGAAATCACTCCACAAAAGGAAGTAAGCCCAAAGCTTTGCGGAAAGCTTCAAACTTCTCCCTAGGTAGAGCCTCGTGAAAAGGTCTGCAATGTTCTCCTGCGTGGGTACATATGCCAAGCTGATCTCCCTAGCAGAGAACCTGACATAGTGATAATGCACCTCAATGTGCTTAGTGCGAGCATGGAACACAGGGTTCCTCGCAACTGCCAATGCGCTCTGACTATCAGTGAAGATGGTGGTGGTAGAAGGCCAACACCCAAATCAGCCATAAGGCGTCTGAGCCACACACACTCAACAGTCGCTGTGAAAGCTGCCCTATACTCAGCCTCACAACTGGAAGTGGCCATAGTAGGCTGCTTCTTGCTCAACCAAGATATACATGAGCTACCAAGCATGAAGCAAAAACCACTGGTGGACACACGAGTGTCATAACAACCAGCCCAATCTGAGTCAGAAAAAGCATGCAAATCTGGCGGTAGTGATCCCCCCTTGGGATAAAACAACCCAAGTAGCCGAGTACCACTCAAGTAGCGAAAGATGCGCTTAACCGCTTTCCAATGCGTGACTCTTGGGCAATGCATGAACCTGCTCATCTGTGAGACAGCAAACTGAATATCTGGCCGAGTAATGCATAAGTAAATCAAGCATCCAACAGCCTGCTGATAGAGAACAGCATCAAATGCATCTCCAGCATCATGAAGACTCAATCGTAAACCTGTCTCCATAGGAGTGGCAATAGGCTTACAGTCTTCAAGGCCAAAACACTGCAATAATGTGTCAATATATTTCGTTTGACACAAAGCCATTCCACCATCAACGTGCATAAACTGAATGCCCAAATAGTGATGCAAATGCCCCAAATCATACATCTCAAATGAGGCATGCAAATCAGCCTTAAAATCAGCAATATGTGTCTCAATAGGACCAGTGAGCAGCATGTCATCAACATAGACAACAATGATCAGAAGCACATCATTAGCACGCTTAACATATAAGGTGCTTTCAGTTGGACTGTTCTCAAAACCATGTGCAATCAGATAGGCATGTATCTTCTCATACCAAGCACGTGGTGCTTGCTTTAAACCATATAACGCCTTCTTTAACCTGCACACCTGGTTTTCATGCCCTTTCTGCACAAAGCCACGGGGCTTAAAAACATACACTTCTTCATGCAAGTCACCATTCAGAATTGCTGTTTTAATGTCCAACTGATGTACATTCCAACCATGATGGGCTGCAAGTGCACAAATGCTCCGAACAGTAGTCATACGGCATGTAGGTGCAAAGGTCTCATCAAAATCAATGCCTCTTTCCTGCGCATAACCCTTTGCAACAAGCCTAGCCTTATACCTGTCAACTGTACCATCAGGTTTACGCTTCAGCTTGTATACCCACTTAGTGCCAATGGCCTTCTTACCAGGAGGCAAGTCACATAAAGACCATGTACCATTCTTCATCATATCATCATATTCAGATTGCATAGCAGCCATCCAATTTTCTGAATTTTGTGCTTCATCAAAAGAAACAGGCTCATTCTCATCACAGAGACTAGATGCAGCCATAGCATAGTAATCTGATGCAAAGGAGGCACTATGAGAGCCTGAACGAGTACGATATGACAAAGGTGCATCTAATTTGCTATCACACAAAGTCTGCACTAGCCATTTTGGCATAGTTTTTGCCTGCTCAATATCAGCTCTCTCATCAACAAGTGCATCATGTAAATCTGCATCAGAAATGGAATGATCTGCATCATCATATGAAACCTGCAAAGGCTGAGAAGTTGCCTCATTAGGACCAGCACTAGCCTGTCCACCTGTAAAAAGAGGCATCAAAGTATCATACATGTCTTTGGAGCTAACAGATGTCTCCTTAGTACATGAAAGCAATGGCTGAATATCATCTTCCCCAAAGACAACATCACGGCTAACCAGAATGCGTTTAGTCTGTGGATGATACAGACGATAGCCTTTACTTTCAGAACTGTACCCAACAAAAATACATTTTACTGCCTTATCATCCAATTTTTGCGATGTTGTTCAGGCACTAATGCATATGCCAAACAACAAAAAACACGTAGATGAGCAACAGATGGCTTGCGGTCATGCCAAGCCTCATATGGAGTGATAGACTGCAATGCTTTAGTGGGACACCTGTTCAGTACATATGCTGCACACATGACAACCTCAAGCCAGAAACTATGTCGTAAAGCCTGACTTTTGACCATGCACCTCGCCATCTCCATGAGTGACCTGTTCTTTCATTCAGCAACTTCATTCTGTTGAGGTGTATACGGCACTGTACACTGGTGTTTTATCCCACGTTCAGCTAGAAATGCATTAAAATCTGAAGACATATATTCCCCCCCTCGATCAGAACGGAGGGTGCCCATTTTACATGCTGACAGATTTTCAGCCAAAACCAAAAACTGTTTGAAGCACATGAACACTTCGGACTTTGCTTTGAGTGGATATACCCATGCATGCCTGGAAAAATCATCAATGAAAGTCACGAAGTAAAGGTAATTTCCAAAAGAGGGTGTCTGCATAGGACCACAGACATCACTATGTACAAGCTGTAATTTCTGTGTAGCCCGAACTGAACCATCTTTTGGAAAGGAAGAACGTTGCATTTTGCCCAAAATACAGCCTTCACAAACATGTTTTCCAGGTGCCTCAAGTTTTGGGCAAAGAGGACACCATTTCAGATTTCTGCAGGCGTAACAAACTAGCAAGATTCAGATGACCAAAGCATGCATGCCAAAGCTTTGCATCTGACATAGCCTGAAAATCATGAACTACACATGCCGAATCATTCACAGATCTTTCATAGTCTATGAGCTTATACAGCCCACGACATAAAATGCCAAAAGCAATACTCACATCTCCATTTGAGAGATCATGGACTGTAGACCTGTCATCAACAAATTTCACAACCAAGCCAATCTTGGCTAATGCAGAAACTGATAACAGATTCTTTTTTATCCCTGGCACAAATAAAGCATCTGGCAAAGTGAAAGAACTACCATCAGCAGTAGTCAGAATGATCTTGCCAACTCCCATAACAGGATAAGAGGAGTTATTGGCGCATGTGACAGTATTCCCTGTAGGAGCAGACTCAAGTGAAGAGAAGAAATTGCGCTGCGAGGTAATATGTTTGGTCGCCCCACTATCAAAGTACCAAACATCTAAGTCTACTGTAGACATGCACTGATCATGAGAAGATGGGTCAAAACTGCAGACAGTAGTAAACGCCCATTCTTCTTCCTGCACAAGATTTGCAGACTCTGTTTTTGGTGTAGAGGCCTCTGCAACAACCATTCCAACCTCTTTCTTCTTTGCCTCTTTAGCAGCCAGTTTTGGATAGTTCTTTATAATATGATCATTTCCTTTACAGTACTTGCAGAACAATTTCTGCTTTTCTGATTTCTTTTCATCTTTATCCTGGTTCTTTGATTGTGCAGCATTTGCAGATTTCTGCTTACTAGTAGAAGAGCTCCATTTTCCTTTGCCCTTCTGACTAGCCAGGAAAGCTTGATCTGCAACACGCATAATGGACCTGTTCTGCCTGGACTGATCTTCCTGCAACAGAACAGAGACTAATTCCTCAAATGACAAGGCATTCAGATTGCCTTTCATCATCAACCGAAGAGTAGAGGCAAAACTCTGATATGAATCAGGAAGACCATTCAGAACGGTCTGCACAAGTGAGCTATCTGGTATAACCTCATCAGCAGAAATCAATTGTTCCTTCAGGTCTTTGATCTTTGAAAGAAAATTGTCCATAGAATCACCTTCATTCATGTGCTCACTCTCCAACTGTTTTCGGAGGTAAGGAACACGAGCCTCATTCCTAGCCTGGTACAAAGTGGTAAGTGTATCCCAAGCATCCTTTGCTGTTCTGCAAGAGCGAATGTGAGGAATAATGGCACGTTTGACAGACAAAGCTATCAATGCATGTGCTTGGGCATCTCTGCCATCCCAACGAATCTGCTCTGCAGTAGGTGCAACAGAAACAGCAGCACGAACAAGAATCTGCGGAATATCATCTTCGACACCATCTTCATCAGCTCCAACACCTGTATTTGCAGTACCTGTCGTTATAGGTGTAACAGGACGTCTTTCAACACCCTGCACAATGTTCCACAATCCTTTTGCAACCAGTACATGTTGCATCATATAAGCCCATAATGGGTAGTTGGTACCATCCAACTTATCCTCAACAGCCAACATACGGAATACATCACTGCTTTCAGCCATGGCCGGTGACTAAAATACCTTGATGCAGAAAATTGACTGTATCTAAAAAATTTGAACGGAACTACCCAAACGAGTTCTGCTAGACCTGTAGCAGACTTCGAGATGCTTAAACTCGCGAACAGAAACTGGTATATACCTTTGGCACAAAAGGACAAAATAGCCTGCACAAGCGCTACGATAGTGCGTTCGGAGGCCGAAACGAGCTCAGATCCCGATTTTGGCACCATAGAGCAAAGCAGTTTTGATCTCGGAAACACCCTGAGTATGCTCACCAAATTTCGTGCGAATCTGAGACTACAAACGGAGGAGTGTCGACGGCGCCCTAGAAGAAGCGACGACCTGCTCTGATACCAATTGTTGGAGTTAGACGTCTACGGAAGCACGCGAACAGCACAAGGAAGAAGAAGAAGCTTGGAGCACAACACACAAGACTGAATGTATTACTAGAGAATGTACAAAGATAAGTAGCCCATTAGGGAAATAGGCGTATATACAAGCCGGGGAAGAAAAACCTCCTAAAGAGGGAAAAAAGTGCCCCGGCAGTCCTAGAGTGTTCACACACATCACTACCTAAATATATCAACAACATGACCTTACACATCTCAAAGTTTTTGGGTGTGTGTGTTATGTTCACATCCCTCAAGATCTAAGGACAAAGATGGAGGCAAAGTCACAAAAATATATTTTCATTGGATATTCATCGGAGCAAAAGGGATATAGGTTCAACAATCCGGTGACAAAGGAGCTATGAGTCTCACAAGATGTGGTATTTGATGAGCTAAGACCATGGTTTGGAGACAAAGAGAAAGAGAAGATTCTTGAAGAAGACTACGAAGATGATGGAGATGCTGTCCAAGAAGAATTTCCACAAAGAAGCACTCAAATGTCAGGTCCAGAAGCTTCATCACATGGAGAAAGCCCAACTTGGAGGGGAGACTAAGGGGTCATTCCTCATGGCCAACATCAGGTTATGAAAGATTTGAAGCTAAAAGTGCTACCCAAAATAGTGATTCAAATGCAAGTGAAGAAGAGTATGAAGAGGTGCTTACACCAAAGGTAAAGCTGAATCAGTTGAAGAAGCAATATTCAAGAGGAAATGAAAGGAGGTCTTTGAGAGCAAGATATCCAATTCAAGGGCTGAGCTATGATAGTTTTATTGCAAAGAATTTTTCATATATGATACATGTGGTCAAAGACAAAGAACTGGATGTATATGAAGAAGCATGTACACAAAAGGAATGGCAAGAAGCTATACAGGAAGAGATAAAAGCTCGCAAGGACAATCACACATGGGAGCTAGTTCCAAAGGCTGAAGGTATGAAGATTTTTCCAAATAAATGGGTGTTTAAAATAAAAAGAAATGCGGATGGTTCTCTAGCTACACATAAAGTTAGACTAGTAGCAAAAGGATTCAAGCAAACTCACGGCATCGACTATGAAGAGACTTTTAGCCCCGTTGCAAAGATGGGAACAATTAGAACCTTGATTGTAGTGAGTGCAACAAGGACATGGCCATTGTACCAACTTGACAAAAAAAAAACTTTTCTCAATGAGTCAACTGATTGGATTTGAAGATAAAAAGAATCTAGATTTTGTTTGTAGATTGAACAAACCCTTGTATGGGCTAAAGCAAGCACCACGTGCTTGGAATCAAAGACTGGTCGACTACCTCACAAGGTGTGGGTATAGTCCAAGTAGTGTAGATCCCTCTCTCTACATGAAGAAAGAAGAAGGCAAGCACGTATATATTTGCATGATAGTGAGCACAAGGGGGTACAGTGTGATAGTGCACAATACCAACTTCAAAAAAATTTGAAAAAACTAACTGACAAAACAAAACAAACAAACTTCATAAAAGAAAACTTTTGGCTGAGTGGTTGAGATAGTTTTTGATTAATGAGCGAACACCACGAATTGTGATCGGATGTTGATACATACACCTCTCTAGATGTGCCTTGGCTCTAATACCGCTGTTGACCTTCAGATCCCATACAGGAACATATGGAGAGGATAATACGGAAATGAAATCACACAAAAGTACTAAGAGGATAGAAAGAGACAAGAAACTTGACACCAAACTGGGTACAATCTCCCCCACATACTCTGATGGATAGGTCTATCAGAGCACTTGTATTTATATGTACTTCTTATTATGTCCTCAATAAAAGATACATAAGGGCTGTGCTTTGAAAAGCATGCTTTTGCTTTATTATAAAATTATGAATTTCTATTTTAAAAAAAATATCACTTTCTAAAGGAATCTATTATTTAAAAGAAAGACAAAAAAAATATTATCTTCTAAAAATAACTATCTTCTAAATATTCTTCTAAATGTCTCCAAAAATATTTAAGTAAATCCATGCGCATTCACACCCTCATGAATCTTCACCTACTAAATCAAAACACAAAAGCCATTAAAACCTCAAGGCATTAAACTCCATTTAACATTCCATTATTCCATAAAGTATATCAGGTACAAAGTCAGGTGCACACAATAAATGTCATGAGGAAGTAGATAAGGAAGAGAGATCACACACACACTCTCACTCTCAAGGAGAAGCACACACGCAGATTGAGATGAGGAAGAATGATCTTCTTCTTCTTCTATTACATAAAAAGGAATGTACAAGAATGACCTAAAAACAAGAATACAACAAGTACAATATATAAAGATCAGTACATAAGGAAAAACCTAATGTTTGCGAATGAGTGAGCTGGCAAGAAAAAAATGTGCCATCACTCTCGATAGATAAATCTAATAAAGCTCAATGAAGTATCCTTGACATATATCGGCATGACCACTATACATGTCAGAAAATAGAAAGACTGGTACGTGTCATCTTGGATAATCACATGTTGAGCTTGATATCTCAACACTCCCCCTCAAGTTCAATGCCATATCTTATAATCCAAGCATCTCCCGAAACTTCTTCAACTTCTCAGCTCCAAGTGCTTTGGTGAAAATATCCGCAACCTGCTCATCTCTTCTCACATAAACAAGGTCAATATCACCTGCTAATACCTTCTCTCTAATGAAGTGATAATGTACCTCGATATGCTTTGTTCTAGCATGGAAAAGGGGATTCCATGCTAAGTGTATGCTTCTAAGATTATCATAATAAATAGTGATAGGCTTTCCCACTTCCATACCTAAATCTACAAGTAGCATTCCTAGCCATGATGCCTCACATGTTGCCATTGCAACACCTCTATACTCAGCCCCTGTACTCGACAAAGCAACAGTGGGTTGCTTCTTGCTGCTCCATGTAATAGCTGCACTCCTAAGTGAGAATAGAAAACCACTAGTAGATCTTCTACCTGGAATGTTACCAGCCCAATCTACATCTGTGTATCCATAAACCTGCAAATCTACACCAGCCTCATAAAATAATGCATAATCCAAAGTAGCACTCACATAATGTAGAGTGCACCTCAGTGCATCCAAATGTGGTTTCCTGGAACCTGCATAAAGTGACTTTCAAGTCCAATAGTATAACTTAGATCAGGCCTTGTAATTGTGAGATATATATATAAGACTTCCCACAATTTTCCTGTATATAGTAGCATTTTCCAATGCTTCACTTGATGTAGTATCCAACTTCAAATTATGATCTAATGGCATAGAAATGGGCTTACAATCAGCCATACCATAGTTTTGCAGCATATTCAAGGCATATTGCCTTTGCAACATCCATATACCTATTTTTGTATGTATAAAGTCAATGCCCAAGAAATAGTGCAGCACACCAAGATCTTTCATGTCAAATTCTTGCATAAGAAGTTGCTTTACCTCTTGGATGCTTCCTTCATTATCACCACCTACAATCAGGTCATCAACATAAATAGCCACAATAGTGATGCCATCATCAGCCTTCCTTGCATATAGTGAGTGATCTGCATCACACATAGAAAGCCCAATGTTGGTTAAGTAATCAACAATCCTTGCATGTCATGCATGAGGGGCTTGCTTCAGCCCACACAAAGCCTATTACAACTTGCAAACATATTCTGGATGCTTTGAATCTTCATATCCTTGTGGCTGGTCCATACATACTTCTTCCTGTAACTCACCATGTAGGAAAGCATTCTTCACATCCATCTGATGCAAAGTCCATCCTTTTGTTGTAGCTTATGCAACAAGTGTTCTGACAGTAGACATTTTAGTTATAGGGCTGAATGTTTCCTCATAATCAATGCCATATGTCTGTGCATATCCTTTAGCTACCAATCGTGCTTTATACCTGCTTATGCTACCATCAGCATTATGCTTTACCTTGTAAACCCATTTGCATCATATGGGTTTCTTTCCTTGAGGCAATGGAACCAACTTCCATGTATCATTTCCATAAAGTGCAACCATCTCCTCATTCATAGCTTTTTCCCAATCTGCAATTCCAATTGCATCTTCAAAGCAAGAAGGTTCAGCATCTTGTATTACCTTTGTCATGTAGGCACAATGACAGCCATATAACTATCATACGTCAACCGTTGCACTGAATTCCGTATCCTCCCAAATCTTCTTGGTCCTGGGTCACTTCTCCTTGTATCATCTGCATGTGCCCTTCTTACTCCTAGAGTCTTCACAAAGGGCAACCCAAGTTCCGCATCAAGACTCTTTTCTGAGCCGCTTGAATCCCCATCAACATCTTCAAAACCTGCACATGTTTTACTATGAGCAGAAAGCTTTTCTTTACCTTTCTTGGATGTATTTGATGAAGTTGCTAGACTGAAATTTCCATGCAATCTTCCACTCCATGGATTTGAGTTGGAAATATTGCTTGGTGATGCATCTGCTCCACTCAAAACTTGAGATTCTATGCTTGATTTTTTAGCATTTTCTTTGTCATTTGGTTCAAGATTCAGTCCTTCTTTGGCATCTGCATAGAAGCTTGACATTTTATTATCTTTGCTCACCTTTACCTGTCGTGTGAGTGGGTTATAACATTTATACCCTTTTTGTTCAAAGGACTATCCAATGAAGACACATTTTTCTGCTTTCGGATCAAGCTTCATCCTCAACTCATCTGGAACATGTACATATGTGATACAACCAAAAACCTTCATATGTGATAAGTTTGGCTTTTTACCTGTAAACTTCTCTTTAGATGTAACTTGATCTACAACAGCAGTCGAAGTTCTGTTTATGATGTATACAATAGTATGCACAGCTTCTGCCCAATAACAATTAGGCATATTCTTCTTAGCCATCAGGGCTCTTGCTATTTTTGCAATATGCCTATTTTTGCGCTCATCAATGCCATTATGTTGTGGTGTGTACCTGCATGAAAAATAACGCCAAATTCCATGATGTTTTAAAAAACTGCTGAACTCATTTGACATGTATTCACCTCCTCTATTAGATCTTAATGTCTGAATGTACTTCCCTGTCTGTTTTCCCACCATAGCTTTAAAATTTTGGAATTGAGTGAAGACCTTGCTCTTCTCTTTCATGAAATATACCCATACTTTCCGTGTATGGTCATCAATAAAAGTAAGATAAAACCTACAACCACCCATACATGTGGTCTTTGCTGGACCCCAAACATCTGTATGTACTACTTCTAGTACATTTTCACTAACATGCTTGTCATGTGGAAATGATGCTCTTGACTGTTTACAATATTGACATGTTGCACATTACCTTTTGCATTTCTCCAGCTTTGGAATTTGGTAGTCCATGGACAATCTCTTTTGATTGCATCAATTTCAGCCTTTGCAAGTTTGCATGTCCAATCCGTTTGTGCCACATCTCTATATCTGCAATAACTCCTTCACCTTTTGCAAACATGATTGCATTCATTTCAGGAATCTTCACATTTAAGGTGAACATCCTACCCACTTTGTTTCCTTTGGCAACCAATCATCCATCCCGCTTGTACTCTTCTACATATAATCCATCAACATTGAACCTGACTTGCAATCCCTAGTCAACCATTTGTCCAACAGAAACCAAATTCTTTGTTATAGTTGGAACATGCAGCACATCAGCAAGATGTTTTACCTTTCCTTCCTCCATTGATAGTTCTATGTTTCCTGTATGCTCAATAGGATGTGATGTGTCATCACCTGTTTCAACATATCCAGGAACTAGCAATTTCTACAAAGTACTAAACCATTCTCCATGATTCGTCATGTGATTTGAAGCACCTCAATTAACATACCAGACATTATCATTTGACTTTGAAACACCAGTAGACATCATATTCATCATGTGATGTTGAACCTATGAACAACTTCTGAGAATCATCCACACTTGCGGATGCATAGTTATTTTGCTGCCTTCTGTTATTTTGATTCTTCAACCTGCAATCATGTTCAAAGTGTCCAAGTTTACCACAATTCCACCATCCTTTACTGTCATTACCTGAATCATTTCTTTGGAAATTTTTGCGGCCTCTTTGGCTCCCCCTACCTCGAAAATATCCTCTTCCTCCTGCATGATTCTATTGTTGACTTTTGTCTTGGTTACTATTTCCTTTTCCACTTCCAAAACCTCTACCTCTACCTCATCCTCTCCTAGAGTAGAATAACTGCTCAGAACTAGCTTTTCCTTGGGAGTTTGAATCCTCACCAAGATTCTTTTCTTCAATAATCAACATAGATACCAGATCAGCAAAATTCTAAATATTTTCCCTAGTCTGTATAGAAGTTCTAAATTGCTTATATGCAGCTTCTAAACCATGAAGACACACTTCCACCTTATCATCATCATCTAGATTCATGGAAATAGATGCAAGTGACTCACATATGCTTTTGATTTTCAAGGTGTAGTCACTTACTCACATGCTCTTCTTCTCCAATGTATGCAGCTCGTTCTTGAGTTGCAATTTCCATGCCTTTGTATTTTTCTCATCCAATGTGACCAAAATGTTCCAAGCCTCTTTTGGAGTCTTAGCATCTTGTATGTGTCCAATCATGCTATCGTGTATGATAACATTTAGCTAGTACATACCTTTTGTGCTCCTTGATTCCATTCCTCTAGTATGCTCTTACCTGATCTACAGTGCGATTCCTTTTTGGTAACTGCGGAGCATTTTCATTCTCTCCTTCGATGTACTTCCAGTAGCCTTTTCCCATCATGAAATTTCTCATTATGAATCTCCAAGCATGGAAGTTCTTCTTCTCTAGCTTATCACTCATAAGCTGACTCATTCCATCTGCGTTTGCCATGTTTGTAGCAATTCACAACACTGCAAAACACTACAAGGAGCACTTCTGCTTGAACACTGTCGCACTTGTTGGCACAAGTTACAAGCCTACACATTTGGCTTGTAGTCCATACATATACAAAGATGCATGGGAATCAATGCTAGTAGTTAATTACCATTTTACTCTTTGTAAAAGTCATATTTGACTTGGAATCTTTGTAAACACCTACCAAGAAAATCTCGTGGAAAAGTTAAGAATTGATTGATCGAATGTCTCCTATAATGGAGGATCACCTTTTTAGAGAAAGCTAAAATTTGAATTCAAATTCAAATTAGAAGTGAACATCTATATAAACTTCTAAGGAAAAAGTCGCGGGTAAGACTCATCAATCCCGAGCCATTCATTGTACTTTCTGAGTGTGTATGAGGCCTACATTGTAGCCTACACCTTTCTCCACCATTAGGCAATGATCATCATGCCTATGGCATTGTACAACATTGTGCATTAATACATTACAATCATATTGTTCATCTATGATATCTGTGTGTTAGTCATATTTTACTGTCAACTTGCAATGAGCATATCTCACTCATTTCTCCACCAAATCCAATGATCTAAGGGTTGTTGGAATCAACTCCAAGTGCTCTACATGTATCAAAGTTTGAAGAAATTCTATTTAGTGGATTGTAAGAAATCAATGTTGAAGCAGCCACTGGTTTACATCTGCAACAGTCCTAAAAAGTCGGGGGTAAAGATATTTTTACTAAATTGATTTCTCTGTACATAGTTGATCATTTTGAGTGATTCCACTTGGAATCATTAGCTTACAAAGCTAATTAGGTAACCCCAGAAGGCATTTTTTCAATTCCTATTGTATTGGTCATATTGAGCATTACAAGCAGTAGGTATATGATCCAAAATAGGAAGTTTTCTTGAGTTTGTCAATAGAGAACTAGTCTATTTTGATCAAACATTTTCATACATCATTTCCAAAGTACATAGGCAATTTTATAATGTCATTGGAAAGCTAAGAGGGTCCACTTATGAATTCTGAAGCACACAAGGGCTGGTACAAAGCAGGATTTGGCAGTACCTACTCGGCATCTTGAAGTATTCATCCATCTTCTCAACAGTGGTATCAGAGCTTAGTTAAGGTAAAATGGGAGATGGTTTTCCTTCATTCATTGATAAATTGGACAGGAATAACTATCAAGCATGGTCTCTAAGGATGAAGACATACCTACAAGGAAGGAGTCTTTATGGATACATCTCAAGAGATGAGGAGATGCCCATATTCAGAAGCAAAGGAATACCAACAAGGGAAGAGCATGAAAGACTCAACACATGGTGTGCTAAGGATGCTTTGGCAAGGTCCTATTTACTCAACTCAATCTTCGACTTTCTTCTTCCTCATATTAGGAGCTGTAAGACATCCCAAGAGACTTGGGAAACATTTTCTTCTTATTTCTCTTCCAACACAAGGGCTAGGAAGAATCAGTTGTGGATTGAATTCACAACTCAAAGGAAGCAACCTAAGCAAGCTATTTCAGAGTATGTGACTAAAGTTAAAGATGAAGCAGATCAGTTGGCAAGCATAGGTGAAGAATTTGAAGAGGAGAAGATTGTAAGGCAAGTCATTAATGGTATTAAAGCAGATGACAAATTGGAAAGCTTCACAACTGCCATGGATCTATACATGGACATGCAGATTCTAGACCTTACCACTCTCATGGGGCAACTATTCACCCATGAAGCCAAACTCAACAAGAATGGACACACATCAAGAGGTAATAGTTCTTCTGCCCTATACACTGATAAAAATAAGTCTAAAGATAAAGGCCAAAACAAGAAGATAGAAGAGGAAGGAACTACCTCCCAAGCAAACTATGCAGGGAGAGGTAGATCATCAAGAGGAAGGGGCAGAGGAGGTAAGCAAGGTAGGGGGAGACCTTATAACTCCTCACCATGCAATATTTGTGGTTTACCAAATCATACTAGAGATGAGTGTTACAAGAACCTCAAGAATCAGAGAGGTAGAGGATATCAAAGAGGTGGATACACACAATCGAGAGGCAAATTCAATCATCACCAATGATACAACAACAACTACAATAACAACTACAATGGTAACTACCAAGGAGGATACAAATCCAGAAAGGATTACAATAACTACACAAAAGAGCAAGAAGACTCTCTTCTCATCATGAACATGACTTCAAAACTAGGTGTAAATGATGACCATCTCTTCTACATTGACTCAGGATGCTCAAATCATGTGGTAGGCAATGTAGCTCTTCTCTCTGACCTTGAGGAACCAAAGGATAAGCATCACATACAAACAGGTGATGATACCAAGCACTCAGTAATTAAAGTTGGAAATGTTAAGACCTCTGATGGGAACAAAAACCTGTTGAGTAGGGTTTTATATGTACCAACTATTACCAAGAATTTGATGAGTGTTGGTGAGATTGTGGAAAAGGGTTTGCAGGGTAGATTCAACCAATATGGAACATTTGTGGAAGCAAGGCATGGGTTCAAGAGAATAGCTAAAGGAGAAAAGGCAGTTGGACTTTTCACTTTTGAACTTGAAGATACAAGGAACAGAGCACTCTATAATTATAAGGATCAAACATTATCAGAGCTTGAAATTTGGCACAAGAGATTAGGGCATGTAGGTGAAAGAACCTTGAAGAAAATATGTTGGGACCAATGTGTGCTTGGAATACCTAATGTATCCAAGTAACACATGGTCTACAAGTGTGGTGCTTGTCAGTTTGGAAAGTCTCACAAGTTACCCTTCTCAAGAAAAGGCTACATGCATGAAGACTACCTAGAACTTGTTCATACAGATGTGTGGGGACCAAGCATGGATCCCTCAATCTCTGGATCAAGGTATTATGTATCTTTTATTGATGAGTACAGTAGATGGAATGCATTATATTTCATGAAGCACAAAGATGAAGTATTCAGTTGTTTTGAAAAGTATCTTGCACTTGTTGAGAATCAGACAAGGAAACATCTAAAGAGGCTGAGGTCAGATGGAGGAGGTGAGTACTTCTCAAATGATTTTGATGCATTCTTGCAGGATAGAGGAATTAAGAGAGAAACCACCACAAGGTATACTCTTGAACAGAATGGGGTAGCAAAAAGAAGAAATAGATAGATTGTAGAAACAACTAGATCAATGTTAAATGAAAAAAGGTTACCTAACTACTTATGGGTAGAGAGTGTATCAACTACTACTTATTTAGTAAACAGGTTGCCATCAAAATATCTTGATTTGATGACCCCATATGAAGCATGGCATGGAAGGAGACCTTCACTTGATCATTGCAGGATCATTGGATGTGTAGCATATGTGCATATCCCTTCTCAGATAAGAGGTAAACTAGACCCTAATGTAGAGAAGTGTGTATTCATTGAGTATGATCTAAACCAAAAATGACACAAGTTCTACAATCCTTCAAACAAGGGATTCATGGTTAGCAAAGATGTGTTTGATGAAAATGACTCATGGTTTGATAGTGAATGCAGGAAGGTAAAGCTACCTTATGACTTAGAAGAGGATTTTCCAAGCCTTACCAAGGAGGAGCCTATTCAGAATGAAGACACAAACTCAAAAGATGAAGACATCATCAATCTTGAAGAGTACAAAGCATGGAAGTCTAAAGGTAAACTCAAAACAAAGAAATTAGAGGACATACCGAAATCCTCTAACCAAGCAATCAGAAGATCACAAAGGGAGAGAAAGAAACTAATCAGATATGGGTATGACACCTCTCTTGTTACTAAACACTTTGTTTATCTTGTTAAAGATTTATCAATTGAAGAACCAACAACATTTGAAGAAGCTAAGACAAAGGCAGAATGGAGAGAAGCTATGGATGAGGAGATTGAAGCACTCAAGGAAAATGAAACTTGGGATCTAGTACCAAAGAAGGAGTCCATGAAGGTAATTGGTTCTAGATGGATATATAAGATAAAAAGAAACTTTGGTGGGTCAATAAGCAAGCACAAAGCAAGACTTGTGGCCAAGGGTTTTGCACAAACCCAAGGCATTGATTATGAAGAAACATTCTCTCCTGTAGCCAAAATGCCAACCATCAGGGTGTTGGTAAGTGTGGCTGCATCTAAGAATTGGAACATATATCAATAGGATGTAAAAAATGCATTTTTGAATGGATATATTTCAGAGGAGGTATACATGTCACAACCTCCTGGCTATGAGGATCCAAACAAGGTAACATATGTATGCAAGTTGAATAAAGCTCTTTATGGATTGAAGCAAGCACCTAGGGCATGGAGCCACAGGTCGACCGCATATCTTCTGGACCAAGGTTTTGTTATGAGCAAGGAAGATACTTCTCTATTCATCAAGAGAAGTAATTTAGAGGTACTATACCTATGTGTATATGTAGATGACATTATACTCACACGTAATGATGCTAATGGCATCAAACAAATCAAGAATCAGATGATGAAGGAGTTCAAGATCAGTGATCTTGGATTACTAAAGTATTTCCTTGGACTTGAGTTAGTTTATACTAACTCTGGAATCTACATAACTCAGAGAAAGTATATACAGGACATGTTAAAGAAGTTCAAATTGCTGGATGCCAAAGTTGCAAGTACTCCAATGGAGGTAAATTTGAAATTAAGTGTTCATGAAGGTTATGTACTTGATGACATCATAGGTTATCAAATCATTGTGGGTAGCTTGAATTATGCTACCTTGACAAGGATAGACATTGGTTATGGAGTTAGTGTGCTAAGTCAGTTTATGCACAAGCCTAGGGCATCTCACTTGGAGGCTGAAAAAAGGATCTTGAAGTACCTCAAGGGTACTCAACATCATGTTTTGTATTTCCCTTACAGTTCAGACTTGGATATTAAGATTTATTCAGATGAAGATTGGGTAGGATGCAAAGATGATAGAAGGAGTACTTCTGGATATATTTCATTTGCAGGTGATAAGCCAATATCATGGTCTTCAAAGAAGGAACCTACTGTTGCTTTATCTTCTATAGAGGCAGAATATAGAGGATTGGCCAATGCCACTCAAGAAGCCATATGGATCAGACTATTATATACAGAATTGGGTCTATATACTACTTCTCCAATAATCTTTGGAGACAATACAAGTTCACTCCACCTTGCAGCTAATCCTATTTATCATGCTAGGACCAAACATATAGAGGTCCACTATCATTATGTGAGAGAAAAATTATTGAGCAAGGATGTTCAGTTATCTTATGTATCAACTAATATGCAATGTGTAGATTTATTAACCAAAGCATTAGATGGTACAAAACTTGGCAGGTTCAAATCAATAATTGGATTGTAGGATATTCAAGAAGATCAAAGGTGAAGATCAAGCCAAGATTTTTGGCTTGAAGGGGAGCTGTTGGTGCAAGTTACAAGCCTATACATTTGGCTTCTAGTCCATACATATATGAAGATGCATGGGAATCAATGCTAGTAGTTAATTACCATTTTACTCTTTGTAAAAGTCATATTTGACTTGGAATCTTTGTAAACACCTACCAAGAAAATCTCGTGGAAAAGTTAAGAATTGATTGATGGAATATCTCCTATAATGGAGGATCACCTTTTTAGAGAAAGCCAAAATTTGACATACTGAGCATTACAAGCAGCAGGTATATGATCCAAAATAGGAAGTTTTCTTGAGTTTGTCAATAGAGAACTAGTCTGTTTTGATCAAACATTTTCATACATCATTTCCAAAGTACATAGACAATTTTATGATGTCATTGGAAAGCTAAGAGGGTCCACTTATCAATTCTGAAGCACGCAAGGGCTGATACAAAGCAAGATTTGGCAGTACCTACTCATCATCTTGACGTATTCATCCATCTTCCCAACAACTATATGATGTGATAGTTCGATTTCAGAAGAACAGAGTTTTTGTGTATCAATAGTACATGGAATCCCTTGAAATTATGGATCTAGAATTATGAGTGTTGCCAAACACAACGCAAGTTACGATTTCTAAAACTAACCTGGTTTTTCTATGGGCCCCACCTTGCGGGCTCGAAAGTGAGGTTGATTTTTGCCGATTTTTGTAGCAAACGGAGGCCGTTTGTTAAATCGTGTTCTCTCCATGCCTTCCCGCATAGTCTTCATTGTCACCTTCTCCAAGAGCTCTCTATAGCCACGCTGGCTTTGATACCATGTCACGAGGAAGGAGATAAGGAAGAGAGCTCACACACACACTCTCACTCTCAAGGAGAAGCACACACACAGATTGAGGCAAGGAACAATGATCTTCTTCTTCTTCTTCTATTACATAAAAAGGAATGTAAAAGAATGACCTAAAAACAAGAATACAACAAGTCCAATATATAAAGATCAGTACATAAGGAAAAACCTAATGTCCGCGAATGAGTGAGCTGGCAAGAAACAAATGTGCCATCACTCTCGGTAGATAAATCTAATAAAGCTCAATGGAGTATCCCTGACATATACCGGCATGACCATTATACATGTCAGAAAACCAAAAAACTGGTACGTGTCATCTTGGATCATCACATGTTGAGCTTGATATCTCATCAATAACTATGTCAAATAACATGGTTGCTCAATGTCCTCATGGATCACTTCCACTCCCTTGTAGCTAGAGCTACCAAGAACTGGAAGTGTTTGAACTAGGGGGATTGAAATTTTTTTCCCCTTACCAAGGGTTGTACTAATCTCTCATCCTTTCTTCTTTTCTTCCCCATTTCTGAGTGGATAGCTCTTGTGTGGATGACAAGGAGACAAGCAGCTAAAACACAAATTTTGTATATTGGCCCTTTAAAACTGCTCAATAGGTAATCTAAGCCCTTGCAATCTTTGTTTCTTGATAAAGCTTTTCGTTTTACTCATTGACACCTTATTCTTGAACTTGTTCATACTAAGAGATTTGAGGGCCTGATCTGTCTCCATAGGAGTATGTTGAAGATGGTTATGGTCCTCATATATAGGAGCCTAGTTGATGGCCTCCTCAAATGTCATATGTGTATTCCTTCTTACCTCTCTCTTGGTGGCTTTGTCTAAGTGTTTGTTATGCTTTGGAGTTATCCTCTCTAATCATCATAGTATAAAGCATTAGCATAAACAACACAATTAATATGTGAATCTAAGAAGTATACTAACACCACATCCCCTTCTAGTACTCATGGGATCCAAGAGATTGTTATACTTATGTGTTCCTCAAGTAGCTTTGATGTGAACCTGTTCCCTATACATGGGCACTTTTTACTCTAGTCTGGCTAGAGGTTTTTTCCCCATGTTACCACATACTTGATACTCTCATATGTGGTGGTACTTTGAACTTAGGGATATTATTCAGCTCTTACTTCAGTTCAGTTCATCGATCAATAGAGAGAGCTATTCCAGCCATCATCTTCTCCGTGTGTCTTGCTGCGTTTGTGCTCCTTGTGTGTGCTTCTTGTGTGTCTCTCGCACTTCTACACACACCCAACAGTGGTATCAGAGCAGGTTCAGCTTCTTCTCGAGTTTTGGTTTTTCGCGTCGCGGCACGCGCGCACTTTAACAGTGCAAATCCCCTTCGGAGCATAGAAGTGTGAATTTCAGCAGCTCGAAAACATTTCCAGTAGGTGCGTTGAAGTTTTACTCCCATTTCGAAGCCATTTTTTGCACAGTCAGAATCGCCATCAGAGTGACGGTTTGTGAGCTGAAATTTCAGCACTCATTTCAGTTGTCGTCGAAGTGAAGATTTTTTCACATTCTTGTTCCTTAGTGAAATGGCGGGCAGCAATGACTTGTTTGGCATGCTTCAAGCTGAAGTTAAGCTTGATGGGACCAACTATCCGATGTGGTCTTACATGATGAAGCACGTTCTTTTTGCAAAACAAATTTGGAATATAGTGGCAGATGTAGATCGAAGACCGGCAGGTGCTTCTACTTCACAATCTACTGTCACAGACAGAGCTTCTTCTTGGAGTATTGTGGTTTCTCCTTCTCCATCTACACAGGAGCAGCTTAGATGGGATGGAAAAGATGCTCAAGCTCATGCTTTGATTGCGCTTTCAGTGAAGCGTCATATAGTTCCACACATTCGGTCATGTTCTACATCACGATAAGCATGGGACACTCTTGCTTCTTTGTATGCCGTGCGTAATGAAGCACGTGTTGCATACTTGAGGAAGCAACTTGAGGATGTATGTATGGCTGAAAATGAGTTAGTGGATGTGTATGTGACACGCATCAAGGACTTGAAAGAGCAATTGGAAAACATAGATGAGATCATTCCGGATGCATCACTCATTTCTACATTGTTGAAAGGATTACCGGAATCTTTTCAAAGCTTTGCTACTACACTTCGTTTGGTTGCAAAAGGAAATCCTAATATGTATGCATTTGATGAGGTTGTGTCTCTTCTTTTGCAAGAAGAGCAATCTAGAGTGAATAGGAGTGGTTTGATTGAAGGAACGCAAGCACTTGCTATCTCACAAAAGGGGAAAAGCAAGTATGGTTCAACTTTTGGTTCATCAAAACCAAAGCCTCAAGCTTCCTCTTCCACTCATTCCTCTAATGATGGTGATTTGCAAATAGAAGAAGAGACGCAAATATTGCCAAAATGCAGGTCATACTATTGATGAGTGTAGAAAGCTTGCTAAACGCAATGAAAAGAAGAAGGAATCGGGCATGTCTATTGCTGAAAATTCAGCAAATGCAAAGAATGATGAAGCTAACATGGCTCAAGATTTTTGGGCATGTGTTGTTACATGTCATTATGATGCTTCCTTACATTCTAAATGTATGGTTGTGAGTGAGGCTGATTCGGATTGGTTCTTTGATAGTGGTGCTTCAAAGCACATAACATCATGCAAAAGATTCTTTGAAAGATGCACCTAAAGGAGGACATGTGGTGTGTGCAAACAATGCCTCTTATCCTATCATTGGAATAGGAGAAATTGAGCTTACAACTACAAATGGAGGTGTGATTCTCTTGAAAAATGCATTGTATGTGCCCGGTATCAAGAAGAACTTAATTTCAGTTTCGTTGATTGCCAAAGCTGGACTTCATGTACACTTTGTTGATGATAAGTGTATGGTTCATGATTTCAGCAATGGCGATGTTATCGTGATGTCCGGTACATTATGTAATGGTTTGTATCGCACGGATACATACAAGAGGGCTGCCTCGAATGCCTTCGTTGCTCATACTTCTTCCATGGCTGAAATGGAGCTTTGGCATGCTCATTTTGGTCATTTAAACTTCAATAGTTTGCTCTACTTGCAAAAGAAGGACATGGTTATTGGCTTGCCTACACTTGAGTCCATTGAAAAGCATGCATGTGAAGGTTGCATTCTTGGAAAAATGCATCGTGCTTCTTTTCCAAAAGATAGTCATACACATACTACAAGAAAATTGCAACTTGTTTATAGTGATGTATGTGGTCCCGTCAAGACTCCATCTTTTGGGAAGCATGTATATTTTGTTACCTTCATTGATGATGCTAATCGCCATACATGGGTGTATCCTATGAAAGCAAAGAATGAGGTATTTTCTTGCTTCAAAGCATTTTTAGCTATGGCTGAAAATTTTTCTTCACAAAAGCTTTTGACTCTACACACGGATCGTGGTGGTGAATACATGTCACATGAGTTTAATGCTTTTCTTCGTGAAAGAGGTATTTCACACCAATGTATGGTGCCATATACACCTCAAAAAAATGGTGTTGCCGAGCATAAAAATAGAACTCTTCTTGAAATGGCACGATGTATGGTTAAAGGAAAGCATCTTCCTCATAAGTTTTGGTTGGAAGCGGTCATGTGTGCAAATTATGTGTTGAATCGCTGCCCTACAAAAGCATTGAGAGTCATCACTCCTTATGAGGCTTGGAATGGTCATAAGCCTATGGTTAGTCATATGTGTGTGTTTGGTTGTTTGGCATATGCTCTTGTGCCATCACAACAACGTCACAAACTTGATGACAAGGCAAAGAAATTTATATTTGTTGATTATAGTGCTGAAAGTAAGGGATATCGGTTGTACCATCCATTGACAAACACAATTATTGTGAGTCGGGATGTGGTATTTGCTGAAAATTCAGTTTTCCCTCTACTTGAATGCAAAAAACTGCCAACAGTTAGCTCACAAGATGTGTTCGATACACTCATGTCTTTGTTCCAAAATGGTGCACTTGACTATGTCCATGTAGACCAGCCAACTGAGGTTCAAAGGGCTGAAAAATTCCAGCCAAATATGGCTGAAAATGCAGAGAATTTCCAGCCAAACATGGCTGAAAAAATTCAGCCAAAAATTGCCAAAACTGTTGGAAATTTTCATCCACATATGGCTGAACATTTACATCCAAATATGGCTGAAACTGAGCACGAATTTCAGCCCACGCATGATGTACATATTGAAGATGTTTTACATAATGAACGCATGTCTATCAAGAGTGCACAATCTATGCCAAAGTGGCTGAAACAAACTTTGCAGGAGAGCAAATTGAGTGCACCTTTACTTGGTAGAACAAGATCAAGCTCTCACCATGCATCAAGTAATTTTGTGGATTATTCTCTTATTGCTACAACATGTAATGAAGAGCCATTTTCTTTTGAAGATGCATGTGACGATCCACAATGGATGAGTGCTATGCAATCAGAAATGGATTCCATACATAGGAATGGTACTTGGGAGTTATGTGAATTGCCAAAAGGAAAGAATGCCATTGGTACAAAGTGGGTTTATAAGATTAAGAGAAAATATGATGGTAGCATTGATCACTACAAAGCTAGATTGGTTGCCAAAGGATATGCGCAACAATATGGCATTGACTATGAGGAAACTTTTGCACCTACTTTACACATGAGTACCATTCATATTGTGGTTGGCTGCCCATCCAGGTTGGAAAGTGCATCAGTTGGACATAAAAATAGCCTTCTTGAATGGAAATTTGCAAGAAGAGGTTTATGTGAAGCAACCTCCTGGATTTGCTATGAAAGGGAAAGAGCATATGGTTTGTCGCTTGCATAAAGCCTTGTATGGTCTCAAGCAAGCTCCACGTGCATTGTATGACAAAATACATAAGCACTTGATTGCTCTTGGCTTCACATATAGTCCGATTGAAAGCACACTCTATGTACGCAAAAATGGTGCTGATCTTATAGTGCTTGTGGCTGATTTGCAGCATACTTTTGATGTCACTTACCTTGGTCTTTTGAGCTAGTTTGTATCCGTTGAGGGGGGAATTGTTATGCATCAAGCAAAGTATGTTGAGAAACTACTTCAGCGTTTTGACTTTGAGGATTGTAAGCCAGTTTCCATGCCAGTTGAGATAGGATTCAGGTTCTCGGTTGAGGATTCCAGTGATGCATTTGATACTTCTCTTTATCAGCAAGCTGTGGGATGTCTTATATATGCATGCAACACAAGGCCGGATATATAGTATGTAGTTTCCCAGTTGAGTCGGTTCATGCATAGCCCTGGCACTAAGCATTGGCAAGCGGTGAAACGTGTGTTTAGATATCTTCGAGGCACTTTGAGCTTAGGTCTCTTTATATGGCAGAGATGTTCAACCATGCTTGCATGCTTTTACAGATAGTGATTGGGCTGGTTGTTATGATACTCACGTGTCCACTAGTGGTAATTGCTTTTTCCTTGGAGACTCATGCATATCTTGGTTGAGTAAGAAGCAACCTACAATGCCGACATCGAGTTGTGAAGCTGAGTACAGGGCAGTTTTCACAGCTACAGTGGAGTGCATATGGCTGAGACGCCTATTGATGGATCTTTGCATGGAGATTGATGTTGCTACGCATATTCTCACAGATAGTCAGAGTGCTTTGGCTGTTGCACGAAACCGAGTGTTTCATGCACGGACCAAACATATTGAGGTGCATTATCACTATGTGAGAGAGCGCCTTCATGCAGGAGATATTGATTTGGTATATGTGCCTACACAAGATAATGTGGCAGACATATTCACCAAAGCTCTTCCACGAGAAAAGTTTGAAGCTTTTCGCAAAGCTTTAGGCTTATTACCTTGTGGGGGCTGATTTGTCACTCCCTGTATGTGTTCACATCATTCGCTCCAGGGGGGTTTGTTACACTTATGTGTTCCTCGAGTAGCTTTGATGTGAACCTTTTCCCTATACATGGGCACTTTTTACTCTAGTGCTCGCTAGAGGTTTTTTCCCCATGTTACCACATACTTGATACTCTCATATGTGGTGGTACTTTGTACTTAGGGATATTATTCAACTCTTACTTTAGTACAGTTCATCGATCAATAGAGAGAGCTATTCTAGCCATCATCTTCTCCGTGTGACTTGCTGCGTTTGTGCTCCTTGCATGTGCTTCTTGTGTGTCTCTCGCACTTCTACACACACCCAACAGAGATTGCAAGGAAAGACCATATTAACTAAGATTTTGTTGAAGAAAGAGATAAAAACTAAGGTTTGAGATATCTTGAAGTAGGGATAAGTATTTTCTATGAATATGGTGTCTAAAGCATGCTATGTTTTCATGTAGATTCCAAATATGAGCTCAAAATTAAAATTTAGTACTTGTATCATTATGACAAGATAATCACGATTCTAAGGGAAGTGTTTTTCTTCACCATCAGCAGTAGCTTCTTGCAAATATTCACTCAATATTGTAAAAGACTCGTTTCCTCACAAGATTCAATCAGTAATATAGGGGTCTTACAAACAAGATCCATGAAAAACACAAGGATAACATTCACATTCAGCCATGAAAACAAGAGAAAAGGGTGAAAACACGATTTTTTTTCCAAGAGCTCTTAAATTAGTATTGAACAAGTACAAATGATTAGCAACCCCATCATAATTTGTACTTGTTCAATACTAATTTGAGAGCTCTTGGAAATTAGGTCCTTTCAACTTTTAATTTAAAAATAAATAATTTGAGAGCTCCAAAAAATCTATAAAAAATACATAATATCTAATGAACCATGACAAAAAATTATCATATGTACAAAAACTATCTATTTTACAAAATCCTTTTGAATTTAGAAAATACATTCTAACATATCTTCCCCTCCTAGGCTTTTTGGCATCTTTGACAGAAAGTTATTCCTATAGAGTGCAACGTCTTTAGTGCTTCGTCTTTATTTGATACACTTGAGTGAGGAGGTCATGATTTTTTCTTTCAGTCAAATTTAGATTGGTAACCATCTCAAACAAGGCTTTTCTCCATTGTATTGTTGCTTCTGGTCTATCAATGAAATCCTTCTTGACATATTTAGTATAAGGTGCTTCATATGCTATAAATCTTGAATTTATAATTACTGAGAGTGTACCAAAAGTTTCTGAGTCCCTTTAGAAAAACCCGTAGTCAAAAGAATGTTAAAAAATCTATAAGTAATGATTGCCCAAAAATACTATCCTACTGTAATAAGCCATGAGGCATAGCCTATCAGGAGTTTCACTTAGATAAAAAAGAAGAGCATCTCTAGGTGAATTAACCCTCTGTAATTCAAGGTCCTAACATATGTATAAATGTTTCTATACAAGTGAGGATCATCCTCATTATTCTTATGATTAATATATAATCAAGTTCATTTACATTCTTATATGAGGCTATCACTACTTCAGTTGTATCCACCATATAATTCTTTGTTGGCCATTTTCCTTTCTTAGGTCCTCCAATCTTGGGAAAATTAAGCCATCTAGCTAGAATTAAACCTTCATTTCTCCTTTTCCAATAGTCTGGCCAATCTCTTCTTCTTGCAGTAGGGCAGTATGCTGTAGAGGAGCTTCCTTCCAAATATTCTAGCATTCCTTATGAGCATCAAGCCATTGGTTTCTCCAAGCAAGGTTTGCTTTCTTAAATAATTCTTTGGTCACATTAATATTTTCTTCATATTCCAAGAATTTGTTGGGTGGTATCCCTAATCTTGTAGTTGGATATTTCTTTATACTTTCCAAAATCATGCAAAATGGAATAATACCCAACCCATGATCAACCCAATGGTGTTGAGCTGGGTTTACACAATTCTCTAATGCAAAATTTTCTATCTGATTTTCATATTCATCATGCATCTTCCTGATATAATCCATCCTATATTCTCTACTTCTTAATAGTTGATCCTTTGACTCAATATTATTTACTCCTTTATCTTCAATAATCCTTTGACAATATCCCTTTTTAGAAGGTTTGGTGATTATAGCTTTCCATCCTGAATTGATCAACCCTCCATGACTTTCCCTTTGTTCCCTAACCTCCACTTCATTCACTTTTTCTTTATCTTTTTCTTTCCTCTTCTTCTCTTCAACATCATGTAAAGAAATCACATTTTTTGTCTCTGACTTCTTTTGAGACTCACCAGATCCCATTCCATTCTCTAGTACCTAAATATGTGCTTCCAGCTGTACTTGTTTCATTGGGGTTCTTGGTAATGACAAGCTTATTAAAAAGAATCCTTCTATGTTTGAGTCTGGCTTAGAGGACACTTTCTCTTTTCCTTTCTCAACTACCTTTTCCACTTTTTCCTCTTGAATTTACTACTTCTTCCCTATGACAAATCCTTTGGCACTGTTATGTACTTCCAACATTGAAGTCTCCACAACCTTTACCTTGTCTTCTCTTGTGGGTTTCTTCATTTGAGATGTCTTCTTCTGTACCTTCCTTTTGGCTACTATTGTTGTTCTGATTTCTAATGGTCCTTGAAGCTCTTTGAAATAAGCTAATAATTATACTTCTTTTTTCAAGAAAACTTCTTCTCGCTTTGCAGCTATCATCTGCTCATGGAGATCCTCATAGTATTCCATTTCTTCTTGCTTCCAGTCAATAGCTTTGTTAGAGTAACTTTCTAACATCTTTTGATATTGTGCATCATACACAACCATTTTATATCCTCCCTATGTCATTTAATCATACAACTTCTCTTTTCCTATTCTGGGTGGATGTTGCTCTTTATCAGGCTGCACTTTCTTTTGCTCAGCTTGAATTTATTTTTTGGACACTTCTTCTTCCTTCAATTCAAGCTTCCTAGGATCCATTTTCCTCTTTTTACTAGGTGTCTTCATCTACTACTGTGAAGAGATGGATAGGTATGTGCTTGAAGATGAAGAGGTGTTGCAAAATCCTTGATCTACACCAGCCAATTGAACTCCAGGAGTATATGGTGGGCCGTTTTAGCTTGCCAATGGATGTATTAGACACCCTATGTACCTTGGAAGATCACTCTCAAAAAGATAGATCAAAACAGATAAGTTGGAGTTAGCTCAGAGGTGAAAACTTGTTATTCTTGGTTCATACACCTGTCTAGTGTTTTACATAATTCTCTGAGCACAGCAGCAATTAGCTTAATTCCTCTTGGGGACGTCTAGGTAACTTAAAGAGCTAACTTTCAAGAGTAATCTCATAAAAAATAATGAACCACACACTGAGAATGAGTTTTAACAAGTGATGACATCATCCCGATTTTCACGGGCTGCTACAGAAATAGACCAATGAGTAGAAAAATCAACATAACTCCAAATGTAGAAATCCAATGATTATGAAAATTTGTATGGTTATACTAGAGAGTAAGCTGAATCCACGAAGCTTTAAATCACTGAATGTGGATAAGTAACCACTGCGAAACGACTCTGACAAGATGAGTGCAAAAGTCGGGTACCTGACAGAGAGGTGAAGATGAACAGACCGTGTTGCCTTCAAATGAACATAACTGAAGATTGCAACATTCAAATGACATGAAAATTTATGAGCATATAGTAGACTTATAGAGCTAACTTTACCAAGTTAAATCACTGAAAATGATGCACCAAGCTCAGAGAAAACATCTCTGCAAGCTGACTGAGAAAAACTGAGAGTAATGGCAGTGAGTAGTACAGTTCACAAGAACATGGAAAGATGAACTCAAATAATCATGAAAATGAAAGTATATTGCTTGTACAATACAATGAGTTACTGATACATATGTGTGCCTTGTAATCACACCTTGATATGGCATAAAGCTCAGCTCTTGGAGGTCTTCACATAGGTCTCTCTAACCACGACTAAAACTGCCATCTATTTATAGTTGAGTTTGGGAGGCTAACTTCCCTCAATCACTCTCCAATCAATCAATGATTGATTTGATTCTCTACCTACCACAAATCACAAATTCGTGGCTCCTCTTTCCATTCTTGATCAAGTGGACTCAACCACTTAAGATTCTTTCACTTTAACATTAAGTAAACTCTTCAAACGTTACAAGAGGTAGTTCACAAGTGAACTTTACATAGTCTTCTTTTTAAAGCTTCTTCTAAGACTTTGTGGGACTCAAGCCAATACTTAGGCTTGTCATAGACTTGCTCCAACAACTACTACCACCTTCCTCTTTCTCCCTACCACTTTAACCATCATGGATTTTGGAGGACTCCTCATGCTAGCCATTAAAGTTCTAAACATCTGTGCATCTGGAGCCACTTGCAATTTTTTCTCCATCCCTAGTACATGATAGATGATTTTGATCAAAAATTCTACTGGCCAATGCTTTGCTGCTTCTTTAAGATGCTTATGAATATAAGGAGTTACGTCCATAACTCCAAAGGGCCTAGTCTTATCTTTGTAGTTTAGCATAATGAGGGTGATTAGTTTGTGAGGTATTGTGTACCCAAGCATTCTTGGAAGGCATAAGTATTGGAGAGACATCCTTTTAGCCTATTCTGCATTTTCCTTTCCTTTGAAGTTAGTGAATTTGGTGTAACTTGTATATGTTGCAGCATTCTTCTTTACGAAGCTTACATCCAGCTTGGTCCCCATAGTATAAAACTTCAAACAATTCATGCTATGCTTTGGTTTGATGGATTGACATTACTTGAGCCACTCTTTCAAAGTCTATGAAGAGAATTGGTTCATCCAACATCCTCTGCAAACATACAACCTTCCATTTCTTGTAGGTAGCTATTGCCCTCTCAAAATAATAGAATCCCCGACGAAGCATTGTATATTTTTAGTGCCTCTTTTTCATAGTAAATATATGCTATCCAATGATGCCCAAGGCTCCTTTGAGTTCTTTTGCTATCTTGGCACTCTCAGATAGTTCCTCATCAACATCTCACTCCAGCTCATGAACTTCCTCTCTAGTTTCACTATCAAGGAACCAATGCCCTTTAGATAAGGACATTGAGTCCAGTTCCAACTTAGCAATAGGCAAATCCTTAGTATTCAACATTCTGTAAGTGGGAAAAAAAAAATCACACCCACTCAAACAGAATGAGTCTCTTGAAAAAAGAAAAATTAATCAAGCAAAACAAGAATTCAAGATTTCTCAAGAATCAAATAAGTGATCATTACAATGAAGCAAGATTTCTCTTCTAGGTTCTTTTGGTAAGAAATGAAGAATAAACTCAGATAGATTATCATAAAGTAAAGAGAAATTTATGTTTTATATGTACAAAAGAAGAAATAGTTTTAAGAAAATGGAATAAATTAAATTAACATTCTACACTACCCAACCCTTGATCTTGCTTTGTGCTTTAGAAAATTATTGGAACTCATCACATAGAAAATTATGAAAAAGAGTGAAAGATCAAATTTATCATGAACTTTTTTTTTATATTTTTTCATATTTTACATATTTGTTTGCATTTTTTAAATATATTTTTTGAATTTTCAATAATCCTCTCTTCTTTTTTCTCATATTTTTGAGTATTTTATATATTTTATTCCATTTTTAATATAGTTTTTTAGTTTTTTATTTTTTTCCATTTATTTCTCTTTTGCTTGACTGATTTGTTCTAGCATTGGTCGTAGAACCTTAAATGAGGGTAGTTCTCTTCCCCTCCTACTCATTTTCCATGAAAAAGAGTTCGGATTTGTGCCTACTTTATGTCTTCTATGCGTACCGAATGCATGGCTTCGTAATACAACCCTAAACATGCATACATTGGAAATGCATTCCTCTTCATGGTGCAAATATGGGGTCTCAAGCATTCCACTTAAGTAGTTAGTTGATGTTGAGGTTTTTCTTGTCCTATTCTTGTGTGCCTCCAATGATTTTGGTCTCTTGGAAATTATTTTTTCCTTTTGTGTCTTTGTTACCTGCTTCATTTTTCTAACCCAACATATTTTTGCATTTGACTTTGCTTCCACAATGTTGCTAGTGTTCCGAAATTTCCAATTTGCATGTTTCTTCTGAATAGAATGAGTCTGGTTTTCTTTAGGTCTCCATATCCACATCCCTTTTAGATTTTGATTGGTTTGAAGAGGTTTTGGTCTCCATGCTAAGTGTTCTTTGAATTATGAAATTATTCTCTCCTTTTGATAAGAAATACATAGATTCCCTTGTTGGAATTTTCTTATTTCCATTGTACTCCATTGACTATTTTTCCTAATCTGATTACTGCTACCTTCCTTGTTGAGTATATCCTTTTTTGATGAAAACTCCTCTTCTATAGAGATAATAAATTTCTCCATTTCCATTCTACATGTTTCTTCACTACATTCCTACACATCATGTCTAAAAAGATTTTTATTCTTTTATTCACCAAATTCAAATGGAGTACCATCTTATCAAAATCAATTGATACCTTGTTATGTCTCATCCAGGTTTGCCATAAAATCAATTATTTAGACATTATATCATCCGGCCATTCCTCACAGTCTACTTCCGCTTATTCTTCTTCAATTTGCAATATGATACTTTGTGTATAGAGAGTTTGAACTTATTGCCCAACTAATGTTCCTACTAGGGTTTTGCTTTGTTTTCTTTCTTCATGAGTTTTTTCAATAATTCAATACTTATTAGATTCACTTGAGATCCTGAATCTAATAACACACTAATTTTTCCTCCTTTAAAAGTCAAGTATACAATTGGCAAATGTTCTCTTGTTTTTCTTGTTTGTTTTTCACATTTGAACACTTCTCTTATGTTCTTGTATTTCCTTATTCTTTCCTTAGCTTCTACTTGAGTTTCCCACCTCTTACATTCTTGTATTTCCTTATTCTTTCCTTGGCTTCTACTTGAGTTTCCCACCTATCTTATTCTCTTGTTTCCTATGCCGAGCTTGTTGTAGTCTTCTCTAGTCTTCAATGGACAAAGGTTGGTTATACCTTTGTATCTACAACCACTTATGAAGTTTGGCATGATTTCTCCATCTAAATTTACCGATTTTCACAAATCCACTTTAACTAATCTGATGGATAATATAAGGAACATATCCTCTTTTTTGCAATTTTCTATTGTGTTATTTAAAGGTAAATGCTAATACTAAATCTCCGTCCTACAAGTCCTTATCTATGATGTGAACAACATGATATGCTTTTTTCCTTTTTTTATCTACATATATACTCATAATTACTTGCAACATTGAAGCTCCTAACTTTTCCAACTCTAGAACACTATTGGATAATTCATGTCCTATCCATTGTAACTGATTCCCTAGTCTTTGTGTAGGTATTATAAATTCTAGTGGTAACACTGCATTCTAACCATACACTAAATTAAGTGAATTTGTTTCTATTGTAGTCTTATATGCCACTCTAAAAGAAAATCTGCAATATCTAAATCTGGCGATTATTTTCTCATAAAGAAATTTAGTAGTTGTTTGAGCATCATGTTTTCTTGTAGCCTTAGCTTCAAGCCATTTGGTGAGATAGTGATTGGCTACAATGACACATTCTGCATGAAAGCTTCTAGGTGGTGGATGTATTGGTCCAATAAAGTATAATCCCCATTTGGTAAAGGCTCTTGCAAAGATCAAAAGTATAAAAGGCATATGATCCTTCCTTCTATGTTGTCTTGCTTTTTGACATATATCATGTCTTTTGAGAAATGCTTTTGCATCTGGAAAGAGTAGGCCACCGAAAACCTTAGTAAAGTATTAGTTTAGTAGTTCTCTCACTTGAAAAGTGTCCTCTTGCTAATCCTCTATGTGCCATCTCCAAGATTTCCAAATACTTATTTTCATGAATGCAGATTCTTAGGTATCCATCTATTGCTTTCCTATAGAGTTGTTCCTCTATTAATTGATATTCTTAGCTTAGCTCTTTCATAATTCTAGGACCTTCATATTTCACATGATACTTTTGCTCTTGTAGTTGTTTAAGCTCCTAGTTATATGTTCACTCTATTTAGGATTTTTTGGGAACCAATACAGAGTGGCCAAATCACTAATGTTTTTGCTTTGGCACTTCTGGAATTATGTAATGTACCTCTCTACATCCAGTTCTTTGGTTGGCTAGTGTACTCCCATTCTAGATAAAGTATTTAGAGTTAAAAATTTGGAAGCATGAACAGATGGATTCCAAAGATGTGCTTTCTGTAAATAATTTCTTTCCTCTTCCTCTAGGGTACAACATTCCAACACACCAATATGATTTACATGGTATAAATGTCCAGCCAATAACACAAAATTTCTATTTTGCAATAGCGTATGTGTTTAAAAAAATAAACACACCAATATTATTTACATGGTATAAATGTCGAGCCAATAACACAAAATTTCTATTTTGCAATAGAGTATGTGTTTGAATCCTTGATAAATGGTATGCTCCCAAATGTGTTTTCCCCTGTTGGACCACAACTTCAAATTCAAAATCCATTAAGAGTAAGAACCATCTCACAATTCTTCCAGTAGGATAGGGTTTGTTAACCAAGTATAAAAATGCTTAGTGATCCACAAAAAAACTTAAACTTGTTTGCGAATAGATAGTTTCTATAATTTTTTTACTACAAACACCATTCCTAATACTTGTCCTTCAGTAGTGGTATAGTTCCTTTCTTCTTGGCTTAATTTCCTACTCGCATAAGCAATAGGAAAATCTAATTTACTTCATTCAATAGGTTGTGCCAAGAAACATCTGAGAGCAAAATTGGAAGCATCCACTGTTGGAGTTAGACGTCTGCGGAAGCACGCGAACAGCACAAGGAAGAAGAAGAAGCTTGGAGCACAACACACAAGACTGAATGTATTACTAGAGAATGTACAAAGATTAGTAGCCCATTAGGGCAATAGGCGTATATACAAGCCGGGGGAAAAAAACCTCCTAAAGAGGGAAAAAAGTGCCCCGGCAGTCCTAGAGTGTTCACACACATCACTACCTAAATATATCAACAAATCCCCCCTGGGAGTGATGCGGTGAACAAGGAGCTGGCACTCATGTATAAGGAAGTGCCAAGCTATGTGGAAATCACTCCACAAAAGGAAGTAAGCCCAAAGCTTTGCGGAAAGCTTCAAACTTCTCCCTAGGCAGAGCCTTCGTGAAAAGGTCTGCAATGTTCTCCTGCGTGGGCACATATGCCAAGCTGATCTCCCCAGCAGAGAACCTCTCCCTGACATAGTGATAATGCACCTCAATGTGCTTAGTGCGAGCATGGAACACAGGGTTCCTCGCAACTGCCAATGCGCTCTGACTGTCAGTGAAGATGGTGGTGGCAGAAGACTGTCCAACACCCAAATCAGCCATAAGGCGTCTGAGCCACACACACTCAACAGTAGCTGTGAAAGCTGCCCTATACTCAGCCTCACAACTGGAAGTGGCCACAGTAGGCTGCTTCTTGCTCAACCAAGATATACATGAGCTACCAAGCATGAAGCAAAAACCACTGGTGGACACACGAGTGTCATAGCAACCAGCCCAATCTGAGTCAGAAAAAGCATGCAAATCTGGCGGTAGTGATCCCCCCTTGGGATAAAACAACCCAAGTAGCCGAGTACCACTCAAGTAGCGAAAGATGCGCTTAACCGCTTTCCAATGCGTGACTCCTGGGCAATGCATGAACCTGCTCATCTGTGAGACAGCAAACTGAATATCTGGCCGAGTAGTGCATAAGTAAATCAAGCATCCAACAGCCTGCTAATAGAGAACAGCATCAAATGCATCTCCAGCATCATGAAGACTCAATCGTAAACCTGTCTCCATAGGAGTGGCAATAGGCTTACAGTCTTCAAGGCCAAAACGCTGCAATAATGTGTCAATATATTTCGTTTGACACAAAGCCATTCCACCATCAACGTGCATAAACTGAATGCCCAAATAGTGATGCAAATGCCCCAAATCAGACATCTCAAATGAGGCATGCAAATCAGCCTTAAAATCAGCAATATGTGTCTCAATAGGACCAGTGAGCAGCATGTCATCAACATAGACAACAATGATCAGAAGCACATCATTAGCACGCTTAACATATAAGGTGCTTTCAGTTGGACTGTTCTCAAAACCATGTGCAATCAGATAGGCATGTATCTTCTCATACCAAGCACGTGGTGCTTGCTTTAAACCATATAACGCCTTCTTTAACCTGCACACCTGGTTTTCATGCCCTTTCTGCACAAAGCCACGGGGCTGAAAAACATACACTTCTTCATGCAAGTCACCATTCAGAAATGCTGTTTTAATGTCCAACTGATGTACATTCCAACCATGATGGGCTGCAAGTGCACAAATGCTCCGAACAGTAGTCATACGGCATGTAGGTGCAAAGGTCTCATCAAAATCAATGCCTCTTTCCTGCGCATAACCCTTTGCAACAAGCCTAGCCTTATACCTGTCAACTGTACCATCAGGTTTACGCTTCAGCTTGTATACCCACTTAGTGCCAATGGCCGTCTTGCCAGGAGGCAAGTCACATAAAGACCATGTACCATTCTTCATTATAGCATCATATTCAGATTGCATAGCAACCATCCAATTTTCTGAATTTTGTGCTTCATCAAAAGAAACAGGCTCATTCTCATCACAGAGACTAGATGCAGCCATAGCATAGCAATCTGATGCAAAGGAGGCACTATGAGAGCCTGAACGAGTACGATATGACAAAGGTGCATCTAATTTGCTGTCACGCAAAGTCTGCACCAGCCATTTTGGCATAGTTTTTGCCTGCTCAATATCAGCTCTCTCATCAACAAGTGCATCATGTAAATCTGCATCAGAAATGGAATGATCTGCATCATCATATGAAACCTGCAAAGGCTGAGAAGTTGCCTCATTAGGACCAGCACTAGCCTGTCCACCTGTAAAAAGAGGCATCAAAGTATCATACATGTCTTTGGAGCTAACAGATGTCTCCTTAGTACATGAAAGCAATGGCTGAATAGCATCTTCCACAAAGACAACATCACGGCTAACCAGAATGCGTTTAGTCTGTGGATGATACAGACGATAGCCTTTACTTTCAGAACTGTACCCAACAAAAATACATTTTACTGCCTTATCATCCAATTTTCTGCGATGTTGTTCAGGCACTAATGCATATGCCAAACAACCAAAAACACGCAGATGAGCAACAGATGGCTTGCGGTCATGCCAAGCCTCATATGGAGTGATAGACTGCAACGCTTTAGTGGGACACCTGTTCAGTACATATGCTGCACACATGACAGCCTCAAGCCAGACACTATGTGGTAAAGCCTGACTTTTGACCATGCACCTCGCCATCTCCATGAGTGACCTGTTCTTTCGTTCAGCAACTCCATTCTGTTGAGGTGTATACGGCACTATACACTGGTGTTTTATCCCACGTTCAGCCAGAAATGCATTAAAATCTGAAGACATATATTCCCCCCCTCGATCAGGACGGAGGGTGCCCATTTTACATGCTGATAGATTTTCAGCTAAAACCAAAAACTGTTTGAAGCACATGAATACTTCGGACTTTGCTTTGAGTGGATATACCCATGCATGCCTGGAAAAATCATCAATGAAAGTCACGAAGTAAAGGTAATTTCCAAAAGAGGGTGTCTGCATAGGACCACAGACATCACTATGTACAAGCTGCAATTTCTGCGTAGCCCGAACTGAACCATCTTTTGGAAAGGAAGAACGCTGCATTTTGCCCAAAATACAGCCTTCACAAACATGTTTTCCAGGTGCCTCAAGTTTGGGCAAAGAGGACACCATTTCAGATTTCTGCAGGCGTAACAAACTAGCAAAATTCAGATGACCAAAGCGTGCATGCCAAAGCTTTGCATCTGAGATAGCCTGAGAATCATGAACTGCACATGCCGAATCATTCACAGATCTTTCATAGTCTATGAGCTTATACAGCCCACGACATAAAATGCCAGAAGCAATAATCACATCGCCATTTGAGAGATCATGGACTGTACACCTGTCATCAACAAATTTCACAACCAACCCAATCTTGGCTAATGTAGAAACTGATAACAGATTCTTTTTGATCCCTGGCACAAATAAAGCATCTGACAAAGTGAAAGAACTACCATCAGCAGTAGTCAGAATGATCTTACCAACTCCCATAACAGGATAAGAGGAGTTATTGGCGCATGTGACAGTATTCCCTGTAGGAGCAGGCTCAAGTGAAGAGAAGAAACTGCGCTGCGAGGTAATATGTTTGGTTGCCCCACTGTCAAAGTACCAAACATCTGAGTCTACTGCAGACATGCACTGATCAGGAGAAGATGGGTCAAAACTGCAGACAGTAGTAAATGCCCATTCTTCTTCCTGCACAAGATTTGCAGACTCTGTTTTAGGTGTAGAGGCCTCTGCAACAACCATTCCAGCCTCTTTCTTCTTTGCCTCTTTAGCAGCCAGTTTTGGACAGTTCTTTATGATATGATCATTGCCTTTACAGTACTTACAAAACAATTTCTGCTTTTCTGATTTTTTCTCATCTTTGTCTTGGTTCTTCGAATGTGCAGCATTTGCAGATTTCTGCTTACTAGTAGAAGAGCTCCATTTTCCTTTGCCCTTCTGACTAGCCAGGAAAGCTTGATCTGCAACACGCATAATGGACCTGTTCTGCCTGGACTGATCTTCCTGCAATAGAACAGAGACTAATTCCTCAAATGACAAGGCATTCGGATTGCCTTTCATCATCAACCAAAGAGTAGAGGCAAAACTCTGATATGAATCAGGAAGACCATTCAGAACGGTCTGCACAAGTGAGCTATCTGGTATAACCTCATCAGCAGAAATCAATTGTTCCTTCAGGTCTTTGATCTTTGTAAGAAAACTGTCCATAGAATCACCTTCATTCATGTGCTCACTCTCCAACTGTTTTCGGAGGTAAGCAACACGAGCCTCATTCCTAGCCTGGTACAAAGTGGTAAGTGTATCCCAAGCATCCTTTGCTGTTCTGCAAGAGCGAATGTGAGGAATAATGGCACGTTTGACAGACAAAGCTATCAATGCATATGCCTGGGCATCTCTGCCATCCCAACGAATCTGCTCTGCAGTAGGTGCAACAGAAACAGCAGCACGAACAGGAATCTGCGGAATATCATCTTCGACACCATCTTCATCAGCTCCAACACCTGTATTTGCAGTACCTGTCATTACAGGTGTAACAGGACGTCTTTCAACACCCTGCACAATGTTCCACAATCCTTTTGCAACCAGCACATGTCGCATCATATAAGCCCATAATGGGTAGTTGGTACCATCCAACTTATCCTCAACAGCCAACATACGGAATACATCACTGCTTTCAGCCATGGCCGGTGACTAAAATACCTTGATGCAGAAAATTGACTGTATCTAAAAAAGTTGAACGGAACTGCCCAAACGAGTTCTGCTAGACCTGTAGCAGACTTCGAGACGCTTAAACTGGCGAACAGAAACTGGTATATACCTTTGGCACAAAAGGACGAAATAGCCTGCACAAGCGCTGTGATAGTGCGTTCGGAGGCCGAAACGAGCTCAGATTTCGTGCGAATCTGAGACTGCAAACGGAGGAGTGTCGACGGCGCCCTAGAAGAAGCGACGACCTGCTCTGATACCAATTGTTGGAGTTAGACGTCTGCGGAAGCACGCGAACAGCACAAGGAAGAAGAAGAAGCTTGGAGCACAACACACAAGATTGAATGTATTACTAGAGAATGTACAAAGATTAGTAGCCCATTAGGGCAATAGGCGTATATACAAGCCGGGGGAAAAAAACCTCCTAAAGAGGGAAAAAAGTGCCCCGGCAATCCTAGAGTGTTCACACACATCACTACCTAAATATATCAACATCCACATGGACATAAAGTATTTGATCCCTTTGTGGTCTTTTCAAAATAGGTGCTGTCATGAAACAAATTTTTAAAAGGCTTCATCACATTCATGGGTCCATTCATATTTGGTTATTAGATCATTTAAAGGTTTAGCAATATCTACAAACCTATGTACAAATTTCCTATAATAACTAGAGTGACCCATAAAAGAGTGAAGTTCTTTTCCATTGGTTGGCTTGGGATCCACTACTACTTTGATTTTTTCGTCATCAGTAGAGATCCCATTCTTAGAGACTATGTGACCTAAAATTTTGCCTTGTCTAACAAAAAACATACATTTCTTAGCTTAAGGCACACTCTATAGATTCTACATTTATTTAATATATTATCCGAGTCTTGTAAATGATTTTCTCTTTTATTTGAGAAAGTAAGAAGATCATCTACTTAGATTTCCATCATGCTTCTCAGAAAATCTTTGAACACATGAAACATTAGTCTTTGGAATGTGGCCGGTGCATTGGTTAATCCCAATGGCATAACCCTAAATGCATAAATGCTCCATTTTGTTGCAAAAGTTGTCGTTTGTTGATCTTCTATTGCAATAAAGACTTGATTATATCCTGAAAATCCATCCAAGAAACTATAGACCTCTTTGCCAGCTACTCTTTTCAATAAGTGATCTTTTATTGGTAATGGATAGTTATCCCTTATAGTTGTAGCATTAACTTTCTTCAAGTTAATACAAACCGTAAGCTTACGATTTTTCTTTGGAACCAAAACTATAGGAGAAATCCACTCATTATAGTCAATTTCATAAACAAAATTGGTAGCCAAAACCTTTTAAATTTCCTCTTTTATGTTTGCATAGTATTTATCATTGAAGGTGTAGTGTCTTTGCTTACTAGAATTTGCATCTAGTGCAATGGGTATCTTGTGCTCACAAATATTAAGATCTATGCGCTTCAAATCTTTATACTGTAAGAAAACACATCCCTGTATTCCTTAGCTATTTTTATGAAAGCTTCCTCCTCATATTCTTCCATATCATCTGCTATGGCAATGTGTCTATCTTCTCCCTCTTCTTGGGTGACTACCAGATTTTTGGTTTCTTCCTCATTGTCATAGGACTCACCTTTTTGTCCTTCACTTCATTTTAAAAAGTAGTTTCTCTTCCACCTCATATTGCTTGAAGTTTGAGGGTACATCAATTTTTTCCTCTTGCACTCTAGATTCCTCTTATTTTGGCTTTTTTTAGAGTCTTGATTCTCACTCCTTTCTTTATATACACACTTCTTATATTTTCTTGAGATTTTATCTCTGATTACATCAATTGCCTAAACTGCTTCCAAGTAAGTATTTACTTTGTTGATCAGAAGTGTTTGGTCATCTTGGAAATTTTTTTGTTGTGCTACATTAATCATCTTGACTCCTATATGAAAAATATCATACCCCTCCTCATTATGAAAGTTTATCCCCTCATATTTATCATTAGCTACATCTAATGTATATAGAATTGGACTCCAACCATATGGTTCATACGCTTCACAATCAAACTTTTGGGGTAGGTATCTTTCATCTTCAATTCCGCTCTCCTCCTTACAATCCTCCTTTTTTAACACAATTCTTTTATAGGTTTTTTTGCTTATTGCATTGCACTTCTATAATGGTGGTTCAATATCACTTTTACTTTCTCCTTGGGATTCCTCACTTGATTCCTGACTTTGATGTATCTTGAACCACTCTTGAGGGGATATATCACAAAACTCTCCATTTTTTAGGTTTAATTTGGTGATTTTCCCTTGATTCTCGAGACACAAGCAATCTTTTCCCCGATCATGTACTATTTGAATTTGTCTCATGAAAGGCCTACCAAGGATAATCTCATAGGATGTTACTTGTGGAAATTCTACTATAGCAAATGTATGTTCTATTTCTATTCCACAGATTTCTATTATTACTTTCTCCCTAATCCCTAAGGGTGCCTCAATGTGACCATCTGCCAATTGTAATTTCCATTTAGTTGGTTAAAGTGTGTTTGCTCCCCAAGTTTCGCAAGTTCTCTTTGTCATAAATGCAACGCCTAATCCACTGTGTAGAATTGCATTTGTGTGTTTATCACAAAATTACACTTTGAGTATGGAGTACCCTTCTTCCCCTTCACAGTAACCTCCCATCTTATCAATGAGTACATGCATAATTTCCTCAGTTTCCTATTCTATCCTTGGTTCACATGTGAGTTATTTGTGGATTTTGTAATAAGATTTTGTAGATGAGGGTTTTGTTTCACCAATTTACTCAGTGTTGTTTGGTATTGATTTTTACATTATTTTCTTAGTCTGAATTATATAGTAATAAGTTGTGTTGTGTTGGCTCCTTCTTCTTTTAATGAATCATTGGTTTCTTGATTATGATTTTGTTTTTGAGATTTTTCCTTAGTTTCCCACGCTCAATGTTTCCTTCTTGTTTAAGGTTCTGTTGAGTTTTAGTGATTATTGGTTTACACAACTGCATTCTTTCCTGCTCCAAGTCAAGCATTGGATAAGCTCTTTTATAGTCTAAGGCACTAGATCCTTCTTCAATTCTTCCTTGATATGCTCTCAATAATGTGCCTAAACACTTTGATTGATTTTCTTTTTTGTTCTTGGTTTGGCTTTGTATGGTGTTTGTGTTTTCAAATTGCTGTTTATTTGATTTTTCTAGGGTTCCCACTTATTTCACTTTCTTTTCCCATTTAGCTCTTTGTCTGGATCTTTTTCTCCCCAAGATGTGTTTCTCTTTATTTCAGATGAGTGTGGTTCCTCAAGTATTCCTTGCTCCTTAGCCTAAGATCTAGTTATTGCATGCATGGGTATTGTGTCATTCTCATTAGAGTCTTCTTGCTCCATTATCTCCATAAATTGCAAACATATGTGAGTTCCCGCATTTTGTTTCTAGGGATTCGTAAGACATTCCTTGGTTGAATGTTCTCTACCACAATCTTTACAATAAGCTTCTTCCACTCTTAGTGTTGGTGGTTGAGTGAAATCTCTTACAAAATGTTCTCCTCCTCATCTATAGCAAGTGATTTTTTTATTGGTTTTTAACTAAGGTCTCTGATTTGACATATAATTGTTTGGGATATACATGAATATGGTGGCATCTAACTCAAACCTTCCATTTCCCAAATCTAGGGCTTGTAAATCGGGCTCTCTGTGATCATTTTTTTCCGATCCAGCGAGATCTTGATATCCTTGAAGAGTATGAAAATCATCAATATAGTTTTCTCTAGTTATTAGATTTTCATTTCCCTTTGTGAGAGTGTATTTGATAGGAAATACATTTGTGGGTATTGGAGGTAGTTGCCCTAATAGCATCCTTGCTTGTTCCACAAACCCTAATTCTCTTTGCTGGTTGTATTAGCTTGAGTAGTCTTTTTCCCTAACAAGTTGTTTCTTATTAAAACACTCTTCCCTAATATGGTTTGTCCATTTTCTTTCTAGCGTACAATATTTCAATGTTTTCCTATCCTGCAGGTTTTGAGGTCTCAGATAATGACTTTGATGTGTTAAATGGTTTTTCCCACAGTTATAGCATTTCTTTGTTGGTGTTATCTGATATTTACTAGGTTTGCCTTAGTAGTAGCCTCTAGGGCCTTTGCTATAGCTTTGGCTTATTCCTCTGTAGGTGATATCATATCTTCATGAGCTATTGGTTGGTCAAATTCCATTATCTCCTCCCCTCTTTTATCTTACAAGTCTATAGGTTCTTTGGCACAGGATCTTTAATTAGAACACCTTCTACAATACACCAAAGTTCTAGGCTGAGCACTTCTTAGGCCTTCTATGAATAGAGACACTTGTCTTGCCATTGAGGGAACCTCATCCATTGGACATCTATCTATGTACTGCTTGAATCTCCTAGTAGCTTCCCTCACATTTTACTCTTTTTGTTGTTTACAACTATGCATCAAGGTAGTTGTACTATGCTTTATCCCAACAGTACAAGAAATATGAGTGCATAACAATGGTTAACACGACACAATTTCATCACTATAAAATTGCATAAAGCATTTAAACAAGCATCGATTAGGGAACATTGATTAAATGATGAAAACTTTGACATTTTTATCGATGTGTGGTGCGATGGGATATAGGACAATTACATTGAGCATCGTTAAAGTGACAATTTAAAAAAGTGTCACATAAGTGACGTTAATGTGCATGGCATAAGCAACGCTAATTATGGTGGCTTATGTGATGCTATCTGGATAGGAGTTTACAATGCTTTAGCATCAGTTACACGATGGTTTTTTGATGAAAAAAATATAAACATTGGACGCTCTTCGATCCGCATCTATACACATCTAATCAAAGAGCTCTCCAACATTCACAATTGCGTTGGGCTTATGAGCTGAAACAATTGCTTACTAAATTGTTGTTTTATCTAATCTGTATCTTATTGTCTCTCTCTCTCTGTTTTTCTCTTTCTACCTCTTTCTCCCTTTTAATTTTATCTCTCTCTCTCTCTTCCTCTTTATTGGAGGGTATTCAAGAAGTTAACCAAGCAAAAAATATTTCTAAATATTGTAAGTACAATTTCCGTTCTTTGTATATCATTTGAATTGTGTTATTTTCATCAACTATCATACTCACACTTATTGATATGCACATATATGCTTATACATGAAGATTCACATTCACACATATACACATGCACATACACATGCACATACACACACATATATACACACACACATACATGTGCACATACACTTACACATACATACACATACACATGCATATGCAGAAACATTTCTACAACCACATAAAAAGGCTTGCTTGCATGCATTATTGCATATATACCTACACATACACACATTAACACATGATTAAATACATGTATATGCACATCCACATGCATGCACATTCACATTCATGCATATACACATGGATGCAAATGGAAATGCATCCACATGCACATGCATATTTCGTACATATACACATGCTTATACATACACTTGTATACGTTTATACTAATACACATACATATGCACAAAGATACATATACACACATATACATGCACATACACACATATACACATATGCTTACATATACACATGCACATACATACATACATACATACAGATACACACATACACATGCACATGCACATGCACATGCACATACACATGCATACTCACATACACTTACACATGCTGTTAGCAGCAGACAAGGAACTGAAGGACTAACGAGGCATGGCAGTCAGAGAAGAGAGTCAGAAGGGAGAGAAGGCACAGGCAGACAAGGGAGTCAACGACGATCTGGCAAGTAGGCCAATAATTTTCTTCACGAAGAAGCAAGTATGAGCATTCACGCAGATCTAGCACTAAGGCAACCTTTAATTTTTCAACACCCTTACACCTATTAAAAGTGAAAAGACCCTAGGACCATAGAAGAGTGTGTACGCATGTGCATTGACATTCAGGATAACCTAGGGGAGGAGTTAGAGCTTTCCAAAATCTACAAAGATTCTGATGGTGCCTCTAGCCTCTCTTCCACGCAATCCACATCAATTGAGGAAATTGCAGAGAACGTGGCTCAGAAATTAGGTGTTTCTAGCAAACAAATTCCGAGATTTGCCCCTGTGAAGAGATGCTACACTTGTGGTGGCGACCACATGGCTAATGTATGTCCCATTATGGCTCAACCCCAAGTGAATCCTAGTAGCCAGTACTGCACTATAGAACGAAGATACACAAATCACACAGCACAAGACTGCCCATACAACAAGCAAGCAGTAAGGCAAACTTACCCTCAGCCATACCCTCAACAAGGCAGATACCAGAACCAATACCAACCACCATATCAAGCCCAGCAAAGGCCTCAGCCTGTGTTAGCCCAATAACCTCCAGCTCCATCCAACTTGATCCCTGTAAAGTATGCAGCTGCAGAAGAAAACCTAAACATAGCTATAGTCCCCATAACACCTTTGCTTTCAGAAAGTGATCCCAATGACCATAGCTTCGATTCTACGCATGTTGAGAGTCCCCAGGCTTACTTCATGCAGTCTCCTGAACATGGTGAGTCTTACTATAGTGAAGAGCCAAATGAACCTAGTTGAGAATCAGATTACACGAATGTCATGTACGCAAACCCCAACCCTAGACCCCAACCTAGGCAAGTAAGACCCCCATTCCCTAGAGGACCATGTTACAGATGTCAAGGAGATCATCTCATTCGTGACTGTCCCTTGCCTCCACCTACCCAACCCCAGTCAGTAACGATCCAAGGCTATTGTCAAGAGTGTGGAAAGGAGCATCTCTTACGGGATTGTCCTAAGAATCCCAACAAGATGCCAAAAATCACTCCTATAAACGTTATTGGGTTAGTTGTAGACTCCACAGGGAGTGTGACTTCCACTGCGCCAGTGCAAGTGGTCACAAGAGCTCAAGCATTGCAGCAAAACCAAGCTGTAGATCAGGGAAAGAGCCCAGAAGTTAGTGAAACGGAGAGCATAACCAAGAAGAGAACTAGAGCCTGGAGAGATAGTCGAGAAAGAATGAAAGGACAATGGGCTAAAAAGATGAGTGAACTTGAGGAAAACATAAGAGAAACCAAAGCCAAGATAACTGAACTCACATCTCAAACTCCCTCTCACACTACCCCACCAACACCATTCCCATCGCCATCCGACCTACCACCTTCCAATCCACCTCATACGATTCCACCACCCCCTAGGGTAGGATCAGTATTAGCTGATCCCACTCCTGAAGACATAGACATGATGCTTAAAGCATATCAGGCCAGAATCCAAGAAGGGCCAAATGTAACGGATCATGACAAGTGCTACCCTAGAGCTGACCTAGAAATAGAAAGAACCAAGCTTTGCACGAAAATGGTCGCATTGGCTCAGACTATGTTTGAAGCCAGTCGCCTTTTCAATTACTCGGGCTCAGCCAAGACGCAATTACACTTGGATGGACTTCTAGAGAAGTTAGAGGGCATAATTGCAAGATCTGCCAAGGAAGAAAAAAATCAAGGAAGAGATAAAGCAAGCAAAAACATGACCCATTCCCCATCGGAAGTTTATGTGCCTAGTTCCACTGAACCAGAAAACCCCCCTTCACTAGAAAGAATGGAGAATCTAATGGCACAATCACAAAAGGAACTCGCTCCTCAACACCATGATAAGGCTAGTGAAAGAGCAGGTCTTCCTACCCAGAGAGCCTATGTGCCTGAAGCCTATGTGCCTAACTCTACGGAGCCAGATACATCATCTTCTATGAATCGATTCACACCAGAATTCCTACGAGAGATTCAAGAAGACAAATGGGCTAAAGAGAGTGAAGTCCCTCCTCCTATTGAACTTGTGGATGAGGCACACGATCAATTCCCACAAGACATCCCATCCATTTACGAGGAGCAAGAGAGCACCCACTCTCAGGAACGACTAGACTTCGAGTCGAATTCTTTACAGGAATTACCCCACTTCACAGGCCCATGGGAAGCCAAGTCTACTTGTATAAGAACCCCCACAGTCATGGTAAGAAACGAAGATTCATTCATACCTAGGAACACAGAGGTAGTGAAAAATACTAAAGTGCAGTGCAATCTCAAGTTAGAAGAGCTACTCAAGGTTAGACCTGAATTATGGAAACATGTAGCCAATCAAGTGCCCGAGATAGCAAAACCTCGTTCCTAGGTAGGATCACATAGGACAGTGCCAGAAATACCCTTGGATAAGATAGGAGATATGTGTGAAGGTGAACAAGGGAACACCTATCTTCCCATTACCTACCAGGAGTACACCACCAAGGAAATTTTGGACTCAGGTGCAGGAGTTGCAATTGCCACCACTTCCCTATGGAAGCGCTGGGGCAAGCCAGCACTCAGGCCAACGAGAATGAAATTGCAAATGGCCGACGGTCACATAGAGAGACCCCTAGGATTGTTAGAAGGAATAACTCTCACCACCTGTGGTGTCGAATTTGAGCACACATTTGCCATCTGTGACTTCAGCAAAAATCATGCCTATGAGATGATTTTGGGAAGACCATTTATGCGACAATTGCAAGTGGTACAGGATTGGGGAACCAATTCTTTGTACCTGCAACACTTAGGTGTTACGACCAAAGTCAATCTTAAGGATTACTCTCATAGAGATGTCCCTCCTATCCAATGGAACCCCATCCATAGAGCCAAAGATGATACGGAATCGGTGCATTCCATGGGATCAGGATCCTCATGGATGCATGAAGACACCCACTTATGGATGTGCAAAGTAGTAGTAGAAGAAGAGAAGAGAGAGAAGGCCAGAGATATAGGTGCAAACGAAACACATAGGCCCATTCAAGACCCAGCCTATGCACCTGTAGTATTTCTTGACGAAGAATTCGAACCCCACGGCTGGGCAGAAATCCTAGCAACAATGGATGTAGCCATCAATGAAGAACAATGGACACCTCACTGTGATGAGGATGGCTATGACATTTCAGTCTTCTCCATAGAGCCAATCATGGGAGAGGCAGTTCTAGAAGAATGTGAACCTAGCCCTGATGCATTTGAGGATGCAAGTGACTCCGATCTAGAGTCAATCATTATGGACCCACCATTTGCCTCAGATGAAGAATACTTCCATGAAGTAGAATTTCAACCCCAGAGGCATGGAGAGATTACAAATGATGTAAGATTAGCAGCACATGTGACCCCGAAGGAAAAAGGAAAGAAACGAAAGAAGAGAGAAGTCTCACCAGAAGAGGAAGAATCTTTGTTTAAGGTCCCAGAAAATTTATAGACGACAGGAGAGTCATGATAAGAATGCCTAAACGAGAGGCACAATCAGGAGAGGCCTATGATAACAAAGAAACCACGAAGAAAGTGGTTGTAGCCATCGAAGAAGGAGAAGAAAGATGCACTTACATCGGACATGACCTGACGGACGAAGAAGAGCATGCGTTAATAGCCTTGCTAAGAGAATACAGAGATGTATTCGCTTGGAGTTACAAGGATTTGAAAGGTGTTGATCCAGACATATGCTCACACACCATCCCCATGACCACAGATGCTAAACCCTCTAAGCAAAAGCCATATACATATAACGATAATTACGCTGCCAAGATCAAAGAGGAGATAGACAGACTGGTTGAAGCTGGGTTTATCTATGAAATTGAGCACACTGAATGGGTATCCCCCATTGTGGTGGTGCCCAAGAAGAACGGAAAATTGCGTTTATGCATTAACTTGAAGAAGGTCAATGCAGCCACAATTCGAGATAACTATCCGCTTCCCATCACAGAACATCTCTTAGAAAGAGTAGCAGGTAAGGAAGTGTACAGCTTCCTCGATGGATTTTCGAGATACAATCAAGTAGCCATTGCTCCAGAGGATCAACATAAGACAGCATTTGCCACTGAGTGGGGCATATTTGCCTTTAGAGTAATGCCATTTGGGCTTACCAATGCACCAGCAACCTTCCAGAGGCTAATGTGCCATGTCTTTAAGGAGTTCCTGAGGAAGAACTTAGAAGTCTATGTTGATGATCTTTGTGCTCACTCCAACATTAGACAAACCCATATCCCTGAACTCAGACAAATCTTTGACAAATGTAGGGAATATCAAGTGTGCCTGAACCCCGAAAAGTGCATTTTCATGGTCAGACAAGGCAAGATTCTAGGGCACATAGTGTCAAAGAATGGCATATCTACTGACGAAAAGTGAGAGCCATAGCGGAGCTACCTACGCCAAGGAATGTGAAGGAAGTACAAGCTTTCATGGGGCATTGTGGCTACTACCGCCGGTTCATTCACATGTATGCTGTCATTGCAAACTTCTGACTAACTTTGAGTGGATGGATGAATGTGAGAATTCCTTCCAAGAGCTTAAACGAAGATTATGTTCAGCACCAATCTTGACCACACCAGATTGGAACAAGCCATTCCATGTTCATGTGGATGCATCCAATTATGCTATTGGGTGTGTGCTTGCTCAACCTACTGGTGAAGGTAATATGGATCTTCCAATTGCCTATGCCAGCAAACAATTGAATGCAGCTGAACGAAATTATACCACTACAGAGAGAGAAGGCTTAGGCATGGTATATGTAGTCAAGAAATTTAGACACTATTTGCTTGCAAATAAGTTTAAATTTTTTACTGATCACCAAGCATTGTTATATCTTGTGAACAAGCCATGCAATACAGGAAGATTAGTAAGATGGTCTCTCTTACTAATGGAATATGATTTCGAGGTTGTGGTGAGGAAAGGTAGGACTCATTTGAGAGCAGATCATCTCTCTAGGCTCACCTCCGGAGAAGCCCCACAGGGAGTATCAGATGATCTTCCTGATGCTTACTTGTTCAATTTGGAAGTGGTGCCGTAGTGGGCTAAGCCATTGGTACCAGTATTGGCATACGGGCCTAACCATCCAGTAGTAAACACATGGAATAGAGAGGTTATGAAAGCCCAAAAGTACCACATCATGGCAGGAAGCATGTACAAGCACACAGATCAAGGGATCTTGGCTTGTTGTGTAGAAGAGGACGAGTATGCGAAGTGGTTGCAATTAGCACATGTAGGTGCATTAGAGCAACACTACTCAAAACAACGAACCCTACAGACACTAAGGAGACTTGGAGTGCATTGGCCAACTATGGAAGCGGATGCCCAAAAGTTGTGCAAGGAGTGCCCAATCTGTCGCACTAAACCACCGGTGGAACATGCCACTCTTTATCAAGTGTCCATAGTGCCGGATTGGAGTGAACCTCTAGTATCTTCCTGAGGGCGAAAACATTCCCTCCAGACATGACTCTGGTTAGGAAAAGGAGTTTAGAACAAGAAGCCCAGGATTACTCACTCATTGGTGATAATCTATACAAGCGCGGTAAAGATGGTTACCTGAGACTATGTGCCCATGAGAGTGAGTATCTCAAGATCTTGGACACTGCTCACCAAGGGGTAGCAGGAGGACACTTTGGACCAGATCGGGTGATCAAGGCAATACTATTTGCGGGCTTCTAGTGGCCTACCCTTCACATGGACGCACATACCTATGTGAAACGGTGTGATGTCTGTCAGCGAACCCAGTATCCTATACGTAAAGATGAGATGCCACTGAAACCTATGATGGGTGGACGTGCATTCTCTAAGTGGGGAATAGACTTCATAGGTCCTATTAATCCCCCAGCTAAGGGTTCCCATGCAGAATATATCATTGTTGCAACATACTATCTAACTAAGTGGGTGGAGGTAAAAGCCACAACGAAGAACGATGCTCAAACAAGTGCTAAATTCTTGTTTGAGAATGTATTCACAAGATATGGGCTACCTATAGAGCTTGTAAGTGATAGAGGCACTCACTTCTTGAACGAAGTGATTGAAAATCTACTCCAAGAATTCTTGGTAATACATAAGAAGTCTGCCCCCTATCACCCTCAAGCTAATGGACAAGCCGAAAGCACCAACAAGATCTTATGCAATGTACTGACAAAATTAGTAAACACTAAACGCTCTGATTGGGACAAACAGCTACACCATGCTGTTTGGGCATACCGAGTCGCCTACAAAACGGTACTCCAAGCCACCCCCTTTCAGATGGTATTTGGCCAAAACGCGGTGCTACCCTTGGACTTCTTGATACCTACATTGAAGGTAGCACAAGAGCACGAATGGACGGGTCATGAACTCTCCTCTAGACTTTTTGACCTTGAACGATTAGGAGAAACAAGACTGAGAGCAGCTGCAGGGATATATGCGGCAAAGAAACGACAGAAGGCATACTTTGATGCCCATGTGAAGGATAAGGGCTTGAAAGCAGGAGATCTAGTTTTAGTCTACACATTGAAACAACATGCAAGGAAGCTAGAAAAGAGAGGCTACGGACCTATGATCATCAATAGGATCTCCACGAGTGGAGCAGTGCAACTAGCCACTTTAGAGGGTGATGTTCTCCCAAACTATATTAGCGGATGCAGGGTCAAGTTGTATCAGGAACCCCTCACGGAGGAAATGCTAAGTCGACTCAATACTGCTAAGCAACGTAAAGAAGAGGAAAAATGAATTCGAGAAGAAGCTCAAGCAGAAGCCCTAGAGCGCATACGGAGAATGAAATTAACAAGACAAGGTAGAGAGCAACCTGTACCAGATGCATATGCAGATCCAGGATATCCCGTGGCTATGTGTGAAGTTTCAGGTGGTAGCTCACATAGAATAACTGACCGACGTCCTTTCATAACCTTAGATATAGGACAAGGAAAGAGTGCAAGGACTGTAAGAGCCTTGATTGACTCAGGTGCAGCCACTAGTGCTGTTAAATTGTCTTACTGTCAAGAGTTGCAATTAACTGTCAATCCTGTGGAAGCATATCTCATAGGGTTGGGAGGTGTGGAAACCCCTTGCATGGGCGAGGTGGAACTTCCCCTCTATATTCATGAAGAGGCAATGACAGTTAAAGTACTAGTATGTCAAGATGAGGACCTCACGGAACCCCTTGTCTTGGGTCAAGACTGGATCTATGACCAAGCAGTCAACTTAAACCTAAGAAGTGGACTTCTTCAGGTATGGGTGAATCAGACTAGAATTACGATTGAGTTAAATAACGGAGCACTCAAGGAACTAGAAAAGACACGGACTCCTGGTCCCTCCAGGGGTACACATGAAGTTGACCATGCTGTTCTTGTCCAAGGCTATGTGATGCAGAAGAATGAAGATCTCAAAAAAGGAGTCAGAACCACAATGGGACTCCCTTCTTTTCCAAAGGCCAGAAGGAGGCAGCACCTAAGGGCAGATCAATCACTGAAGACTCTCCAGGCGAAAGACCAAAAGAACGCGCGAAACAGAACAACTCAACCGATGAAACAAATGTGGGTGCGGAAAGACGAGCTGCCGGCCGTAACTAAGCTGCAACAACGGTCTCAACTTCCTATTAGTAATCAACGACTTGATGCTAATAAGAGGACTCCTAGAACCTCAGTTGAGAAAATAAAATCTATTTGGGTACCCAAGAAGTCGATGAAGGCTGATCCACAATCAAGACAAATTTGGGTGCCTAAGGCTTGCTGGCGGGCTCAATTAACCCCACACAACTCACATCATACACGACAGGGTTCACTCGGTCAAGCAGTCACTGCCCACTCTTGTCTGATACACTCGAACACACTACCACCTAGAAGCACGCACAGACTTACTCATAAATGGGTCCTGAGGACACAACAACACCCAGTAGAATTACTCATGCAGCCCTCCCGAATCTCCACAAAACCAAGACCAAAAGCCATTCATGGTGTTTGGCAACCTAAGACTTGTAATAAACCCCCCGACCCTAATCTGTGAATTCATCTCCACTTACTAACTGCATTAGTCAGACAGCTCACCTTTCCATCTAGCTCCTAGGACTAACCAGGCATTAACTACACACACTGTCATCATGCACTTACTAACCACTAACTCATCATCTACCTCATGTTAATGTTGTAACGGGGACAACAACGGGTTTATTCTGTCCATTACAATGTTAACACATGGTTCTATATTCTCACAGAACCCACAAGCAAGCAGTGCCATGGCAGAAGCCGGAGGTGCCAGTTCTCACGCCAGATCCAGCGCACAAATTGTGGATATAGAAACACTCCTCCTCGAACCACATCTCACTGAAAGACCGCAAGAACTTCAAGCTGTGCATGTCCTCCCAATTCAGGATCCTCCTCAGGGACACACCTCTCAGGTGGGCGAACACGCTCATTGGTTCAGTGATGTTGCTGGATCATTGGGTGATGGAACCTATTTTTGGGAGGCTGAATTGGAGTTTAATGGTAAATGGGGACGCTACCATTTTTTCACGCGTGAATTTGAGAGCTATCAGAATGCCGAAGTCATGCGTTCAGTATGGACCAAAGCTGGCTTGGACAGTTATTTCAGGGCCCACTTACCAAAGCCAGATTTCTTGCGTTGTTCTTATCTTATCAGTACCATCACTCCGAGCAGGGCCAAGGGAGGCGACAGCACCTTTGTGTTACCCTCACTGTTGCCGGGCCATGAACTTAAAAGATTCAAGCTGACCCTCAATCTGGTATGAGAAGCATTGGGCATGTATGGCATGCACATGCCCACTGAAAAGGAAACAATGGTTCCAGGCAGAATCAAACATAAAGACCTCAATAAGCTAAAGGATATGGTAGCGATGACACCGACCATCGCTCTTCACCTACGGACCGTCATGCAGCATTTTGCTTTCCCCGCCCAGGAAAGATTCACCATGCCACCAAAGAAAATATGGTTTAGCTTGTATCTGGCAGAGACAGAAAGCCTCCCCATCAACGTACCACATTGGATCATAGATCAGATTCACCTAGCCCATCAAAGGTGGAACAAGAAGCAAAAAAATGTGCTTCATGGATGCTGTGCTCTAACCAAGATAATCTACCGATGTCTTGCCTATGACGTGCCTATTCAGTGGGCACTAATATGGCCCCGGGCCCAGGAATTCCAGAGAAGGCTATCAGCGGCAGGTCCCCCATCAAAGAAGATGAGAGGGGGAGTCCAATTACCCTGCGCTCAACCAAGGGGAGCCACCACTACACCAGAAATTACCCCTCCCCAGACACGATGCATTAGGCCATTCACCATCCGGCTACCAAGACCAAGTATAGAGGGACCCAACCTGGTGTTTCCACCCGTCCCATCAGATTTGGAATTTCCACAGGGCTTTACCCTCAATGATCTCACTGATGAAGAAGTGGCTAGACTAATCTACGACTCTAATCTCGAGACGGAAACAGAGCGAGCTCAGGAACCACAACCCCATACAACAACATCAGCCCCCACCCGACCAGAAGTGGTAGAAGTCGAAGTAGATGAACAAGAGACCGAACAAGAGGAAGAAGCCTACGAAGAACAAGAGTATGATGAATTTTCAGAGTTGGCAAGTGCCCCCGCGTATTCGGCTCAAATAAAAAGACTATATCGAACCATGCAGCTAGTTCAAGAACAACATAAAATGTCACTGGAAGCAGGCAAGAAACTCATGAACCAATTGCTGGCAGAGGAAGGCGTGGATGACATGTTCATCGAGTCCATAAACCTACACGTCGATGCAGTAGGATTGGATGAGGCCATTCATGAGGCAATGGCCTATGTTCACCGAATTGAGAAAAGAGTTCCCGCCCATCCCATGAGGTCCGGAAACAAATTCATATCAACGTATCAGCACCAAGAGATACAACGCAAGCAGACGAACATCAGGAAGCACCACTGTCACCACCATCCCCACCCCTCACCACACAACTCACTCCACCACATGACACTATCACCACCTCGTCCACTACCACCACAATCGTCATGGGAATTCCACTCTCCCCGGGAATCCAATTCGGGGGAGTTACCATGCCCACTTTCACCACTCTTTTCACTAACGTCACATCCACCCCACCCACGATACCCATCTACACGGTCACTCAAACATTTGACACTATGGAAACATCTCCCGCCACTGCACCGCTCCCTCCCCCCATGCCACTTTCATCTCCCATACCCCCTCCACCCACATCTCCACTTGCATCCACATCATTCACAATTCCCTTTCCCGCCCCCATTCCCCCTGCATCTTCACCCCTCCCTGCATCATTTAATGTAAATAGTATATTTCTAGCATTAAATCAATGTGTATATCAGCTTCAGAATGAGTACAGAGCTCTGGACGGCCGGTATCAACAACTAACAACACATCACTAGAACTTACAAAGGCAATTTAAAATTCTTGAAGAAGAAAATGCAAATGTAAATCAACGATATACAACGCTTGAGCAGGCTCACCAAACACTACTAGAGGCACCCCAACCGTCGAAAGAATCAGGCGTCAAACAATTAGAAGCCTTGCTCGAAGTATACCAGGCCGATAACCTACGAGTCAGATGTAACTTGGCGCTACTCAGGAAACATATGGCCACAGCACTGGAAGAGAACAAGAGACTGCAAAAACAAAATGAAGAGAATCTGGAAGCGGCAATGGAAGGCTCTCCCCACGAGATAGATCCAGAGCAGTTCAAAGCAGTTCCCACGGAGACGATGATAACCATTTTGGAAAGCTATGCAGATCTTCTGAAAGCCCATGATGACTTGGAAAGAGAACGTGACACACTACAGAGCAGACTTAAGGAACAGGAAGAACAACCGAAGAGTGTCCCATCAACCTCTACCTCAGACGAAGTAAAGGCCTTAACGGAGCAGGTAGAAAAATTACAAAAGAGGTTACTGACATACGAGAGGCACCCCTCTCTGGTAGTAGAACCAGAGCCAGAAGAGTTGGTCCCTATTGAGGTAGATGATTCGTACGAAGAACCGTATGTTCCTATGCCAATGCCAGGCGGGCAACGAACCTCAGAGGGACTAGACACCTTGGAAGTGGAAGCACCCGAGTGGCTTCAGACACTGGAAAGGACAGCGAACACACACGAAGAACGGGTGGCCATTCAGATCCAATCACTAGCGAACCTAGAAGAAACCGTCATAAAGTCAGAATATTTCAGATGCATGTCTCATCATAGATGGATCGGCACCAATAATGACCAATATGTGCCATACTGCATACTGTTGGCCGATTACAACGCCGAGATTCAACGACGATGCGGTAAGCCTCCCACATTCGCTACACAATTTGGTCCAGATGATATATCGGAAAGTGCTAAGCGTGGGTCCATCCATCAACCCACCTGGAGGATCAGGCTTTTGGAAACATATCCTGAAATGGTTCAAACCTGGAATAACATGCCGTTGTTTATTAAATATAATCCTTGTTACATTCTAGTTCTTCGAAGACGCACCTGGCCTGAATTCACTATTGCCGTCAGAGACATCAAATCCTACGCAAAATGGTTAAATTATGTTTATCTAGCACCTCCACGAGGACCCCCCACGGTGAACTACATGATCTCTACAATCCGTCACTGGAGTATTCGGCTACGCAATAATCCTGACGTGATGGCCCAGATGTGTATGAAAATATTTGAATTAATGTTGATCACTTTCAGGACGTTTAAGAACATTAAGGACCCTCACTTCTCAGGAGCAGGCTTCGTGACAGGAAACCAGGATCTGGTGTACGATATGAGTACCACCCCATCAATTGAAGTGATATATGCTTGGCATGCCAGAATCAAGTACCTCCCAGCCTGCTTTAAACAAACATTTGAGGAGATATTCATCACAGGTTTCTGGGAATATCACTCCGAAATCTTTATACCCAGACCATCACATCTCCTCCAATTATTTGCTGTGGAGAGAACTATTTACTCAGAACAATTGAGGGTGCCTCATCCAGATGTTCCCGGACCTGTGAATTGGGATGAATTGCTCACAGATCTAGCACGCGGCTTGCGACTCGAAGAACACCACCTAGCCTCCGATGTCGTCCAATATTATGTTCAAAATTCCTCTAGACAAGGGTCTGTCACGGGCGACAGACGCGAGAGTGGGGGGGGTGTTAGCAGCAGACAAGGAACTGAAGGACTAACCAGGCATGGCAGTCAGAGAAGAGAGTCAGAAGGGAGAGAAGGCACATGCAAACAAGGGAGTCAACGACGATCTGGCAAGTAGGCCAATAATTTTCTTCATGAAGAAGCAAGTACGAGCATTCACGCAGATCTAGCACTAAGGCAACCTTTAATTTTTCAACACCCTTACACCTATTAAAAGTGATTCTCATCACTAACAACCCCTGTAAATACCATTTCATATTTTTGTAGCTCCATTTTGTGCAAGCCAAGGAGTCCTTGAGCTTGAGGAGCCTTAGAAGTACCTACATATCAATTTTCGTATTTTTTAGACTCCGTTTAAGCCCTCAAATTGGCCCTGGAACCTAATTTTTAACTAGGCCGGACACTAGGTCTGGACAAGGCCAAAGCTAGTCAAAAACTATAAAAGGAGCTAGAGAGCTCATTTTTGAGGTAGATTGTAATTGAAACGAACTTGTAAAACCTTTTTGAAAGTAATCTAAGAACTCCATTGCTTCTCACTCTTTGTCTTGCCGTGTGTGCGCGTGTGTGTGTATGTGTGTGCATGTTTGTGTGCTTCTCACCCACGCACTTGTGCCTCCACTTGCTCGAGGTCTTCATACCATCCTCACGTTGTGGTCGTGATACGATAACAAGCTTGAAGATTTGAAGCATAACATTCAACTCAAAAACTTGGTAGCATGAATGCAGATTGGTGATTTCTATCCCTCATTAACTTCTTCACCATGTTTTGATAACTTGCATAATTTGCTTGAAATAATAAATTATCGATGATATAGGTCATTTGATACTTGCTCATATCATTCTCATGCATGGCTGCAAAGATTTGACAAACATTGTGTGCAATTTTTGTGTTAAAACGATCGTGTATGGGATATGAAAGGGTGTTCATCTTCTAATCAGGTTTTATAAACAGATGTTTCCATCATTTCATTGACTATCTCTATATATAATATGCAATGGCTGTGGTGCAATGTTTAAAAAGGTAAAAATATGTGCAGATGTGAGCATGTTGGCTCCACGTAATTTTTCTATAGTGTGAAGATGAAGTATCTAATATTATATATATAGAGTATATGGAGAGTATTCATGTTTTATTTTTGACATATAAAGCAAACAGGTTACGTGGAGAGAAAAGGGGGGTCTTCCTTTCTTATGAGGGATCGTGGCTCAAGGAGCGGGGATTATTACTTTTTTTTGGGCATTCCAAATCAGAGAGAGACTGACAAAAGCACTTGAAAGGGCGGTCCTAGATTTTGATGGGGGAAGCTTGCTCCTGTAGGTTTTCAAACTTCATTCATCTCCGCCATAGCTTCAAACTGTTAGGAGGTGTGAATACACTATGTTGGGCTTGAAGAGGATTTAGCAGAACTCAAAGAAATCTGATCGGAAGGGACGTTACAATTATGAAATACGAACATCAATTTGATGAGGAATCTTTCCATGAAAACCTTGGTAATCAGTTTCATCTCTAGCATGATGTATTCCATGCATAAACGTGTGCAACAAGTGCTGAAGAAAGTTGAAGACTTAGAGTAGTAGCCTGCGTGCTAGTTTGGGTAAAAGATTACAGAAGGAAGTTCAGAGTTTTCCTAGAAATTCTCACATAATAAGTATAAGCAGGTGTCGAAGGAATAAGTCCATCAAGAGTAAACTTGCTGTGATATCAATGCAGGTGTCACTGAAACCACTAATGGAAATAAAAATTCACTTAGATGTAGCAGGATTTGTAGCTTTTCATCTGCGTGAAGCAATGATATGCAGATCGTGAAACAAAAGGCAGAAAGCTTAATAAAATTAAGGACTTGATCTGTTTCGAGTGATTCAACAGAATTGAAAGGGAAAAACACCAAGAGCAACAGAGCTTCAGCTAGGATTGTTGCTCGATCTTCAATTGTCAAGTGTCAAGGTGCTGTTGCAGAAATAGAAGGTGCAGGACTTTCTGTAAAGAAGCTCTAATATCAGGTTTTCTCTCTTCACCAAAAACATGGCCAAGATAACAGTCCTTATGAACACGGATCAGCTCCATGTGATACAATTGCCAAGACATCTATTGAAGAGTCCGCGCCTGATGTGACTCGTTTGAGCTTTGGTTGCTGCTCGAAGATCTCAAGAATTTTGTAAATTGCTTAGTTTATTTTGACAGAACAACTGAGATAAGGTGCTGAAATCAGGGATTTTTGTGGAAGTGATGAGTGTTTTCCGCAGTCGCATATGTTAGAAGGCAGGGCACCACTAAGCAAGTGCTAAAAGCCAATGGATGATTACGATGCTCATGGAGAATAGCAATCATGTGTTTCTCCTTCACAGATTGAAGTTGAAGTTCAGGGATTGCAAGGTGTTCGTGTGACTGTAGACTCAAAACTATAGCTGATATTTGATGAGGCCAGAGACTCTACACACAAGTAGTATACACGAAGCAAGTGCTGAAATGAGCTTGGACTTCAAATTTGCAGTTTCGGTACAATGCAAAGCCGAGATAAGTAATCATATCTATATGGACTTGCAACACTATGGAAAGTTCATTTCTCCATGCTGTACACATGTTTAATTCCTTTCGTTTTTCCTTATGTAGTGTTATGATTGTATAATGCATTTTCTCGTTAATATAATCAGTAATGTTCACTTCTCTGCATAATAATGTTGCAGCACATGTTTCTATTATTGCTTTATTAGTTTTACCTTATTCTGGCTTTGCTAACGAGTGCAACAACATCGGACTTGGAAGGACCTGACAAAGGAATTCACCCTTCTCCGAACCCATGGCTGAAGGGAAAAGGACTTGTACCAGTAGTCCTCGAAGTAGAGTGTGTTAGAAATGCTGTGGATTTGTCTCAAACGTCATCTAATTATAAATAGAAATCAACTATATGTTATGTCATGGTAGGAATTAATGCATCAAAAGACGAGCTGAATAAAACAAGTTTTTCCTGTATAGTTTAAGCCTGCGGAGTTTGAAGTTTGCTGTATAATTTAACGATGCCCAATAATGTTTTCTTTGGGGAGCTTGCAATGGTCTTTTGCATCACGAGTGAGAGGCCATCTATAGGCAAAGATTTTGTGCTTAGCCTTCGATGTCAACTATAAGAGTATGAATTTACTTAATTAATGACTCAAGCTAAGGAGAAATTGAAATTTGAAGCCTCCATGGTACATATATTTTTCCATCAATTTCTCTTAGTTTATGAATAAGTTTGGATTTTCTTCGACTCGAGAGTTCTATCCAAAATTCTCCCTCCTTTGTCACGAACCCCGACGACATACCTGGTGAACCCGACGTGAAAGGAGGGGGTGAGTGAGTTATAGAGCCACAAAGATTAGCATAATCAAAATGGAAGATATCCTAGCTCAATTCCTACGCTTTCAAGAAGAAGATAGGCGTCAAAAAGCCATCCAGTCGCTTCATGAACGTTTAATCAAGCGATGTGGGTTTTTTGATGGCAAAAATATATCCAGGTTATGCAAAGAATATGAACTTGAGGCCAAATACCTAGGTGTCGGATTAAGTCCGATGACGGAAAAAGAACTATGCAAAAACTTTATCTATGTGTCGGGATACGACATGCGAGACCAAATAATGCGAATAAATCAAATGACATGGTCCCAATACAAAGCGATACTCCTCAAGCAGTTTATGCTAGAGGATCTTGATAAAGTAACTCGTAGATCTTTCCTGAGGTGGATTCATATGCCCAAAGACCAACCAATTCTCGAGATCAAAGAAGAGTTTGAGTGACAATATGATGATCTTTCTGAGCAGGATAAGAGGTGCATAAGTCATGAAAGGGTTTCGTTGTTTCTTTGAACAATCGATGTTAATGCCCGAGAAGAACTAATTCCGCTTCTACAAGATATAGACTCGGACTCGGGACTCATAGAGGATTGGATGCTCGTCCATGAAGCTGTGATGAAATACGTAAAGAAACAACAAACAATTGAGAAATTTCTAAATGATTGGAGAACAGATCTTCAAACAGATGAAAATTATAACCATGTTCTAAGCATTTTACCAATCGTGGATAATGTTCAAGTCCATGAGGTTGTAGAGACCCCATTTGGTCATGAAGTAGATATGCATGGGCTTGATATCCATAGTGATGATGGGAAATATGGAGAAACTTCTAAAAGTGCGATCGATATAACCTCAAAGGTTACAAGGTGCCAAGAGCCCCTAGACTTCTTTACAATGATTACATCTTTAGGTGCCATAAGTGGACAAAGCCCGAAGATGGGAGGATCAAAGGAGCAAGTGGAAGCTAATCAAAATCAAACCAAACTAAACCAACATCAAACCAAACAAACAACAAACATAAAACAAAACAAAAACCAACAAAACCCAACAAGAAATCAAGATGAAGCTTCCTCTACTCCGATAAACTCCTCACATCGAATAAAAGACAATCAAACAAATCAAGAAACAAACCAAGGTGCAAACAAAGAGATAGAGATATCTAGAAGGCTCATAGGTGACCAAATGGAGATAAAAGATGAGATACAAATAGAGAACCTAATAAATATGTCTGAAGATCGAGCTCGAGATGCATCCTTACATGATGACATCGGGCAAGATGTGGAGTATGATTGGATGTCACTTGATGGTGATGATCCCCTTCTAACACAAGATTCGGATAGAACTTCTGATCTAATGACTGAATTACATGAAGAAACTCCCATGGAACATGATGTTGAATCTAAGGACCTGTCAATAAAAGATCCGATGGGTAAGAAAATGGATATGCAGGAATCCACATTATACATGCATACAGAGATGCAAGAAAATGAACTTACTTATATGAAGGAGGACATGCAAATAATGAGTCCTCTAGAGATTGAAATATGTAATGACGAAGATGAGTATGATGCTAATCTAGATGATGTACAAATGATAAGTCCTCTAGATAGTGATATGTATGGCGATGGTGATAAGCATGATCCTAATCCTACCGATAGTCTAGATCAAGATCAAAATACTGATATTTTTTTGAGCGATGTCACATTGGACAAAGATCCTACACATAAAAAAGAGGATAAGTTGAATGGAGTTCAAATTAATGATATGTATGTAAATGATGCCACATTCCATGAAGAGAGAAATATGAATGAACATGAGGAGGATGAGAAAATACCATTGATCATTCCTCTAAATACTGATATGCATGTCAAAAATAATCATGTTGAGTTGAGTCCACACGTTAAAGAAATTGAGCATAAAGTGGCAGATGAAATGTTTATTGTGACATATGATGAATCTGATGTGTGTATAGCATTGAAGGATATCCAATGTAAAACTATTGAGTCAAACGATTGCAACGATGAAGCTCAAGTTAATTTGGGTGTATATGTCAAGATTCTCGTACATGATGAGATACTTGAGCAAGAATCAATAATTGAAGAAGGTGAAATAAGTACATCCTCTGAAGAGAACGAGAAAGAATTGATGGAGATGGATGTAGAATCCTATGATGGCATTTTGGATAAAGAAGTTGAAGATCAAGATTTTGTTGATTATGAGGATATGGATTCTCTTCATGTTGAAGGAGAGATGATTTGGGATCATACCAATGATGAAGAATTCTTGGAAAGACTAGAGAAAGAAGCAGATACCATAATTGCTGGGGGTCAAGTAGAAAGGAATCATGATAGATTGGAAGACAAAAATGATTATATATTATCATCCGAGCATGATGTTCACTTCTACTTGATGAGGGAATCCAATGAATCTACTCGAAACTCTCGTTCCAATGAAGAGACAGGTTTAATTCAAGATGATACAAGTAGAGAAATTTCCCCAAATGACTTCAAATGTGAAATGGATGAAAATGAATCCTTAAAGGAACTTTTTGAAGATGGCTTAAGCTCATTAAAAATGAAAACTCTATATTTTTGTGCTCTTGATTTGTCCAGAGTAATCCCATATTATGCAAGCGAGAGTATTATAAATAAAGACAACTATCCTCAAATGATTGAAACATGGGTTTTCAAATTTTATAAGAGTTATGTATACCAAACAAGCCACCAAGAGATGGACAAGAAAATGAAGTGGCTTGTACACATATCTAACTTATTTAAGAATGCTACCTTGATTGATGCAGTTCAGAGATGGCTTCTTTTCAAGCACAATTTCTTTGGTGAGTATGTTTTAAAGAAGGTGAGATTGAAGGAAGAATCTTTTTCAATAAAATTCCATAAAGCTTAAAGGAATGTTTTACTAAATAGGAATGTATATATCTTATGTTTTTGCTTTGATTTGAAGAAAGAAACAGGAATCAAATCAATACATTGAAGATAGCGACTCAGAATGAAACAAGAAGAGGAGATTGGATGCGACAAGCTCAAGCGGCTTCTGATTTTATACTGGTGAGATGTTATTGTTTCAGTTTCTTTTCCTCTCATGTATATATATGTATGTATGTATATATATATCCATATGAAAAGACTACATGGGTTGGGCATATAACATGTAAATAAATGCATAATTAAGAAAAATTAAGTAGAACAAAAATCTTGTGCCACTAATTAGATTACATGTAATGTATAAGGACCAGGATTATATGAGTAAGATTAGAAGATGGACTAGAACTTTCGAGAGCAAGATCTAGGAAGGTGAAGGGAAGACCTAGACTAAGTATCTGTATATAGTAGTGTTTACGAGCACTTGATGAGTGAGACACTTCGACTTCTACTCTTGATCTCTCATCTGACCTAATCTTCAGACAGATTATATCTTGAGAAAAGAATTCTTATACCAGCCAGCTATCTATGTGTATGTGTATGTGTTGTTGGGTGCTGCGATGAGCTAGTAGGCGGGTGGAACTACCTTGGTCGGGTGATCAGGGCCACGAGCTGACGCTAGTTGTGTCGTATGGCCTAACCTACATGTTGTTATGCGCTCATATGGGTTGATAGGCGGGTGGAGTCACTCTGACCGGGTGGTCAGAGCCACGAGCTGACGTTGATTTCGTATGAGGCTGACATTGTGAATCGTGCGCTATGTCGGGTCGATAGATGGGTGGTCTAAACCTAGCCGGGTGGTCAGGTCCACGAGTCGCATCCGATTTTGACATAGGCCGAAAAGTGTGGAAAAATAAATAAATAAAAATAAAAGCAAAGATATAAAGGTTGAGCTGGGATAAAGAATTAAAATAAAGAAAAACAGAATAAAAATATGAGAAAAATAAGAAAAGGGTCTGATGGGGGTTCAGATGATAGAAGATCAATAGGGAAGCCAGAAGCGAGTTTCATAAATCAAGTTAGTGAAGACTGGTATATGCAAATGCTTCGGATAGGCTACTAGATCTGACCGGGTCAAGTTAACGAGAGAGCTAAGAAGTTTTCGATTTACTCATATGATTTCTAGTCTAAGTGCATTAGTGTATTCTGATATGTTGTATGAGATGTTTTTTTCTACCCTCTTCTCTTAATGTATGCCAAGTTCAATGTGTTTTCAGATTTCACGCATCAAGTTAAAATTTTCTTTAAGTCTTATTTATATGCTATGACTACTTGATCCTTGCTTGTGTTTGATGTTATGTATGCAGGTTGGTGCATCCGGAGGATGCACAGGCTCAGAGGGGGTGGATGTGGTCGTGATACGATAACAAGCTTGAAGATTTGAAGCATAACATTCAACTCAAAAACTTGGTAGCATGAATGCAGATTGGTGATTTCTATCCCTCATTAACTTCTTCACCATGTTTTGATAACTTGCATAATTTGCTTGAAATAATAAATTATCGATGATATAGGTCATTTGATACTTGCTCATATCATTCTCATGCATGGCTGCAAAGATTTGACAAACATTGTGTGCAATTTTTGTGTTAAAACGATCGTGTATGGGATATGAAAGGGTGTTCATCTTCTAATCAGGTTTTATAAACAGATGTTTCCATCATTTCATTGACTATCTCTATATATAATATGCAATGGTTGTGGTGCAATGTTTAAAAAGGTAAAAATATGTGCAGATGTGAGCATGTTGGCTCCACGTAATTTTTCTATAGTGTGAAGATGAAGTATCTAATATTATATATATAGAGTATATGGAGAGTATTCATGTTTTATTTTTGACATATAAAACAAACAGGTTACGTGGAGAGAAAAGGGGGGTCTTCCTTTCTTATGAGGGATCGTGGCTCAAGGAGCGGGGATTATTACTTTTTTTTGGGCATTCCAAATCAGAGAGAGACTGACAAAAGCACTTGAAAGGGCGGTCCTAGATTTTGATGGGGGAAGCTTGCTCCTGTAGGTTTTCAAACTTCATTCATCTCCGCCATAGCTTCAAACTGTTAGGAGGTGTGAATACACTATGTCGGGCTTGAAGAGGATTTAGCAGAACTCAAAGAAATCTGATCGGAAGGGACGTTACAATTATGAAATACGAACATCAATTTGATGAGGAATCTTTCCATGAAAACCTTGGTAATCAGTTTCGTCTCTAGCATGATGTATTCCATGCATAAACGTGTGCAACAAGTGCTGAAGAAAGTTGAAGACTTAGAGTAGTAGCCTGCGTGCCAGTTTGGGTAAAAGATTACAGAAGGAAGTTCAGAGTTTTCCTAGAAATTCTCACATAATAAGTATAAGCAGGTGTCGAAGGAATAAGTCCATCAAGAGTAAACTTGCTGTGATATCAATGCAGGTGTCACTGAAACCACTAATGGAAATAAAAATTCACTTAGATGTAGCAGGATTTGTAGCTTTTCATCTGCGTGAAGCAATGATATGCTGATCGTGAAACAAAAGGCAGAAAGCTTAATAAAATTAAGGACTTGATCTGTTTCGGGTGATTCAACAGAATTGAAAGGGAAAAACACCAAGAGCAACAGAGCTTCAGCTAGGATTGTTGCTTGATCTTCAATTGTCAAGTGTCAAGGTGCTGTTGCAGAAATAGAAGGTGCAGGACTTTCTGTAAAGAAGCTCTAATATCAGGTTTGCTCTCTTCACCGAAAACATGGCCAAGATAACAGTCCTTATGAACACGGATCAGCTCCACGTGATACAATTGCCAAGACGTCTATTGAAGAGTCCGCGCCTGATGTGACTCGTTTGAGCTTTGGTTGCTGCTCGAAGATCTCAAGAATTTTGTAAATTGCTTAGTTTATTTTGACAGAACAACTGAGATAAGGTGCTGAAATCAGGGATTTTTGTGGAAGTGATGAGTGTTTTCCGCAGTCGCATATGTTAGAAGGCAGGGCACCACTAAGCAAGCGCTAAAAGCCAATGGATGATTATGATGCTCATGGAGAATAGCAATCATGTGTTTCTCCTTCACAGATTGAAGTTGAAGTTCAGGGATTGCAAGGTGTTCGTGTGACTGTAGACTCTAAACTAGAGCTGATATTTGATGAGGCCAGAGACTCTACACACAAGTAGTATACACGAAGCAAGTGCTGAAATGAGCTTGGACTTCAAATTTGCAGTTTCGGTACAATGCAAAGCCGAGATAAGTAATCATATCTATATGGACTTGCAGCACTATGGAAAGGTCATTTCTCCATGCTGTACACATGTTTAATTCCTTTCGTTTTTCCTTATGTAGTGTTATGATTGTATAATGCATTTTCTCGTTAATATAATCAGTAATGTTCACTTCTCTGCATAATAATATTGCAGCACATGTTTCTATTATTGCTTTATTAGTTTTACCTTATTCTGGCTTTGCTAACGAGTGCAACAACATCGGACTTGGAAGGACCTGACAAAGGAATTCACCCTTCTGCGAACCCATGGCTGAAGGGAAAAGGACTTGTACCAGTAGTCCTCGAAGTAGAGTGTGTTAGAAATGCTGTGGATTTGTCTCAAACGTCATCTAATTATAAATAGAAATCAACTATATGTTATGTCATGGTAGGAATTAATGCATCAAAAGACGAGCTGAATAAAACAAGTTTTTCCTGTATAGTTTGAGCCTACGGAGTTTGAAGTTTGCTGTTTAATTTAACGATGCCCAATAATGTTTTCTTTGGGGAGCTTGCAATGGTCTTTTGCATCACGAGTGAGAGGCCATCTATAGGCAAAGATTTTGTGCTTAGCCTTCGATGTCAACTATAAGAGTATGAATTTACTTAATTAATGACTCAAGCTAAGGAGAAATTGAAATTTGAAGCCTCCATGGTACATATATTTTTCCATCAATTTCTCTTAGTTTATGAATAAGTTTGGATTTTCTTCGACTCGAGAATTCTATCCAAAATTCTCCCTCCTTTGTCACGAAACCCGACGACAACGTCTTCCCGGATTGAGATTAAAGGAGGTGCTACTCATCACTGAGCTACACATGCACATGCAGATACATGCATATACACATATACATATGGACACACATGCATGCACATATATATACATAGATACATACATATACATGCATATAGTCACACTTACACAAATATAGATATATACCTACATGTGCATATATATATTTTATATACACACAAGCACACATAAATATGAATGAGCTATATAATTAAATTAATAAAACACATGCTATATATATATATATATATATATATATATATATATATATATATATATATATTATATATATATATATATATATATCTATCTATATATATATATATATATATATATATATATATATATATATATATATATATATATATATATATATATATATATATATATATATATATATATATATATATATGTACACACACACACACACACACACACATATATATATATATATATATATATATATATATATATATATATATATATATATATATATATATATATATATATATATATATATATATATATATATATATATATATATATATATATATATATATATATATCAATGTATATACATATCCAATGTCATAATCAAGAATCCGAATCATCATCATCATCCTCATCCTCATCATCACGATCATCGGCATGGTCTAATGTATCTATGTGAACACTCTATGACGATCGAGATCGTCCCTCCTATGTCTGTCTCTCCACCTCATCCACATCTACCTCTCCATAATACTCTTGTGTTACATATAACAAACATAAATAAGTAAAACATAAAAGAAATCCATAAAAATAAAATAATTATATGAAATTTAGTAATAGTCACAAATGCATACGGATGATCTTTCATATACTCGCTCAAATGCTGATATCCAAAATGTGTAGCATACTCGATCTCATGTTTCATAGGATATGTACCATAATCCTTTTGGTGCATTGAAACAAATAAGAAATATTAGTTTCTTGCGCTTTAACTAAAATATATATATATATATATATATATATATATATATATATATATATATATATATATATATATATATATATATATATATACATACAATAATGTTGCGATATCAAGCTCAACATGTGATGACCCAGGATGACACATACCAGTTTTTCGTTTCTCTCACATGTATAGTGGTCATGCCGGTATATGTCAGGGATACTTCATTGAGCTTTATTAGATTTATTTACAGAGAGTGATGGCACATTTTTTTCTTGCTAGCTCCCTTATTCGCGGACGTTAGGTTTTTCCTTATGTACTGATCTTTATATATTGCACTTGTTGTATTCCTATTTTTAGGTCATTCTTGTACATTCCTTTTATGTAATAGAAGAAGAAGAAGATCATTCTTCCTTGCCTCAATCTGTGTGTGTGCTTCTCCTAGAGAGTGAGATTGTGTGTGTGAGCTCTCTTCCTTATCTCTTTCCTCGTGACATGGTATCAGAGCCAGCGTGGCTGTAGAGAGCTCGAGAGAAGGCGACAGTGAAGACTATGTGGCTAGGCATGAAGAAAACGTGATTTCACAAGCGAACTCCATTTGCTACAAAACTTGGCATGAAGGTAGAAAACCTCAAAATATTTTCATGAGTTAGGGTCACTCATTTTTGTCAGATCGAAGTTTCGGAGCCATCTCGACCTCCGTTTTGAGCCCGCAAGGTGGGGCCCACAGAAAATCCAAGTCAGTTTCAGAAATTGTAACTTGCATTGTGTTCGGCAACACTAATATATTCAAGATCCAAAATTTTGAGCGATTCCGTGTACTGTTGATACATGAAAAGTGTGTTTTTCTAAGATCGAATTGTCATGTCATAGTGCGATAGTGTTTAAGCAGAAGTGCTGCTTGTAGTGTTTTGTAGTGTTGTGAATTGTTGTAGAAATGGCAAACACATATGGAATGAGTCAGTTTATGAGCGATAAGCTGGACAAGAACAACTTCCATGCTTGGAGATTCAGAATGATGAATTTCCTGATGGGAAAAGGCTACTGGAAGTACATCGAAGGAGAGAATGAAAATGCTCCACAATTACCAGAAAGGAATCGGATTGCAGAACAGTTAAGAGCATATGAGGAATGGAATCAAGGAGCACAAAAGCTAATGTATTGGCTATCTGTTAGCATACATTATAGCATGATTGGACACATATAGGATGCCAAGACTCGAAAAGAGGCATGGAAGAGTTTTGTCACTTTGTATGAGACTAATACAAAGGCACGTAAATTGCAACTCAAGAACGAGCTGCATACATTGGAAAAGAAGAGCATGTCGGCAAGTGACTACACTCTAAAAATCAAAAGCATAAGTGAGTCACTTGCATCTATTGGCATGAATAAAGCTGATAATGATAAGATGGAAGTGTGCCTTCGTGGTTTAGGAGCTGCATATAAGTAGTTCAGAACTTCCATACAGACCAGGGAAAATATTCTGAATTTTGTTGATCTGGTATCTATGCTGATTATTGAAGAAAAGAATCTTGCTGATTCAAACTCCCAAGGAAAGCCCACTTCTGAGCAGGTATTCTACTCTAGTAGAGGAAGAGGCAAAGTAGAGGTTTTGGAAGTGGAAGATGAAACAATAACCAAGACCAAGGTCGACAACAGAATCATGCAAGAGGAAGAGGACAGTTTTGAGGGAGGGGGAGCCAAAGAGGTCGCAAAATTTTCCAAAGAAATGATTCAGGTAATGATAGTAAAGGATGATAGAATTGTGGTAAACCTGAACACTTTGAACGTGATTGCAGGTTGAAGAATCAAAATAATAGAAGGGAGTAAAACAACTATGCATCCACAAGTGTAGATGATTCTGAGAAGCTGTTTATGGTTCAACATCACATGATGAATACGATGTCTACTGGTGTTTCAAAATCAAATGATAATGTTTGGTATGTTAATTCAGGTTTCGTAGTTTGCAAAAAATGCCAGTTCCTGGATATGTTGAAAAACGTGATGATACATCGCATCCTATTGAGCATACAGGAAACATAGCATTGTCTATGGACGACGGGAAGATAAAACATCTTGTTGATGTGTTGTATGTTCCAAATATAACAAAGAATCTGGTTTCTGTTGGACAAATGGTTGACGAGGGAATACAAGTCAGGTTCGATGCTGATGGATTATATGTATAAGAGTAAAAGCAGGATGGATGATTGGTTGCCAAAGGAAACAAAGTGGGTAGGATGTTCACCTTAAATGTGAAGATTCTTGAAATGAATGCAGCCATGTTTGGAAAAGGTGCGAGTGTTATTGCAGATATAGAGATATGGCACAAACGGATTGGACATGCAAACTTGCAAAGGCTGAAACTAATGCAGTCAAAGGAGATTTCCATGGATAACCAAACTTCAAAGTTGCAGAAATGCAAAAGGTATGTGCAGCATGTCAATTTGGTAAACAGTCAAGAGCATCATTTCCACATGACAAGCATGTTAGTGAGAATGCATTAGAAGTAGTACATACGGATGTTTGGGGTCGAGCAAAGACCACATCTATGGGTGGTTGCAGGTTTTATGTTACTTTCATTGATGACCATCCATGCAAAGTATGTGTATATTTCATGAAAGAGAAGAGCGAGGTGTTCACTCACTTCTAGAATTTTAAAGTTATGGTGGAAAAGCAGACAGGGAAGTACATTCAGACATTAAGATCTGATGGAGGAGGTGAATACATGTCAAATGAGTTCAGCAGTTTTCTAAAAAAATCATGGAATTCGGCATCAGTTTTCATGCAAGTACACACCACAACAGAATGGCATTGCTGGATGCAAAAATAGATATATTGCAGAAATACCAAGAGCCTTAATGGCTGAGAAGAATATGCCTCATTGTTATTTGGGAGAATCTATGCATACTACTATATACATCATGAACGGAACTCTGACTCCTACTGTGCATCAAGTTACACCTGAAGAGAAGTTCACAAGTAAAGAGCCAAACTTATCACATCTAAAATTTTTTGTCTGTATTTCATATGTACATGTCCCAGATGAATTGAGGATGAAGCCTGATCCAAAAGCAGAAAAGTGTGCCTTCATTGGATACTCCCTTGAGCAAAAGGGATATAAATGCTATAACCCACTCACACGACAGCTAAAGGTGAGCAAAGATCTGGTATTTGATGAAATGTCAAGCTTCTATGTAGATGCCAAAGAAGGAGTGACTCTTGAACCAAATGACAAAGAAAATGCTGAAAAATCAAGTGTAGAATCTCAGGTTTTGAGTGAACCAGATGCACCTCAAATCCATGGAGTGGAAGATTACGTGGAAATTTCAGTCTAGCAAATTCATCAAATACATCCAAGAAAGGTAAAGAAAATATTTCTACAGGTCATAAAACATGTTCAGGTTTTGAAGACGTTGATGGTGATTCAAGCGGTTCAGAAAAGAGTCTTGATGAGGAACTTGGATTGCCCTCTATGAAGACTCCAAGAGTAAGAAGGGCACACGCAGACAATACAAGGAGAAGTGACCCAGGACCAAGAAGATCTTGGATGATGAGAAATTCAGTGCAATGATTGACATATGATAGTTACATGGCTCGTCATTATGCCTACATGACAAAGGTAATACAAGATGTTGAACCTTCTTGCTTTGAAGATGCAATTAAAATTGCAGATTGGGAAAAAGCTATGGATGAGGAGATGGCTGCACTTTATGGAAATGATACATGGAAGCCGGTTCCATTGCCGCAAGGAAAGAAACCTTTAGGTTGTGAATGGGTTTACAAGGTAAAGCATAAAGCTGATGGTAGCATAAGCAGGTATAAAGCATGATCCGTAGCTAAAGGATATGCACAGATAGATGGCATTGATTATGAGGAAACATTCAGCCCTGTAGCTAAAATTTCTACTATTAGGACACTTGTTGCATTAACTGCAACAAAAGGATGGACTTTGCATCAGATGGATGTGAAGAATGCTTTTCTACATGGGGAGTTACAGGAAGAAGTATATATGGATGAGCCACAAGGATATGAAGATTAAAAGCATCAAGAATATGTTTGTAGGTTGCAAAAGGCTTTGTATGGGCTGAAGTAGGCTCTGCGTGCATGGCATGCAAGGATTGCTAATTACTTAACCAACATCGGGTTTTCTATGTGTGATGCAGATCATTCACTATATGCAAAGAAGGCTGACGATGGCATCACGATTGTGGCCATTTATGTTGATGACTTGATTGTAGGTGGTGATAATGAAGAAAGCATGAAAGAGGTAAAGCAACTTCTTATGCAAGAATTCGACATGAAAGGTCTTGGTGTGCTGCACTATTTCTTGGGCATTGAGTTTATACATAGAGAAACAGGTATATGGATGTCGCAAAGGCACTATGCCTTTAATATGCTACAAAAGTATGGTATGGCTAGTTGTAAACCAATTTCTATGCCATTAGATCACAATTTGAAGTTGGATACTACATCAGGGGAAGCATTGGAAAATGCTACTAAGTACAGGAAAATTGTGGGAAGTCTTATATATCTTAAAATTACAAGGCCTGATTTAAGCTATACTCTTGGACTTGAAAGTCAGTTTATGCAGCTTCCCAAGAAGCCACATTTGGATGCTCTAAGGTGCACTCTACGTTATGTGAGTGCTACTTTGGATTATGCATTGTTTTATGAAGTTGGTGTAGATTTCCAGGTTCATGGATACACCGATGCAGATTGGGTTGGTAGTACTCTAGATAGAAGATCTACTAGTGGTTTTCTTTTCTCACTTGGAGGTGCAACTATTACATGGAGCAATAAGAAGCAACCCACTCTTGCTTTGTCGAGTATAGAGGCTGAGTATAGAGGTGCTGCAATGGTAGCATGTGAGGCATCATGGCTGGAGATGTTACTTGCAGATTTAGGTGTGGAAAAGCCTATCCCTATCTATTGTGATAATCTTAATAGCATACATTTAGCACGGAACCTTTTTTTCCATGCCAGAAGAAAGCATATCGAGGTACATTATCAGTTCATCAGAGAGAAGGTATTAGCAGGTGATATTGATCTAGTTTATGTGAGAATAGATGAGCAGGTTGCTGATATTTTCATCAAAGCACTTGGAGCTGAGAAAATGAAAAAGTTTTGGGAGATGCTTGGATTACAAAATATGGCATTGAACTTGAGGGGGAGTGTTGAAATATCAAGATCAACATGGGATGATCCAGGATGACACATACGAGTTTTTTGTTTCTCTGACATGTATAGTGGTCACGTCAGTATATGTCAGGGATACTTCATTGAGCTTTATTAGATTTATCTACCGAGAGTGATGGCACATTTGTTTCTTGCCAACTCACTCATTTGCGGACATTAGGCTTTTCCTTATGTTCTGATGTTTATATGTTGCACTTGTTGTACTCTTGCTTTTAGGTCATTCTTGAACATTCCTTTTATGTAATAGAAGAAGAAGAAGAAGAAGATCATTTTTCCTTGCCTCATTTTGTGTGTGTGCTTCTCCTTGAGAGTGAGATTGTGTGTGAGCTCTCTTCCTTATCTCCTTCCTCGTGACAAACAACACATATAGTTACAAATGTAGCTACAAAACCATGATGGCCCATTTGGTCTAAGTGAGATGTGTGGCCAGACTCAACTCTCTTCTTTGCAGCAGCCTCTTTATTTAAATAGAAAAGAAATAAATAAAATTAAATGTAAAAATTTAATAAAACTTATGAGAATTATAAATATAAACTATGAATTTGTATACCTTCTACGAAGGGAATGACTCCCAAAGATGTAGCTATCTACAAAAAAATTGCCATGTTATCGACGATTTGGAGGGAAAGGAAGAGAGATGAGACTCAAGCGATGAATTCACAAAACATGAGAACTTATTCTACCTTGAGTATTCCCAATGTTTTCATCTTGGGTTCATTCGAAGTCTTTGGAATTCTATGACATTGGGTTTATTTTTAAAGTGGAGTAGCCATTCATAAAACATATAAGAGTTAAGCTTGTTAACTCTAAACGAAATCATACTATGCACAAGTAGTTTATTTATGACTTCACTATCCTCATTAGCTTTATTTGTATTTACATTTGATTTTCATTATCTCTAGAACAAGGAACTATAGACAAAGAAAGTGCACAACAACATAATTCTCAATGGCTAAATTTTAAAGAAGCAACGCCTTGTATATTTTTGAAAGACTTCTACAACATCAACTCTCAATTTTACAATGCAACATTATGCACAAACATTAACGCTGTCGGGATGAGATCCCTCAGGGAAGTGCACATGATTTTTTTTCAAAGTTCATTGTTTTTTCAAGTTTTAGTGCAATGTTTCAATGGAGAAAAGGGTATATTTTGTGAATGTTTTGGCCCATTTGATTGATTGAGAAATGTGAAACCATGTTAAATATGTATGTTAGACATGTGTGTGTAAATAGCTAAATGTTTGACCCATAAACCCTTAGGTGGACCCTTGAAACCCCCTAGAAACACGAGTTTATCCCATGAAAACCGATCCTAGAACCTAAGAAACCCTAGAATTTTTTATCGTAACTATAAATATACCCTTGAATTGACAGGCTTGAGATTAATTGTAGGAAAATCCTAATTCCCCGATCAAACTCCCTAACTTGGACCCTTAAAATTGACTTTTATCCTAAGACCAAACCCTTAGATTAATTAATCGTGCATAGATAGTGTGAAACCAAAACCTTAGTCTAGGAAAAATAAAAAGGAGAAAAATAAAAAAAATAGAAATAAGGGATGTGATTTTCTCAAAATAGAAAATGATCATGCAAGATGATTCTGGAATTAGCAAGGTTGAGAGGAGGTTAGAAGCTTCTAGAGAATAGTCCCAAGGGGAGAAGGGGGGAACCTATAAATATAGTTCCAAGCCTCATTTGTTTCTCCTCGTCGACATTTCTGTGGATCTTCTTTCTAGGTATGCTCCTTACCCTATCTTATTTCATACTTTACACATTCATGTTCTCTGCTTGTTTGAGAGACAGATGGCACCCTGAGTAGGCCATTTACTTCTGAAAGGGTTGGGCATGCAAAGTATACCATATGAAGTGCCCCTCAGCTTATACTCATGTTCATTGTCATATTAGATGATAGGGAGAGAGATTTGGGGAGGTCGGCTTCATGCCACCGTTGCAGAGAGAGAAGAAAGAGGCTCTAGTGGTGTTGTGAACAGATGCCAATGTAGAAAGAGAGAGAAAGAGAGAGAGGGATTGGATCCTAGAAGACTGCTGGGAGAAGGGTCACCAGTGCACGAGGAAGCCTACATGCGGCTGATGTAGTGAGAGAGAACATCCAGGAAGAATCCACACAGAATCTAATTGAGGAGAGATAATTCAAGACGCCTATAGAGCTGACATGCGGTAGAGCGAGACACAGGTGTGTGGCAGAGAGTTGATGGTGCATGTTGCTGTGTCACCATGAGAGAGAGAGATTGAGAGAGAGAGAGAGAGATGGTAGAAGACCTCGAGGTGGTACGAAATTGGTTGGAGAGAGAAAGGAAATCAGAGAAGCCAAAGGAAGGGTAGAGACTGCGTGAGCAGATAGAGTAACATGACGATCGAGATCTCTAAAATGAGACCGCTAATTAGAAGTTAAAAGATGAAAATGCTAAAAAGATAAAGGAGCTAGAAAAACTCCAGAAGCTTGTAGAAAAATTGTATGCATAAGACATTAAAAGGGGCTGTGTTGCAATTAGATAGCAAAGTGACCGGACTTGTAAAAGAGGAGTAAGTGCTTTTCTTAGTGGTGAATTGGCAAACAAGCGTACTGAAGCAAATATATCCATAATCTTGCTCTTGAGATTGATTCTGACACATTGAACTACCCAAAAACATTAAGTGGTAGGCGACACATTGAACTACCCAAAAGCATTAAGTGGTAGGCTTGACCTTGATCCCCATAAATGATTTTTCCAAATTTGGGTAAGCATGGGTGCAGGTAACACAAGCTATGAAGAGAGTTTATAAACTCTTGATATTCTATGATAACCCCTAATCATATTAATGGGCTTTAATTAGTATCATGACTCAAGAAAAATCAAGCATCATTTTTATTTTCACAATGATCTCAACTAAATATTTTCTATTATATGCTTATGTGTGAGTATGCCACACAGAATAAATCAAAAGCATAGTATGTTTTATCATAAATTTCAATGTACTAACGAATTTACTCCCCATGGACATTTATGTGGATCTTCTTTCCAGGTCTAGGCAGTTTCTGATTATATGAAGTGAAGAAAGTGATTGAAGATTGACGTGAAGAGTATTCCCTATGGACATTTCTGTGGATCTTCCCTCCAGGTGCATGATTCTCATGATTTGCTGAGAAGATTATATGAAGTGAAGAGCTAAAGTTTTGAAGACTAAAGTGAAGTGTTTCTACCCCATGGACATTTTTGTGGTTCTTGTTTGTCCATCTACTCTCTAGGTTGTAGGATTCTCATGATTTGATGATGATTATATGAAGTAAAGAGTGTTGAAGTAAAGATTTGGACACTGAAGTGAAGAATTGTACACCCCATGGACATTTTTCTTGAACTTCTTTCCAGGCCTAGGACTCTCATGATTTGCTGAGAAGATTATATGAAGTAAAGAAGTTGAAGATTTGAAGACCGAAGTGAAGAATCTGTACCCCGGTGGACATTTATGTGGATCTTCTTTCTAGGATTACTGTGTGATTGGAGACTATTCTAGATATATGAAATAAAGAGAAGACTTGAAGTAGATCGTATCACCATTCCACATTGTAGTGGTTTGCTATATCAATGACCCACACTGTAGAGGGAATCTTTGTATTCCTGAGACTTTATTGGATGACTTCAGCTACATTTGCATTGTATCATTGAGCTTTGTGTGCACATCGATCCGGTGACTTCCGTGTTTTAGCACTGTATTTGGATTCTTCACCCACGACGCTTACATTCCATGCGCACGAGCTTTCGCTCGTCTCTTCCAAGGTGGCCAATGCATAGATGGCGCTCATCGGACATGGGAACGGCACACACAGGGGCCAAATCCAACCCCGCGCCAGCTCTTCTCATCACCTGACTCCTTCCCAACAATGCATCCTTATATGAATCACAACAGTACAAAAATATCAACAGTAACCTAAAATGTTCCATCCGCGAGTGTATATGAAATTAAAATTAATGGTGTTAATTGTGTAGACATGTAGTGAAATATATGTATGCTTTCATACTTTGTGCTTACGCTTCAACCACTCACCTTCTTACAACCTAATGTTAACATCATAAGTATCGAAAACCAAAACATATGCCTGTTTATCTTATATCATATGAAACGTAACATAACAGACAATCAGTCATGCATGTGACTCCATATGCATGTGACTCCATCTAAGTCATTGATAGGAAGGCTTAAGATAATATTATAGCTCTAACATTTGCTTGTTGTATTCATAAGGTTCTGAATGTGTAACAGTAAATACCCGTATATAACACCCAAGCAAGGTAGTTTTCAACTATGTGATGAGTGAAGCTAACAATTAAACAATCTAAACGATTCATTGTGTCATGTTGTTTAGAATTTTAAAGCGGAAACATCATACATGCATAATGTTGACTTCATTATAAATTATGCCTCAAGGATGAATAACAATTTATATGTGCTTGAACGGTTACAATTAAAACAATCTAAACGATTCATTGTGTCATGTTGTTTAGAATTTCAAAGCGGAAACATCATACATGCATAATGTTGACTTCATTATATGTGCTTGAACGGTTCCTCCATGATTAGCCCTTGTAAGCCCTCAGCTAGAAGCCGGTTTCCTATGTCATAATCTTAATAATGCCCACAATGTTCGTTAACTGACATAAGAACCCTGTTCGAGTAATCTTTAAATCAAAGTTCAATAGTTCAGTCACTTGTAAGCTCCAGGATAAGCGCCATAAGAAAAAGAAAATTTTCCTTTACGTTCTCCTCTATGAGTAGATGCAAAGACTGAACACTTTTTTCCCTCTCAACAAGTGATACACCAGTTTTCTTTTCTACACCAGTTCCTATATTTGCGGCTATCAAGGAATTATTTTCATATGCTCTATATTCTCCCTTTGCCGCTCCAGTAATAGAACCATAATGGAAAGAAGATTTGTTTTCGATAACTCAAAAATGTCAAATGGGATGGAATAGCTTATGGCAATGTTTGTGTCAGCATCAAGCCCATCTTTACTTCAAATCTTCTTAGAATGTTGGAGCTCCTTTGCAGTATGTCCTAGTGTAGAAACATCCTTCACTCGTCAAGCGTTTGCTTCTTCTAGATCGAAAACACAGTGTCTTGTCCATTAGAAAAATCACAACCCCAGAATTCAAGCGATTCTCCTTTACTTTTCGGTTAAAGTGATGGTGATCCTTTGTATTTTTTGTTTAATCTATAGATCAGCAAACAACTTTCCCCTTGGTTTTTCTTCCATTGGCTATCGTTTAGATCATAATCATCAACTGCTATTGAAAGCGCTTCTCTGAGAATCCAAAGCACCTACAGATGGTGATTGCTGGGACTGTTCTACATTTGATAAAGCAAAGATTTTGACTTCTTCCCTTGCAAAATACCAGGAATGATGCCCTATGCCACAATACAATGGATTTTGTAATTCATTATTTCCATTGCTACAACATGTTCGAAAGCTTTCCCCGCTAGTTGAAGTAGGACAAGGATGTACAAGACCTTGCGCATCTGCCTTGATAGCAGTCAATGCTCCTCTCACTCTATCAATTTTCACTCTCCTCCCATCTTCTCCTCCTGTGCAGCAAACTGTTTCCTCCCAAAAGATATCGCTCAGGCACCCGAGACAAGAATCTCTCTTCCCCAATATGTGGCTTCTTTACTTCACTTCCAGATCGGCCAACTCATACCAGGTTTCTTCTAGATGTATTTTCCTCTTTTAGAATCCTTTGCGATCATATAATCTCCCCTTTTCCTAGGCTTCCCTTTGAGTGCATCCCGAAACAGAAGGTTTCTCTCACAAACTAAGCCCAATAAGATTTGGAAATCTTCCTTAGCTGTGCTAATCTTTTCATTAATCTGGTATGCTCATGGAGCTAAGTTCGTGCATCTTGCTTCTGATCCTCGTACATCTTGATTTGAAAGAATTTCCCGCTATCAAACACCATTCCCAAGCACATGGGTAACATCATATTTGCATGTCCTTGTTATATCTGGACAATATGTGATCTCCAATAGCCCTAGTTCATATGTATCTCAATATACAATCATACCTTTGGACACTCATTATTTCATATTGCATTATCCTTCTTATTTATTTATAGTTTTGATATTTACATATGCATATATTTATATTCTTTAGTTTCCATTTTTATTTATCTCCCCTCTTCGTCTTGAACCTCTTCTACAGGCTCCTCATCTTCTTCATCTTCTTCTTCCTCTTCATCTATTATTGTCTCATAATCCTCATCCTCTCTCCTTTTAAAAAGCTCAACTCTTTTCCCAGCAATCAGTTCCTTCAACTTGGTTCCGTGGAGTTCCCTGAGTGAGTATGTACCATTGTCGAACACTTTACATATCACATAGGGAGGAAACCATCTTTTCACCAATTTCCTTCGGGCTTCGTATTGTGTGTCTAATGAGCTATCATAGACAAGTACCCTCTCTCCTTCATTCACCCTTTTACATCTTAACCTATGGGACTTGTCAAATGCAATCTTATATCTCACTCTAGATGCTTTGAGCTTAACTGTAGTTTCCTCTATCAGATTTCTTCCTTTCTCTAATTGAAGAATCTGCACTGGTAGAAGATCTTCTCTCGACATCTCATCCTCCCAAGGCAAAGAAGTGCATGCTAGAGCATGTGACTTCGTCAACAAAATATGTTTCTGACAATACATTAGTTCAGATTGCATATATCCAGTAGTCCTAGTGCATGTCATCTTGTTTACCCATAGGGATAAGGGAAGGTATTTTGGCTAGTTCTTTATCTTCCCGTCTCAAGCCTTAGCCAGATACTTAATAATCGGGGGATGTCCATGCTCAAGTTTTCCATTGGCTTCAGGATTGTAAGCAGTGGTGAGTGATAGCTGAATACCATATTTCTCAAAAAATTCTTTGGCTTCCCGAGCATCAAGCTCACCTCTTTCAGCAACTATTTTCGCAACATAGCTAAATCTACTAAACATGTCTTGTAGTAGAAACTTGCATGCATTGCTCGTAGTTTTCATCCTCAAAGCTTTTCCTTGAACATGATTTTTTAGGTCCTCTCTCTCCACATAATATAATTCATATGTTGCACCCCTAATAGCATTGTAACAAGATTGATAACCCACCTATAGTGGATATTTAGAGGATATGTCGGATGCTATTCATCCCTGTGCTTGACATTCGAGTACATCTGGCAAGTCTTACAAGTGGCTACATATTTTGGGACATCTACATACATCCTAGGCCACCAATATCTTTCCTCTATCTTTTCATAAGTCCCTTGAACGCCCTTATGTCTGGCCCATAGCAAGCTATGCATTTCACACATAATCTTACCTCTCATTTCATTGCAACCTACAACTCGCTAAGGTATCTTACCTATTTCGATCTTTTGCTTCCAAAGCAATCCATCTTTTAGGAAATAATTGCTTGACTTTCTCTGAATGGTACTAAATTTATTTTTGCTCCAACTAAGATCACGAAAATTTATGCTTAGGTATCTTCAGATTTCCCACCACTCATTTTCATATTCATCTTCATTGAATCTTTCTGTTATTCCTACTCAAACTTAGTAAATTTTCTATTCTTTTCTCCTATTTCCTTTCTCGCTTCCTAAAATCTTTTGATTTCCTCTTCTTGAAGACTCAATACTAGTCTTAGGCTTCTCAATTTGATGCATTGGCTCTTTTCTATTCAGTCCCGTCTTCATCTAGGCTGGAAGTATGTACATGCGAAGCATATAAGTCCAAGCTTATCTCTTCATCATTAGAAATCATTGAGTCTTCATTTTTGTGTATAGCTCGTGATCGCATATCGGCTACCACATTATTCCTCCTGGCTATATGAACAAACTCAGGTTTTAGCAACTTGATGTATGCTATTCATCTTAACATGACAATGTTTGCAGTGGAACAGTTCACGATCATTCCCAACAATGGTAAGCAGTCTCTTTCCACCACCACATTTTCTCGAATTAATTATTCTTTATCATTCTTCAATGTGGGCACTATTCCCCAAAGATCTCACTCAATCTGAGGGTATTCTCTCTCAAAAACATTTAGTACTTTAGCTCTAAATCAAAGCACATACCTTCTTCCCTCATCATTCTCTTGGCCAATTACCCAGCCTATACCCGTGGGACTCATATCTATGGTAATGTAAATTTTTTTATTGTCACTGTAATCAGCTTTTCTAAGCATCACTGCTTTCGCAAGTGCCTTCTTTAATTTCCTCACAGCTTGTGTATGTATATCCTTGCATTGAAATCTCTACCATTTTCAAAGCAATTGATAGAGTGGGTATGCAACATGGGCAAAATCAGGAATCCACACAATGTAGAAAACACATGCCGCAAGAAATCTCCTCACCTTAGTGATCAAGGCGCAGACCTCTTTCATGTGTTGAATGGCATCTACTTGCTTTGGACATGGCTTTCTTTCTTTAGGACCACACAGACGTCCTACAATCAGTAGCTCTTGCACCCCAAATACTAATTTTTCTACAGAGAATGTCAAATGGACCTCTTCCAATCGACTGAGAATGGATTCACAATAATTTATATGATCTTTAACAAATTATCCACATGCATCCCCGTCAAGAGTCTCATCTTTATCTTTTTCCTCACAGCCTTTAATAGGAACATTGTCAATGAATGGCATGGTTAGATGTGGAATAAAATCCCTAAGCACCTTATGGATACCATTCATCCTATGTGCTATCGAGTTCGTGGCACCTTGTGGCAAAGTGCACATGCACAGGAGCCCAAGTGGTGTCCTCATAATCCTCAAGTCACGACTCTCGAGAGGTAGCTGGAATTGGTCATAACCAGAGTGCAAATCCCCCATTGAATAAATAGATCTTCTTGCAAAGGCTTATGCATACTCATCTACGATAGGCCGTATTCCCATATTTCTGATTGTCACCTTATTTACTGATTGTAGACCCTAAATAAATCTCAGTGACCCATTTTTCTTTGGTACTGTGAACCAACAATTAGAATAGGGAGCACTTGATGGCTCAAGAGTTCCCATACTAATCTTTTCATTAAATAGGTCAATTAACTTTGAAATGTGAGCTTTTGGTATTGGAATCGATCCAAGATTCCAAGGTACATGTGGAATTGTGAAAAATATCATTGGTGTCACCAGAAAAGGATCGACACATTCAATTTCCTGAGCATTGAAAGAGAAAGCCTTTCCATGGCTGAAAATCATATGAGAGAATACATTCTTCTCTTTTTCATTGAGAAAACCATCTTTTCCTAACTGAATTTTCTCGTGTTTTAGTGAATTCGTGACCTATTTTTCTTTTATCTCTGAGAGATAGCTAGGTGTTTGCTCCATCCATAAGTTTGTTACTATTTTTAGGAAGCGGAACTGCAATTGGTTTAATGTTTTTATCAATTGTTTTGTATTCTGTTTCAACAAACGCTTCTTTCCCTGTTTCATCTTGCTCAGACTTTGCTATTTCCTTGTACATGGAAATAGAGTCGTTTGAATCCAAGCTTCCATAGTTCTAACTTATGAACTTTGATCTTTAAAATATTTTGGAATAGGTCTTGTCCGAAGAGAAGTTCTATTCTTGACATGGTCTATACAAACCATCATAAAATGGACGGTTTTCTTTCCATCCTTGCTTTGGATTCGTGCATAAGCTGATCCATCCTCCAAGACACTTCGTTTTTTTCACGATCGCCTCATATTCCACTCAAGAGCATAAATAAGTAACAACCGAGAGGGTATCTACATTATCATTGCATCCGGTTACACCTCTGATCTCATTGCTTGCTGACTTTAAGATTTCATGATGCATCTTTCCCTGATCCAAGGACTTTATCACTTTAGACCATGATTCTGTGTCACTATTTTCATCAATTACTTGACACGCGTACATAGATCTATGCAATGTTGAAGCAACATTACCAGAAGTGCCAGGGAAGAACACTTTCATGCCTTCCCGACCAAAATTAATATTTACCTTTTCTCAAGACTTCGAGTCATAAATCATGTTCTCCTTTATGAATACAAGATTTTTAGACAATGCTTGTTTAAAGCTCTCACAAGAATATCTATTGTGCTCCAAAGAGTCAGATGAGATGCATCTTTTAATTTCAAGAGCTTTTGGAGCTTTATTATTAGTCGCTTGTAGAGATTGGATTGCATCATCTGTTTAACACTTTGGATTGTCAAATCACGAAACCTTTTAAACATCTCTTCCATGGTGTTGAGATGCACAATCTCCTTTCCAGTTGGTTGATAAGCCTGAGCATTTGGAGCAGGTTGATGTGGTGCTTGTATTTTCTCTTCTTGTATGTCCTCCTACCAATCTTTCATGAACTTCGCCATAGCTCTTTTCTTCTCTATGTACCTCTTCATTGCTGCTTCTACCTCATCCCAATCCTTAGTAAGCCCAGAATCTGTCTGGAGAAGTTCCTCCTAGGCCTTTATATCTATTGCTCGTAAAAACAATGAAACCCTTTCATGTTTGACCGCTCTCCTATCATGATGCGTTAGGTCATTGTATTGTCAATCAAAATCCCTTTTGATATCCAGAATGGTTTGATCTTTCGATTTATGAATCCATTTTTAGGAAGTTGCTCGAGTCACCTTATCAATGTTCCTTGAGAGCGAACTTTTTTATTAAAAACAATTTGTATTGTGGCCTCCTGGTTTGGGTCTCCATTATTAACCGATTGCATAAGTGCAACTTTGACACATGTATGACATTTTCAATACGTTCTATATCATTTAAGGGAGTAAGTCGAGTTCTAAGATATCAAGCTTCTGGCTCATATTCTTTACAAAATCATGTGACATTTTTAGCGTCGAAGTAACCACTCTGTTTATTAACTCATTCATGGAATGCTTGGATGGCACCTGGTGTTTTTTTGTCCTACTGGAAGCGCAAGAGGTGGATTATAAAGTCCATTGTAGTGTCGCCCATAAATAGTCAAACACGAAGAGCTTATGGAATTGCACTATTTGCTAAGCCTTTTACTCCTAGGCTCAAAGTCTTGGGTTCACCAGGTATATCGATGAATTCATGGGAAAGGAATAGAGATGAGACTCAAGAGCTGAATTGACAAAACATGAACTTAGTCAACCTTGAATATTTTCAATGTTTTCATCTTTGATTAGTTCGAAGTGTTTGGAATTCTATGACATTGGGTTTACTTTTAAAATGGAGTAGCTATTCACAAAACATATAAGAGTTAAGCTTGTTAACTCTTAGAGGAACTCATACTATGCACAAGTGGTTTATTCATCACTTCACTATCCTCATTAGCTTTACTTGTATTTACATTCAATTTTTATTATCTCTAGAACAAGGAACTATAGACAAAGAAAGTGCATAGCAACATAAATCTCAACGGCTAAGTTTTAAAGAAGCAATGCCTTGTATATTTTTGAAAGACTTCTACAACATCAACTCTAAATTTTACAATGCAACGTTATGCACAAACATTAACGCATCATATATGAATCACAACAGTACCAAAATATCAACTGTAACATGAAATGTTACATCCGCGAGTGTATATGAAATTAAAGTTAAGGATGCTAACAGTGTAGAAATGTAGTGAAATATATGTATGTTTTCATACTTGTTGCTTATGCTTCAACCACTCACCTTCTTAAAACTTCATGTTAACATCATAAGTATCGAAACCCAAAACATGTATCTGTTTATCTTATACCGTATGAAACGTAACATAACAGACAAACCGTTATGCATGTGACTCCATCTAAGTCATTGATAGGAAAGATTAAGATAATATTATAGCTCTAACATTTTCTTGCCGTATTCATAAGGTTCTAAATGTATAACAATAAATAACCATATATAACCATATATATATATATATATAAGGTTCTATGTGATGAGTGAAGCTAACAATTAAAACAATTTAAATGATTCATTGTGTCATGCTGTTTAGAATTTCAAAGCGGAAACATCATACACGCATAATGTTGACTTCATTATAAATTATGCCTCAAGGATGAATAAGAACTTATATGTTCTTGAACGGTCCCTCCATGATTATCCCTTGTAGGCCCTCAGCTAGAAGTCGGTTTCCTATGTCATAATCTTAATAATGACCACAACATTCGTTAATTCACATAAGAACCCTGTTCAAGTAATCTTTAAATCAAAGTTCAACAGTTTAGTCACTTGTAAGCTCTAGGATAAGTGCCATAAGAAAAAGAGAATTTTGTCGTATTGTCTCCTCTATCAGTAGATGCAAAAACTGAACACTTTTTCCCTCTCAATAAGTGACACACCAGGTTGATATGTGCTAAACCTTTTCCTTTTTTGTGCATAACGACAAATAGTAGTCAGCTACAGGAGTCAAATTCAGTATAGTAGCATACCTTAATAATGTTGAGATGATACAACTTGATCAAAGTTTCAGTCCTTATCTTTTTCTCCTCTGCGGATGGAGGTGTAAAATCATCAATGAGATCTACTCCATCGTTGCCTTTTCACATCAAGTTGCCCTCTTTCAAGAATGAAGTCTTTGCATCGCTTTCATTCATCTAACCTTGAGAGATATATATGCAACATGCGGACTTTCAACTCATGACCAATTTCTGTTTCTATTTCTTTGAAATTCATTTCTGCAAAAAGGGAGCTCAGCATCATTGTCATATTCTTTGTCAAACTCTCTCCGTTTAGGATTGTAGCCACTCTCATCTAAATAGGTGGTACCATCCTCTATGCCATCAAGGAGTGGGTTTGGTTTCTTCACACCAATGCTGCAGTTACTCTAGCTTCCATCTCTTTCAACTATTGTAGCAGTGGTCTTTGAATCTTGTTTGTGTTGTCGTGACAATATTGTTTTCTTTTCTACACCTGTTCGTATATTTGCGGCTATCAAAGACTTACTTCTATATGATCTATCTTGTCCCTTCATTGCTCTAGTAACATAACCATAATGGAAAGAAGATTTGTTTCTGATAACTCAAAAATGTCAAATGGGCTAGAATAGCTTATGGAAATGTTTGTGTCAGCATTGAGCCCGTCTTTACTTCAAATCTCGCTAGAGCTCCTTTCCAGTGGGTCCTAGTGTAGAAACATCACTCATGAAGTGTGTGCTTCTTTTAGATCGAAAACACAGTTGATGCCCTATGCCACAATACAATGGATTATGTAATCCATTATTTCCAAATGCTATAACACATTCAAAAGCTTTCTGTCACGCACGCACGTGAGCACCTTCTTTTGCAAAGCAGGAACATGCCTTTTTGCTCCTCTCTGCTCCTTGATCAACGTCCGCGAACACACACACAGAGTGATGTCATTCGAACCACACACACACACAGAGTGATGTCATTCGAACCACCCAGCCGCGTCCGAGCTGCTCATTACTTATATTCTCTCATAAGAGATCATAGTCTTACTTAGATACTCTCTCATATATGAGATCTACTTTTGTCTCTTCTACCAAATGATATAAAATACCCATGTGATGCCATGTGGCATCCTTCTCCAAATGGTGATCCACTGTCAATGAATATCATATGACATTTCCTTCCCCTTGAAAACATTTTCGTCCTCGAAAATGTAGATGAAATGTCCGTACTGGTAGAAGTAAATGCTCAGACTCCCCTGAACCCCATGTACTCTATGTACATGGTCATCTCTGTGTGTTGTTTCCTCGTATCCTTGTTGGTGCAAAACAAGCCTACACACATTGGCTTGGACAATTGGAACCTTGGAAGGCTAAAACCCTTGAAGGATGTATTTACATGAACCTTGAACCATAGGAACCAATGCTTATTGGTTATTACCTTTTATCTCTTGTAAAAGTCAATATGACTTTAATTACTCATGTAATCACACCTAACTGAGAAAGTCGTGGAGATCTTGATTGATTGAATAGGTGGATGATTGAGAGAATATCTCATTCACTTTTAGGTACATGATTCAAGGAGATTAACTTAGATTTGAAGTTCAAAAATCTCATACAAACTCTATAAAAGACACAAGGAAAAGACGCGGGTGTGTGGCACTCTTCCCGAGGCATTTCTGAGAGAATTTTTGAGTGTGTGTGAGCTACACCATAGCCAACACCTCTGAGTACCATTGAGCATTACTTTACATGCCAATGGGAATGTACAATCATTAGATTCAATCAATATACATATATTCATAGTCTCTGTTTTCTCTGAGTGACTACCTTCAACTCTGTCAACTTCAGAGGAGCATATCTCAAGTTCTACTGAACCAAATTGGATGATTCAAAGCACAATGGAACAAGCTTGAAGCATACTATATTCTTACAAAATTTAAAGGTCATTGGAGCTACCAACTGGGAGAAATCGCACTCGAAGTGATCTCTGGTATTTCTCTGTACAGTTCCTAAAATATCGGGGGTGTCTCTAAGTTTCCTAAATTGATTTCTCAGAGTGTAGTTGATCATTTACTTTAATTCCACTTGCAAATGAAATATTGTTAAGCTAATTGATTATTTCCAAAGGCAATTAGATCAATTTTAAGTGTGCTGGTCACACTGAGCATAACTCTGAGCAGTTGTCAATACCAAAATAGCAAGTTTTCAGGATTCTTGAAATCACAAGTAGTCTGTTTTAACCCAATCATTACTCAACTCATTTCCAAAGTACATATAGTATATTTTGGTGTCATCTGGAAGCTCAAGGAGTCTACTAAGCATATCTGGAGTCAAAGGAGGGCAGGTGTGAAGCAGGTTTTGCAGCACCAGCTTGATCTTCTAAGTGTATCCAGCCATCACATCCAACAGTGGTATCAGAGCAAATAAGGTAATCATGGGTGATGGTTTCCCTTCCTTCATTGACAAATTGGATAGAAATAATTACCAGGCTTGGTCATTGAGAATGAAGACCTATCTACAAGGGAGAAGCTTGTATGGATACATATCAGGAGATGAGGAGTTGCCCTCATTCAAGACCAGAGGCCTACCTAAAAAGGATGAACATGAGAGGCTCAACCAATGGTGTGCAAAAGATGCTTTGGCAAGGTCATATCTTCTAAACTCTATTTCTGATTTTCTTCTACCTCATGTAAGGAATTGCAAGACTTCCCAAGAGACTTGGGAAACCTTGTCAACATACTTTTCATCAAGCACAAGGGCTAGAAAGAATCAGCTATGGATTGAGTTTACAACTCTTAGGAAGCAATCAAAACAATGTGTCTCAGAATTTGTCACGAAGGTCAAAGACATTGCAGATCAACTTGAAAGTGTTGGAGAAGAGATTGAGGAAGAGCAAATAGTCAGACAAGTGATCAATGGACTAAAGGCAGATGACAAGTGGGAGAGCTTTACCACAACAATGGACTTGTACATGGACATCCAAGCACCTGATCTAACAACTCTGATTGGACAACTCTTTACACATGAAGCAAAGATCACAAAGAATGGAGAGCAATCAAAAGGTAACAATCCCTCTGCCCTATATACTGATAAGAAGACTAAAGACAAGGGTAAAAACAAAAACGTTTGATGAAGAAGGCTCTACCTCCCAAGCAAACTATGCAGGGAGAGGTAGATCATCTAGAGGTAGGGGCAGAGGAGGTAAGTCAGGTAGGGGGAGACCCTACAATCAATCTCCATGCAATATTTGTGGCTTGTCTAACCATACTACAGATGAATGCTACAAAAACTACAAGAACCAAAGAGGAAGAGGTCACCAAAGAGGAGGATACTCTCAAGGAAGAGGCAGATTCAATCAAACTCAAGGCTACCATGGCTACAACAATAATTACAACAATAGCTACAATCACAATGGAAATTATCAAGGAGGATACAGGAATAGGAAGGACTACAACAATTATGCAGAGGAGCAAGATGATTCCTTGTTGATCATGAACATGACATCTAAATAAGGTATCAATGATGATCACTTATTCTATATTGATTCAGGTTGCTCTAACCATGTAGCTGGAAATGTTGCCTTACTCTCTGATTTGGAAGAACCCAAAGGCAAGCACCAAGTGCAGACAGGTGATGACACTAAACATTCAGTTGTTAAAGTAGGCAATGTCAAAACAAGTGATGGTAATCAGAATTTACTAAGCAGAGTGTTGTATGTTCCAACAATCACCAAGAATTTGATGAGTGTAGGTCAGATTGTAGAAAAAGGTCTACAAGTCAGGTTTACTCAACATGGTGCATATGTGGAGGATCCAAGACATGGATTCAGGAGGATAGCCAAGGGAGAAAAATCAGGTAGATTGTTTACCTTTGAACTTGAAGACACTAAGAGTATTGCTTTGTACAACTATAAGGACCAAACCCTATCAGAATTGGAGATTTGGCACAAGAGATTAGGTCACATTGGAGAAAGGACCTTAAAGCAAATGAGCAGGGATCAATGTGTGCTTGGGATACCTAATGTATCCAAGCAACACATGATATACAAATGTGGGGCTTGTCAATTTGGTAAGTCACACAGATTGCCATATACCAAGAAAGGTTTTATGCATGAAGATTATTTGGAATTGGTGCATACAGATGTTTGGGGACCTAGCAAGGAGCCATCCATATCTGGATCAAGGTACTATGTGTCCTTTATTGATGACTATAGCAGGTGGACTGTCTTATACTTCATGAAACATAAAGATGAAGTATTTAATTGTTTCAAAAGGTATCTTGCACTAGTTGAAAATCAAACAGGTAGACATTTGAAGAGGCTAAGGTCAGATGGTGGTGGAGAATACTTCTCCAATGACTTTGAAGTTTTCTTGCAAGAAAGAGGCATCAAGAGGGAGATTACTACAAGGTACTCACCTGAACAAAATGGAGTAGCTGAAAGGAGGAATAGACTCATTGTAGAGACAGCCAGGTCTATGCTAAATGAAAAGAAATTGCCAAATTATCTTTGGGCAGAGAGTGTATCTACTGCCACATACTTAATCAACAGGTTGCCATCAAAGACACTTGATGGAATGACACCCTATGAGGCTTGGCATGGTAAGAGACCATCTCTGGATCATTGTAAAATCTTTGGGTGTGTTGCATATGTGCATATTCCCTCACAGGTAAGGGGAAAGCTAGATCCTAAGGCTGAAAAGTGTATCTTCATTGGTTATGATTTGAACCAAAAGGGATACAGATTCTACAACCCTTCAAACAAAGGCTTCAAGGTAAGCAGAGATGTCATATTTGATGAGAATGATTCATGGTATGAAAATGAATGCAGGAAAGTTAGCCTACCTTATGACATGGAAGAAGACTTTCCCAAGCTTATTAGACAAGAACCAACTCAGAAAGAGGACACAAGCTCAGATGATGAAGACACCATCAACATTGAAGAATTTAAGGCTTGGAAATCCAAAGGGAAGATGAAGATGAAGCAACTAGAAGACAATCCAGAATCCTCAACTCAAGCTATGAGGAGATCTCAAAGAGAAAAGAAGAAACCTATTAGGTATGGGTATGATACTTCACTTGTAACCAAGCACTCTGTATATCTTGCAAAGGATATCTTGAATGAAGAACCAGGTACATTTGAAGAAGCAATCACTAAACCAGAATGGAAGGAAGCAATGGATGAAGAAATGGAGGCTCTCAAGGAGAGTGATACTTGGGACTTGGTACCCAAGAAGGACTCCATGAAAGTGATAGGATCCAGATGGATCTACAAACTCAAGAGGAACTCAGATGGTACAATAAACAGGTATAAAGCTAGGTTGGTAGCCAAGGGTTTTGCACAAACCCAAGGCATTGATTATGAGGAGACATTTTCTCCTGTGGCCAAGATGCCAACTATCAGAGTTATGGTGAGTGTAGCTGCATCCAAGAATTGGAACATGTATCAATTGGATGTGAAGAATGCATTCTTGAATGGATGGATATCTGAGGAGGTCTACATGTCACAACCACCTGGCTATGAAGATCCCAATAAGGTAAATCATGTTTGTAAATTGAAGAAGGCTCTGTATGGATTGAAGCAGGCACCTAGAGCATGGAATTACAGGTTGACAACCTATCTCCTAGATCAAGGATTTGTGATGAGTAAAGCAGATACTTCATTGTTTATAAAGAGGAACAATTCAGAGGTAATATACTTGTGTGTCTATGTTGATGACATCATTATTACAGGAAATGATGTTCAGGGAATTAGACACATCAAAGGACAGATGATGAAGGAATTCAAGATCAATGATCTTGGATTATTGAAGTACTTCCTAGGACTTGAATTGGTCTATACAAATTCAGGTATCTTTATTACTCAGAAGAAGTACATTCAGGACATGGTCAAGAAGTTTAATTTGCAGGAAGCTAAAGTCTCAAACATTCCTATGGAGGTCAACCACAAACTCAGTGCACATGAAGGAGAAGAACTCAAGGATATTACAAGTTACCAAAGTTTGGTAGGTAGTCTAAATTATGCTACCTTAACCAGGATTGATATATCATATGGTGTTAGTGTACTTAGCCAATTTATGCATAAACCAAGAGTACCACATTTGGAGGCAGCCAAGAAGATAGTAAAGTACCTAAAGGGAACACAAAAGCATGGTTTGTACTTTCCATATTCATCAGACATTGATATCAAAGTATACTCAGATGCTGACTGGGCAGGTTGCAAGGATGACAGGAGGAGTACATCTGGTTACATATGCTTTGCAGGTGATAAACCAATTTCTTGGTCATCCAAGAAACAACCCACAGTAGCTTTGTCATCTACTGAGGCAGAATATAGAGGGCTAGCCAATGCCACTCAAGAAGCTATATGGTTGAAGCTTTTATATTCAGAATTGGGCCTATACACAAGGCCACCAATCATATTTGGTGATAACACAAGTTCTCTTCACCTAGCAGCAAATCCAATTTATCATGCCAGAACAAAACACATAGAGGTTCATTACCACTATGTGAGGGAGAAGTTACTTAGCAAAGAAATTCAATTGTCATATGTGTCTACTAATATACAATGTGCAGATTTGCTTACTAAAGCTCTGGATGGAAGCAAGCTATGCAGATTTAAATCCATGATTGGATTGCAGGAAATAATTGAAGACTAGAGATGAAGACTTGAGCCAAAGTGTTTGGCTTGAGGGGGAGCTGTTGGTGCAAAACAAGCCTACACACATTGGCTTGGACAATTGGAACCTTGGAAGGCTAAAACCCTTGAAGGATGTATTTACATGAACCTTGAACCATAGGAACCAATGCTTATTGGTTATTACCTTTTATCTCTTGTAAAAGTCAATATGACTTTAATTACTCATGTAATCACACCTAACTGAGAAAGTCGTGGAGATCTTGATTGATTGAATAGGTGGATGATTGAGAGAATATCTCATTCACTTTTAGGTACATGATTCAAGGAGATTAACTTAGATTTGAAGTTCAAAAATCTCATACAAACTCTATAAAAGACACAAGGAAAAGACGCGGGTGTGTGGCACTCTTCCCGAGGCATTTCTGAGAGAATTTTTGAGTGTGTGTGAGCTATACCATAGCCAACACCTCTGAGTACCATTGAGCATTACTTTACATGCCAATGGGAATGTACAATCATTAGATTCAATCAATATACATATATTCATAGTCTCTGTTTTCTCTGAGTGACTACCTTCAACTCTGTCAACTTCAGAGGAGCATATCTCAAGTTCTACTGAACTAAATTGGATGCTTCAAAGCACAATGGAACACACTTGAAGCATACTATATGCCTACAAAATTTGAAGGTCATTGAAGCTACCAACTGGGAGAAATCGCACTCGAAGTGATCTCTGGTATTTCTCTGTACAGTTCCTAAAATATCGGGGGTGTCTCTAAGTTTCCTAAATTGATTTCTCAGAGTGTAGTTGATCATTTACTTTCATTCCACTTGCAAATGAAAGATTGTTAAGCTAATTGATTATGTCCAAAGGCAATTAGATCAATTTTAAGTGTGCTGGTCACACTGAGCATAACTCTGAGCAGTTGTCAATACCAAAATAGCAAGTTTTCAGGATTCTTGAAATCACAAGTAGTCTGTTTTAACCCAATCATTACTCAACTCATTTCCAAAGTACATATAGTATATTTTGGTGTCATCTAGAAGCTCAAGGAGTCTACTAAGCATATCTGGAGTCAAAGGAGGGCAGGTGTGAAGCAGGTTTTGTAGCACCAGCTTGATCTTCTAAGTGTATCCAGCCATCACATCCAACAATCCTTCCCCTTAAGAAGTCTCATATGAGATCATCTCAAAAGTGGGAAACCGTCTGAGTGGTGCCTACTATCTCCCATGTACACTCACCCTCCAAACTATCACTCCCATAACATACAACATCATCCAAATGACCTAAGTCCATATGATGTATCCTCCATGGAGCAATAGCATGTCAAGCAAGTGTAAAAGTGCCAAGCTTATAGGCTCGACCATACCATAATGGAGATAATAAACCATATAATCCTATGAAATATAGAACAAAGTCCCATAACAAGTGACTCCAAACCCATCTAAAACTAAATGATAGATTTCCCTCATAACACTCTAGGTCTTCCTAACCTTAAGTGTGCTCACAAGTAATAGTTTCCTCTAAACTACCTTGTGACTATGCATCTCCATCATGTAGCTCATATATAAGAATTTATTGGTAGTAAAATGCAATCTCTACATTTCACCAACCAAGAAGTCTGTGGTTTGTCATCCTTTACTATTGGACTAAGTTCTATTGGAAGAGCATCTATTGGCACTAGTGCAAACTCAAAAATATTCTCTTCCCGATAGTTTGCCATATGAATGCAGAAAGCATTTCCTTTGAGATTCAGATAATCCCTAAGTACCCATCGTCCTAACTGATGTTTACTCATCATACTCATGATGTAACACCAACTAAGAGTTTGGTACCCTAATAGGTTAGATATATCTCTATCTCCTATAAACCCTAAAAGAGAAGAGTCATGCTCAACTCCCAGTCTCACTAATGTCAAGAACTAGATCATCTCATCTAGTCAAAGTCCATCACTAGAAATAGCATAACTACTTCTCTCTAAAGTCTACAAGTGAGACTCAATCTAACCATCATGATTAACTGATCTCCCTTTTGTCTTTGATAGAAGAGTGCCACTTCTATCTAGACAATCTAAAAGTGAGGAAGTGAAACTCTCTCCATATCTCTCTCTCTATTCAATCTCTTCTAAGGAAAAGAGCACTAGTAGTGGAACCTATTCCACTTTCCCTTTCCCTTTGAAAGAGATTCTATTGAATCCAGTTTCTCTACTCATCCATAGCTGAGAACATGCACATAAGTTCTGCATACTTTTCCTTCAAAACTAGTGGAGAAAGAGACTCCCATGTGAAGGAAAATTACATTGAAAAGTAGAGTAAATGAATTCCTTTTGAAATAAAGACTAAGAGATGTTCCCCAAACATCTCTTCTCTCTAAAGGAAAACATACTCTATTCTTCTCCTATGAAGAAATAATGTTTTCCTTTCCTTCTTTCTCTCTCAAAGAAGAGGAGCTAAAGTGAGACCACTGAACTAAAGTGAGATCTGTCATGGATCTCGAAGCTAATTCCCACTTTCTCGTTTTCTTAAAAGAGAAACTCATGAATTTATTTAGTCCTCTCTTCCATACTAATGCATAATCCCTCATTACACATATTCTTATGAAGATGGAGAACAGATCTCCCCTAACTAATGAAGGTGTATTTAGTGAAGAGTGGAGAAAATAAATTCCTAATAAGGGTCAAAGTCCTCTACTAAAATGATCAGCAATGATATGACATGATACCGTAAACACATGTGTATCCATAGTAAAGAACTATCTCTGCCAACCATACTCTATGCATGGATCTATACGATCCACTCAAACTGATGGAATTATCCTTCCTGAAAAACTGAAAAAGAGTATGTGATACTAATGGTGATAAAATCACCTATCACATTCTCTACTGGAAGAACAAATCTTCCCTAACTATGAAGGATAACTCCCAATCCTAAGGAGATATCTACTAAGAGCTCTCCTCTTATCTAGTGAGACATGTCGCTATGAATGATGAGTCCTTTTCTCCCTGGCCATAGAAGAAGAGTGCTCAAAGGGAAGTTGTTTCCACTGTCCCATACCAGTGGAACCTTCTTCCAATTCATGTTGTCATACCTACACTAAACCGAATATATATATTCCATACATATGTAATGGAATATGCAGGTGGACTCTAATGAATCCCATATCCTAGAATCATATCAGTGGACTCAAATGAGTCCCATGTCCTTGAACTAGTTAGTTTGGTTCTTGTCAATATGTGACAATGGATATCCCTTCTGTTCCAAACCAACTTGTTCCTAGGTACCAAGACTAAGCCTAGGTACCTCTCTGTAGATCCCAAGATACATATATATGTATTGGGTACCCCAATTATTCCTGACTAAGGGATCTATGCTCCATACCATAGAGCTAGTGCCATGCCTATGGCCTTCTTAACCATCACTCGAATCACATAAGCACCCGTCGATGCTATCTCATGAAACCCATCTTTGTGATCCCATACTATTGGTTTCCTTAGTAGTGAAACAAAAATGCTTCACTACTTGCTCAAGTGATGTGCAGGAGTGAAACTAGTCACTCTTTGGGTATTCCTAATAATACCCCATAGTCTCCTAATCATCATGTGAGACTCTTGTGAAGATAAGTAAATCTTCACTAATTTGGAGATTATCATAAATGTGTCTCCCGTGTTTGTATGCAACTTCCTAAAACCTATAGGATTGCTTGTGCACATTTCTAATGGTGAAGGTGTAGCTCCTTCCGTTAGCAATCCTATGGTCTAAATCCATAAGGATTATGTGTAGGGATCCTGCTAGTACTGAAGTTGCCTTATCTATACTACTATGATGGTCCTAAGTCCATCGTATACATGCTTAGAAGCATTTCTAGACCTTATTGATGTTTGCAGAACAGGCATGTTACCATGCCATATCATTCTTACCTAAAGGCAAGTGCGTATATAACGCCATGCGGTAAGAAAAATTTCGACAGCATTTCCCCAGGAAATGGAATCCCAAAAAAAATTAAACCATAGCTCAGTGGCACAAAGGCCACCTAACGACATAGGGCTTGACAGGCCCATGGCATGCACGCCATAAACTCATATATGGATTCCATGACCTGCAAAAACATAAAAACAAATGTTGGCAACCATTCTCTGTGTTGCCTAACCATATAGTTTCTACAATCCTGTTTCCTGCAAACAATCAAAAAGTATACTTCTTTCCTGTCGATCCATACTTTAAGAATTTCAAAAATGATCAACATTTGATGTATGCAATCCAATTTATGCATGGATATACAAAACATGCCATAACATAAAGTAAAATGACTGAAGCATAAAGCACACGTCCCTGAATAATTTTGTATTGGAGTTGCATGCATCCAGTTCTTCTCGATGGGCTTCGAGATCTCTGCACCTTCCTCCTCAGGTCCTTACATAAATTTTGAAGTGTCCGAAAACATTGGAACACTCCCCAAAACATAAAATATGATAAGGTGATTACCAAAATAATGCAAATTTAGTCAAAAAATGCTTTAGTAATCCTTCTTTAGATCTTCAAAATCCACTTTAGGACCTGCAAATGTTCATAAACTGAAATATATAGCATGTGCAAAGAAATCGAAGTGAAATTACTCAAATCGCCTTCCCGGTTTGAAAGATATGGCTCCCAGAAGGTAGTCGCCATAAACTGTTCAAACTTTGCAGAGATGTTCAGAGCTGCGGAGATGTTCCCGGAAGATATGGCTCTGATACCACTGTCACGCACGCACATGAGCACCTTCTTTTGCAAAGCAGGAACATGCCTTTTTGCTCCTCTCTGCTCCTTGATCAACGTCCGCGAACACACACACAGAGTGATGTCATTCGAACCACACACACACACAGAGTGATGTCATTCGAACCACCCAGCCGCGTCCGAGCTGCTCATTACTTATATTCTCTCATAAGAGATCATAGTCTTACTTAGATACTCTCTCATATATGAGATCTACTTTTGTCTCTTCTACCAAATGATATAAAATACCCATGTGATGCCATGTGGCATCCTTCTCCAAATGGTGATCCACTGTCAATGAATATCATATGACACTTTCCCTGCAATTTGAAGCAGGACAAGGATGTACAAGACCTTGCGGGTCTACCTTGATGGCACCCAATGCTCTTCTCACTCTGTCAATCTTCCCATTCTTCCCATCTTTTCCTCCTATGTAGGAGACCATTTCCTCCCATAAGCTATCCCTGAGACACCCGCAAAAAGATTCTCTCTTCCCCAATATGTGGCTTCTTTCCTTCCCCTCCAAATCAGCCAGCTCGTACCAGCTTTCTACTAGATGTATTTTCCTTTTTGTGAATCCTTTGTGATCACAAAATCTCCCCTTTTCGAAGGCTTCCCTTCGAGTGCATCCCAAAACAGAAGGTTTCCGTCACAAAATGAGCCTAAAAAGATTTGGAAATGTTCCTCAACTTCTGCTAATCTTTCCATTAATCTGGAATGTTCATGGAGCTAAGTTTGTGCATCTTGCTTCTGATCCTCACACATCTTGATTCGGAAGAAGTTCCTGCTATCAAACACTCTTCCCAACCACATGGGTAACATCATATTTGCATGCCCTTGTTATATCTAGATAATATGTGATCTCCAATAGCCTTAGTTGGTATGTATCTTCATATTTACAAGAGCATCACATGTTGAAAGAGCAATAAAAAAGGTGAGGACATCCGATTGCGCATCCATTTCTTACAGCTGTCTTTTAGTGTCTTGAATTGGTGCCCCATGCTTCATTATTAGCTTGGCTTTGCATGAGGACCACAATGTCTTAGGTGGTATGTTAGGTCTCCTCTTATTTTTTCCACCATACAATATCTCCTATTCTTTTAATCTTAAATAGAAAAAACGAATCCGAATACATACACATATATACACACATATAGCATGCACATACGCATATATGTACACTTACACATACATACATACATACATACTGAATACAGGCACACATACACATACTCACACACACACACACACACACACACACATATATATATATATATATATATATATATATATATATATATATATATATATATATATATATATATATATATATATATATATATATATATATATATATATATATATATATATATATATATATATACATACATACATACATATATATATATATGCGTATATATATATATATATATATATATATATATATATATATATATATATATATATATATATATATACATATATATATATATATATATATGCGTATATTTATATATACATACATACATGCACACATAAACATACATACACACACATACACATACACATACCCACATACACATAAACATGCAAACATATACACATACATACATGCATACATATACACATATACATACATATAACACAAACACACATATACATATCCACATATATACATACACACATACACATGCATGCATATAAACACATTCATATAAAATACATGCATTTATCCCACAAGAAGGTGTACTTTTCTATATGTGAATATGTTTGCATGTGTAAATGTGTATATGTGAATGTTTGTGTATGTAAATAATCAAATTATTAATATATAATATCATTATTTGTAGATTCTGATCAATCACATGGAACTTCACCACTGTCTCCTAATCGTGCAATGACTATATACTATAAGTATACCAAACTTTTAATTTTAAATATATTTGGTGGATACATAATTGATATATATTTTTTTCTTGTTATAATCAGATCCTAATCAATGAGAGGGCACTCCACCACCTCGTACCCATGCAATGACTTCACATGTGTCCTAAAATAGGAATTATGATGAATTTTACTATCAAGAGCGTATTATATGTTGGTGTAACTCTTGCCATGGCACGTATCAAAGACCACGATTGGAACTTATTGAACATGAGACAAAGTATGGTACTTTTGAGCATGCACCACCACTTTGTCAACGTGATAATGTTTGGGTATGTTTATATTTTCTATAAATTAATGTCATTATTTTATTTTAAAACCATATACAAAATCAAATCTTAGCATTAAAAAGGAACATTTAATGCTTTCACTTTTAATCCCAAGAAAAGGACAAGTTAAAGATATGAATATATATCTTGCTCCTCTCACTGACGATTTCCAAGAGTTATGGAGAGGTATTAATGTCATTGATGTATTGAAAAGCATCAATGAAATCATGTAATTTTTTTAATTGTGAGTTGATCTAATTATATTTTTATCATTTTCATGATGTAGGAATATCTACTAAGGGTTATAAAGCTTGTCCATATTTTGGTGATTGGTTGAGATCAATCTATAGTAAGAATCTCAACAAAAATATTTATCTTCAACATCAACGATTCTTACCTGATGATCATCCATTAACATGTAAAAGAGAAGCGATACATTTTAATGGAAATCTTGAAATAGGTCAGTGTCCAAAACCTATGATGCTCATGTTTTGGTGTCGAAAATGGAGAGATGGATCTTTGATAGATCCACCCTCAGAGATCGTCAGTGATGATGAAGATAATGAGAATGTCAAGAGAGGTAAAGGAAAATTGGCACTCGCAGAGAATATATCAATATGGTATTCTCTGGAGTATTGGAAAGAGTTAAAAGTATGTCATCTTCTTGATGCTCTGCATATATTCAAGAATATTGGTTATCCATTATGGAAACATCCTCTTGGATTAAAATACACCATAGCATCGAGGAATGATTTGAATGACCAAAACTCAAAACCAAAGTTATGGCTAGTTTTTTATAGAACTTATGCACCTGCTCCTTGGGTACCTATGACAAAAGAGATACAGACTATCAACAATAGGATTCAATTGATTCAGACTCCTACATGATATTACATTTCTAGAACATGTTTACTATAGATGATAAGCGCTTATCTAGGTTAAAGACACATGATTGGCATAACTTTTTGAAACATATTTTACCTTTGGTTATTGATGGTTGTACAAAAAAAGGAGTATGAGATGTGATCTATCCTCTTGGATTGCTTATAAGGTAATTATGATACTTTTATATTTAATATATATGAATATTTTTAATCTTTTATTTTGAATTAATTTCTTAATAATTTTTCCATGATATGTATAGGTGAATTACATCAAAAGATATTGCCAAAAGCTGGATCCCACAAAAGAAACTTGAGTGCAAAGAGCTACTATGTTTGATGGAGAAAGAGCTTCCTACTTCATTTTTTGATATTCAAGATCATTTTTTAGTCCATCTTGTAGATGAAATAGAGATTGCAAGTGTTGCCAACACTCGATGGATGTTTTTGGTCAAGAGATTTATGGGAATATTAAAAGGTTATGTGCAGCAAAGAGCAAAACCGGAAGGATCCATGGTGAAGGGTTGGATGCTTGAAGAGTGCATGTACTATGTTAG